>JAPFRF010000005.1:127878117-128269850 GCA_029282475.1 Phrynocephalus forsythii | reverse complement strand
CTGCCTCCCATCCATCCACTCAGTCCGCCAGCCTCTATTCCACTCCAGGTGCCAGTCTGCCTCCCATCCATCCACTCAGTCCGCCAGCCTCTATTCCACTCCAGGTGCCAGTCTGCCTCCCATCCATCCACTCAGTCCGCCAGCCTCTATTCCACTCCAGGTGCCAGCCCCGTCCATCCACTCAGTCCAGCCTCTATTCCACTCCAGGTGCCAGTCTGCCTCCCATCCATCCACTCAGTCCGCCAGCCTCTATTCCACTCCAGGTGCCAGTCTGCCTCCCATCCATCCACTCAGTCTGCCAGCCTCTATTCTCCAGGTGCCAGTCTGCCTCCCATCCATCCACTCAGTCCGCCAGCCTCTATTCCACTCCAGGTGCCAGTCTGCCTCCCATCCATCCACTCAGTCTGCCAGCCTCTATTCCGCTCCAGGTGCCAGTCCGCCTCCCGTCCATCCGCTCCAGGTGCCTTCCAGCCTCCATTCCAGTCCAGCTGCCAGTCTATGACTCCAGGTATTAGTATTATTATTATTATTATTATTATTATTATTGTTGTTGTTGTTGTTGTTGTTGTTGTTGTTGTTGTTGTTGTTTGTTTATTTCACTAAAAAGAGAAGTGGGAATTGACCTCTGTCAGCATCACCTAAATTCTGAAACCCTAAGTATATTTATATTTATATTTACAGAGCTTTAAATCTGTGCGTGTGTGTAAATCTGTTTTCTGTTTTAACTCTGATTGCTATTCAATAAACCTTTAATGTTTTAACTTTTATCTGGTGCGTGGCAGTCCATTATCCATACCACTAACCACAAGCCCTTTCACTCCAGGTGCCAAGTCAGGCAAGCCATCCACTCATGATTGCCAGCCTCTATTCCTCCCCATGGTCACCCCACCGAGAATCTGGAAATGGGGCTTTCCTCAGTGCCTTCCATTCACTGCTTCCACCTGTTTAAAGACACCTCTCCACACACCCACACGCATACCCAAAGCCAAAAAGCAATGAAGAATTTAAAATAAACCACGTGTTTTTAAAAAAACAGATGGTCTTTGGTGTGGTACATAGAATTTCAGTGGGTTTCTCTAAAGACCTGGAGGTGCCATTGTTTGATGGGGCGAGGGTCTGCCTCCCATGGGGGCACACCAGTGTGGGCAGCCTCTAGGACACCCCCAGGTGCCAGTCTGCCTCCCATCCTTCCAGAGAGGCCGAGAAGAACCAGCCTGGGTGGCCCTGCCTCCCATCCATCCAGTCCCCGGGCAACCTCCAAAGAAGGGAAACAGTAAATCTAGATTCTCTATCTAAAAAGCCCTGAAAAGGGTCACCGGAAGCTGGAAGAAAGGTTCACCATCCCTGGTCTAGACCCTGGTAAATGTGAGTCCCAATCTAATATGGTGATTCCCCCCCCCCCCGGACCTATTACAAAATTCTCTTTCTCTGCTAATGTTATGGCCATGTCCCCCCCCCCCCATCCACTCCATGGACTGAATACCTACGTCCCATTCAAAGTCTGCAGTGCATCCTCTGCCACTTTCGGCCGAGAGAAGAGGTGGAGCAGTTGACGACTTTGAAGAAGCATCTGGTTGTATTTGGTGCTGATTGGCTCACTCAATTTCGTCCTCAAGAAAACTGGCCTGTTACAGTAATACAGTTGCCCCCCCCCTTTCACGGTTCATATACTGTGGTCCCAGTATATTGCGGGTTTGCAGTATATGAAGAAAAGGCCCCAAAACCTTTGGGGTAAGGAGGAATCTGGAAATGGGGCCTTCCCAGGCCTTCCATTCAAAGCTTCCACCCAAAAGTGCTTCCCCGCAAACCGGAAGTGACTTCCAGAAAACCAGAAGTGACAACCTCCAGATCACTAGAAAGCACTTTTGGAGCCTCAGGGGGGCTGGAAAGCCCCTTGCAGGCCCGTTTGGGGAAGCGCCAGGCCTGGGGTTTCTCAAGAGACCCAGAGAGTGCCATTGTTTGACCTGACCCAGCATCCGCATATAGCGGATTTCCAATTATTGCAAGTCATGTCAGGTCCCTTACCCCTGCGATAGGTGGGGGTTTACTGTACTCCTTCCAGCGTGCCTTTGGGCTCTATCTTTAATTAAAAGGCGTAAACAAGCATGCATGAACTCAAGAAAGATGGAATGGTTTTCCTGGAGTGTACCTGAAGGTCACAGTGTCTAGCCTGATATCAAGACTGGAGGACCACAGTTCAAGGGTCCTTAACAGATAACCAGCCAAAATTGTACATGTCACCAGAGTTGAAAAGACTGGTCTAGACCAGAGATGGGCATGTACCGTTTTGTCCCAGTTCGTAAAGACAGTAGCATAGTTGCTACTGCTTCCCTCTACCACCTCTTCTGTCAGTCACTCACCAGGCCCAGCCTCCATGATCTTCAACTGATCTTCTAGTTCTGGCAGCAGTTCAGGCTTCTCTTCCAGGCCCCCTTGGCTGATCTTCCACTCAAACTGAAGGGGCGGGGCGGAGAAGTCTGTGCTCTTGCTCATAATGGGGAGATCAGCCAAGACGGTGGGAAGAATACACAACCTGGCCCTGCTGAGTGGCTGGATCAGCTAAGGAGGAGGGGCAGGGGAGCAGCCGCACCTGTGCTGCTCTCTGTATGAAGTGGGATGAATCAGGACAAACTGATTAAATGTCTCATCTTAGTTGTCCTCTCTTTCGTTCTGCCATGCCAGCCACAATGGCCCCTTGCAGGCCCGTTTGGGAAGCGCCAGGATTGGGGTCAGTTGAATGCTAGAGAGCCTGGTCACCTGGTCCCCCTGATCCAGCATCCACCTCTTTCTCTGTCCTCACCATGCAAGTTTTAGGATCGAATCCATTACCCTCACGTGCTCCCTTCGCATTCGGGGGTTTACTTGCAACTTCCAGCGTGCCTTTCTTTTATATTTTTAAAAATTACGTAAACAAGCATGCATGAATCAAAAGATGGAATGGTTTTGCTGTCAGAGTACCTGACAGGTCAGCGGTGTCTAGCCTGATATCAAGACTGGAGTCCCACAGTTGTGGGCGGCCATAACAGATAACCTGAAGCAGAGCAAAATTGTACATGTCACCAGAGTTGAAAGGCCTGGTCAGACTAGAGATGCCCTGTGTGCCGTTTTGTCTCTCTGGGTGGGCGTGCGGGGGTGTCTTGCATAGTTGCGGCACTGACACCCTCCCACCTCTTCTGCGCAGTCACTCGCCAGGCCCAGCCAGCGGAGGGGCTCTGATCTTCTAGTTCCGGGACGCTTGTTCAGGCCCTCTCTGCCCAGGCCCCATGTACAGAATCAAGATCAAATGAAGGGGTGGGGGCGGAGAAATATTGATGCTTCGGCATTGGGGAGAGAAAAAGTAAGTTAAAAAAATAAATATATATATTAACTGGCCACACGTGACTTTGGATGCTGAGTGGATGATCAGCTAAGAAGAGGCCTCCGGCAGGGAGCAGCCCCACCTGTGCTGTTTAGGGGGCGTGGTCGGGTGGGATGAATCAAAGAGGAGGAGCAAACTGATTAAATGTCTCATCTTAGTTGTCCTCTCTTTCGTTCTGCCATACCGGCCAATAAAAACATAAGAACATAAGAACATAAGAAGAGCCATGCTGGATCAGGCCAAAAGCCCATCTAGTCCAGCTTCCTGTGGACTTCACAATGGCCCCACCAAATGCGTCTGGGATTGCACAAGACTAGATCTCTGTCTCCTGATACCGCTCCCCTGCATCTGGCCCTTGAAGTCCCCCGGTTTTAAGCCTGGAGATGACACATCTCCATCAAGGTTTGTCACCTGGGATGGACTTTTTCCTCCAGGAATCGGTCCAGTTGCCTCCAGGCTAGATGCCATCACCACATCGTGTGGCAGGGAGTTCCACAGACTAACAACACGCTGGTTAATTTTTTTTTCCTTTGGTCCGTTCTTACTCTCCCAACCCTCAGTTTGAGTGGATGTCCCCTAGTTTTGGTATTTTGTGAGAGGGAGAAGAGCGTCCCTCTATCCACTTTACTCATGCCCTGCATTCAAAGCCCACAAGCCAGTGCATCCACAAATGAACATTCACAAACATACTGGGACGTGTGTAGTATCAAAGCTGTCATATTTCATCCAGAAGTGACGGCACAAAGCTGTGAAATTCATACTGAAGTGACACGGCCACTTCACAGCTCCCTACATGCTGTTCTCTGCAATCTGCCCACCCGCAGCTTCTGTTTTCATCCAGTGTCCCAATATAGGCCAAATTTGATTACAAAAAACCATTTGTCTTACAGACATTTGCAGTTCTGTTATAATATTCATTTGGCTGCCTTTGGCGCCCATCTCTTTCTTGCTTGGAATGGGTTTGTTATCAGGAGCAGGGGAAGCCGGTTCATTGGCAGGGCAGGGCTCAGGATCACGGATATAATCAAAGGGATTGAGTGCCAATCTAGGACCAAAGGTGATTAAAACAGGCCCAGGATAAGAAGGGGAAGTTAGTTTGATCAGTTCCTCTTTTCGGAAACCATCAGCCTTCATAATCCAGAAAGATAACTGGAAGGAAAGTGTTTGTTTGGGCATGCCTGAAGAAGAGACCTCCGCTTTTTAAGATGGTTCATTGCTTAGAGATGACAAAAGATGCTCTCTAGCTAGTGCAGTTTTTAAGGAGGCTTCTTTTATCTAGGCCGGTGATGGCAAACGTTTTAGAGACCGAGTGCGCAAACTGCAATTCAAAACCCACTATAATTTTTCGCAGTGCCAATACAGCAATTTAACCTGAATACAGTGGCTGTGAAGGTGCAGTGTCAGGTGCTCACAGAAAGGGCTCTGAGTGCCATCTTTGGCACCTGTGCCATACGTTCGCCAACACTGATCTAGGCCTTAAGGCCAGTCCAGACTTGACAAGGGTTTCCACTGACCAGGGTGAGCAACAGTGTGGGGTAGTGGTCAATTTATCTGACCGTGACTTGGAAGATATAAGCTCATGTCTGCACTGAGCCATGAAACTCTTGCTGAGCGATTCTGGACCATCCACTCCTTCCCGGCTTGGCCTACCCTGCAGAGTTGTCATGAGGATAAGAACAGGGAGAAGATTGGGCATGTGACCTTGCTGGAGAAACGGTGGAAATGAAAAGGTAGGATTTAAATTAATAAACACATTAATGAATGAAAACACAAAGGCAGAGCTGTAAATTCACCCTACACACACCCCACTTTCCCCTTTTGTTTATTTATTTACTCCACCTTTCAAAGGACCCAAGGCAGCTTACAACATGAAAAGGCCAATACTTAAAAGCTTTAAAAAAACAGTAGATATGCAAATCATGGGTGTTTATACACGACCCCTAAACTCCGGGGCAAATGGCTTCCAGCTCCGGAGCTTTAAAATGTTTCCCCACCAGCTCCGGAGTTTACAGGAAATTAAGTGCGACCACGCCCACTTTAGCGCATCCCAGCGCACCTTTCAAGTACCTGCTCTCTGGAGGTGAAAATTCTTTGATGCGGTGTAATGATAGTGAGTACGGGGCTCTCCTCGCTTCTTTTTGTTGTTTTTTGGCTCCCGCCCCTTTAAGAGCTACTTAAGAGACTGGAATGTTGCCGCGGCAAGAGGGAGAGGCAGAACTGAGGTGAGCCACATCTCTTTTCTTCCTGTTTTTTCTCCCTCCCCTCACGCAGCCAGCAGCCAGGAGTGCGGAGGGGGTGGGGACGCAGGAACAGCAACAAACCCCTAAGATCTCTGGTCCGGATTTAAGTGGCCAGCGGATCTTAGGGGTGGTGTGAAAAGGCTCCATGTTTTTAAAAAAGGATTAAACAAGCATTAGAACAGGAAATAAAATCGATATTAAGCCACATTTAAAAGTTACCAAGCACAGCCGTTTCCTGTAGGCAAATCCCCTATCACCGGGCTCTGCATTCCTCCCAGCAATTCAGGATGGTGACCGTAGAGCATGGCCTAGACACAATTTCTCAGCGGCTCCATCCATCCCTTCCCCTCCTGGTCCCTTCCTGCCTACACACACAAAAACACACAGGAGAATTCCTTTGGGGGACTCCAGCCTGAGCAAAGCCATCTCGATCTGCTGGGCATATTCCCCCCCCCATCATCTCCTGCCCCCATCTTCATTTACGCTGCTGTTAAGACGCCCCGGTCTTGTTTCAAGCCTCTCTAGTCACTTAAGCAGATTAAAACCAGCAAGCCGCTGTCCTCCTGGCGGTTGGCCCCAAGAGACCCCACTGCAGCCTCTGTTCCCAAACCTCCCCCCCCCCACACACACACCCCTGTTTCTCTCTCTTTCCTTACAAGGAGCCTCTGTTCTCAGCCCTCAATGGGCTCCTGCTATCTGCACATCCCACTGGGGAAGCCCCCCCCCCCACACACAGACACCATCACATTTGCAGGGCCGATGATAAGGGCTATTTTGATCGGAGCCTTATCGTCGTCATTTTTTCCTCCACCCCTAAAAAGGAGTGGAAGTGGGGGCAGCACAGGTCAAGTGAGGCCTACCCTTATCGGCTGGCTCCCTCCCTCGGTGTGGTTTCAGGTTGTGGGGAACAAGGGGGGGGAGCATGGAAGCCGTGGCAAGCCCTGGCGGAAGGTGGGTGGCAGTGAGCAGCACGAAATATTTCAGGAGAGGGTGGGTGAGTGCTTATAAGCAAACCCTTTCACATCAGGGTAGGCTTAAAATACCCCTTTCCCTCCTTACGGATGTTTATCCGACCTTTAAATAAATGGAAAAGCTCTGACAAAACTGTCGCCCTCTTCAAGAGACACCTTTTCTCAGGCCCTAAGGCGTCTGACTTCGGAAGAGATGCCCAATGGTTATTATGACATTTCAGTTGGATTTTTTTTTGCCACCACAGCTCCGTCCTATTTTATTTTTTATTTATTTATTTATTTATTTATTTTTTATTTTATTTGTTTATTTTTTATTTTATTTTATTTTTATACTGCCCGTCTTCCCCAGGAACTCTGGGAAACTAACAATAAGGGTTACAAGACCAAAAAAACACAGAGTGACATCAGCAAAAAAAAAATGGGGGGAAAGGATAAGACAATACAATACTAAATAAGACAAAGAAAAAAACATCGGCAAGAGGCGGCAAAAAGAAAAAAGAGAGAGAGAGAGAAAAAAGAATTAAATTAAATTAAAGGTTGCCAAATGCCTCCCGATATCTATCTTAGATAATGCTGAGCATTTTTAATATGTTGAAGGCCTGGGAATTCCTCTGCACACAGCCCATCCAGTCCAGGATTCTGTCTATCACAGTGGCTTGCCATTTGCTTCAGGGTATTCCCAAGCAGATGTCTTCACCTGCTTACGATTCCCAGCAAAGGGTATTGAGAGATATTCTGCCTATCTCTCCAACCCAGAGATTGTCCTTAGGCATCCATAATTATAGCCATTGAGACCCTTGTTCTCCAAGAACTTGTCTAATCCTTTCTTAAAGCTGTCAAGTCGGGCAGCTGTCACCACTTCTTCTGGCAGGGAGTTCCACAGACCAGTGGTCCTGTGGGTGAAAAAGTGCTTTCTCTTATTTGTTGGAGATCAAACACTCAAATGCTTCATGGAGTGCCCCTAGTTCTGGTGTTATGTGATAGGGCAGGGCTGCCCAACAGGTAGACCGGGGGCTACCAGTAGCCCCTGAAGGGTTCAAAAGTAGCCCACCAGCCATCAATAAAAAATGTGAGGGGATAAGTTCTCCACCTCTACCTCCCCCACCCCAAGGATCACCACTGCCCCCCAGCAAAGCTCTGGGTCTGCCAGCCCACTGTCTCAGCTGAGCGGGACAGTTCAAGGGTCATGGCACAGTCCCCTGCTCTCCCTACTGGCCAGATGATTGGCATGCCACTGTCTCATGACCAGTTGAGTTGTTGGTGCAGAGCAGAGGAAGAAGAGTGGAGGGGACAGCGAGGGACGGGGTCATGGGCGTACACACCTCCTTTGTGTGCATGGTCAGCCTTACCATAGGAATGCATTGAAATTTGTTCACTTCGGAAAGAATCAATTGATTTTCAATGTGTTCCTATGGGAAACTGTTGCTCTACTTATAATTTTTTTTTACTTATGAGCATATGCTCGGAACAGATAAAATTCATAAGTAGAGGTTTTAGTGTAGTAGCCCTCAGGCACTTACGTCCGGAAAAAGTAAACCTCGGCCTGTTCAAGGTTGGACAGCCCCGTGATAGGGAAAACAGTTTTTCCTTATCTGCTTTGTCCACGCTGTGTATGATTTTATAAACTTCAATAAGGTCACCTCTTAGGCGGTGTCGTTCAAGAGTGAAGAGGCCCAGCCGTTGCAGCCTCAGATGGTAAGGAAGGTGTTCCAGTCCCCTAATCATTCTGGTTGCCCTCCTCTGCACTTTTTCCATTTCCAGAATATCCTTCTGGAGGTATGGTGACCAGAACTGTACAGAATACTCCAGATGAGGCCTCAGCATAAATTTATAAAGAAGCAAAATGACACTTGCTGACTTATTTTCTATACCCTTCCTAATGATCCGTAGCATTGAGTTTGCTTTTTTCGGTTGACACCTTCATTGAGCTGTCCACCAGGGCACCAAGGTCCCTTTACTGGGTTGTTGCAGTGAGTTCAGACCCCATCAGTTTATAAACGTAATTGTTGTGGTGGGTTTTTTTTTTGCCCCAACGTGCATCACTCTGCACTTGCTAATATTGATTGAAACTCATTTGCCACTGGTTTGCCTACTCCCCCGGTGTCAAGAGATCCCTCTGGAGCTCCTCACAATCTCTCTCAGTTTTCCTACCTTGTATAATTTAGTGTCATTGGCATATTTGGCTACCTTGTTATTTATTGCCTCAGACTCTCCAGGGGGCCTTCAGGAAACCAGCTCCTATGGGTGCCGCTGGAGATGAGGTCCGTGCCTACCTGGCAGGTGGAGCAAAGATGTCACCTAGTGATGTTTGGGCCACCATGCTGCCTAACCCATCTCACCACAAAGTAGGGTCGCAAAAGAGGTGGAAAGGTTGGGCCAACGAGAATTTAAAAAGAGCCTGAAGGAAAACACAGCATATCCTAAAAAGGGAGAATTTTCAGCTCTTGGCCCCCTTGCCGGCTCCTCATGACAGCATGAGAAGACCACCTCCCCTTGGCCTTCCTTTCTGCCCCCCTCCTCCCCAATGCCTTGGGGATCCAGGGCAGCAGCGGTGAATAAAGGCCTCATAACCCCACATCCGTTCCTACAAATCTCTCTCCCCCGTCTTCCTTCATCTCACTGGGGGAGCCCGGCTGCCGAGGCCTCTGGCCTTCCTCTTCCCTGCACCCCTTCCTCTGCTTTTAAAAATAGCTTGAAATTTATTTTCCGGCAGCCTGAAAAGCCCCCACCCCACCCCAGGTGTGTGTGTGTGTGTGTGTGTGTGTGTGTGTGTGTGTGTGTGTGTGTGTGTAAGAGAGGAAGCAGACAGGGGAAGGTGGGGTGGCTATCAGAGGAGGAGGAAGGGGGGGAGAGATGAATGAAAAGAGCAGGAAATCACCTCCGGACTCCCAAAACAGCCCTGCAGTGCGGGGGGGGGGGAGGCTCAGAATGCAAACAGCATGTGGTTAATGTGGAAACTCCCCAGGCGCAAACAGAGAGTCGGCCTTGTGTGGGAATCCGCCTGTCCGGTGACTGGGCCCCTTCCTGCCTGCAGGCACCAACTCCTAGGCTTTGGCCCCACAAAGCAAAGCAAAGCATTCTACTTATATACAGGCCCCATACCGCTTCAAGTCGTCTCTGGGCAGTTTACAGTTAAATTTACATTATGCAGGCTACACAAAGGGCAATTCCAAGCCACCACCCGGCCAAGCCAAATCTGCTTCCAAGGGTTGGGTCCATGCCCAAAACTCATCACACCCCAGGTCAGACCCAAGCTGAAAATAACCCCACCCCCAGCAATGGCCGTTTGTACACGACCCCTAAACTCCGCCGCAAAAGGCTCCCAGCTCCGGAGCATAAAATTGTTTCCCCACCAGTTCCGGAGTTTACATATAATTAAGTGCGACCACACCCACCTAAGCGCGTCCCAGCACACTTTTCATGTACCTGCTCTCTGGAGCTGAAAATTCCTGATGCGGATATAACGTAGTGACTGCCCGGCTCTCCTTGCTTCTGTTTGTTCTTTTTTTTGCCCCCCCCCATGCCCCTTTAAGAGATCTGAATGCAGTGCCGGGACGGCAGAACAGAGGTGAGCGGCATTCTTTTCTTCCTGTTTTTTTCTCCCTCCCCTCACGCAGCCAGCAGCCAGGGGTGCAGAGGGGGTGGGAACGCAGGAACAGCAACAAACCCCTAAGATCTCTGGTCTGAATTTAAGTGGCCAGTGGATCTTAGGGGTCGTGTGAAAAGGCCCTAAGATAGGATGGGTGACCCTTGAAAATCCCCCCCCCCTTTATTTCAGATTCAGCTCCCTGTTCTTCTGCTTGTTGCTTTCATACATGAGTCCTTTCCTTACTCACACAAGAGATCGTTAGGACTTAAGATTGCACTCAGACATAAGGTCACAATGGTTTTAGACATGACATTGGTTGGAACCCGATCTCAACCCTGTTCCCATATTTGTGGTTACCGGGGACTTTTCTGCCGCTACTCCCAGATTTTGGAACTCCCTCCCACTGGAGGCCAGACTTGCCCCATCTTTGCTGGGCTTCTGCAAGCAGGCAAAGACCTTTCTCTTCCGACAAGCCTTCCCTCGGGAACTATGGTAGTGCTACTTGTTAATGTGATTTCAGAGGGATTGTTAGGCATTAAGAACCTAAGAACCTAAGAAGAGTCCTGCTGGATCAGGCTAAAGGCCCATCTAGTCCAGCTTCCTGGATCTCCCAGGGGCAGGGGCGGTGGGTGGGTAGGGGGTGGGGGACGGGGCGGGGCGGGGCGGGGGCAGGGGCGGGCAGCTGGCGGGGTGGGGGGACGGGTGGCGGTGGCCAAAACAGGCTGTCCAGCGCCCTCTCTCCATTTTGGTGCCCTAGGCAACTGCCTAGTTCGCCTTAATGGAAGTGCCGGCCCTGATGACTGCACAATCCAGGAAAGCCAGCCTGTTGTCTTGGGTGTCTTCCCTAGTGAACCTAATATTAGGGTCCACCGCATTGATGTGGTCTGTAAAGGCCTGTACTTCCTGAGACTTGATTTTCACCCAGGTATCATCTACATACCTGAACCAGTGGGATGGTGGTGTCCCTGGGAAGGTGTTGAGTGCCTTCTTTTTTCCATGTATAGGTTCGCAATAATTGGTGACACTGGGGAACCCATGGCACAACCATGCTTCTGTCTGTAGAAGTCCTGTCTGTACATGAAACATAGGAGGGGCAACAGCTCAGGATCAGAATCAGCAGTACACCTCCATTTGAAGGACAAAGGGCACTCTTTCAAAGATGAGGATGTACACATATTAGACAAAGAAGAGAGGTGGTTTGAGAGAGGAGTAAGGGAAGCCATTCATATGAGCATCAAAAACCCCTCCCTCAACAGAGGTTGTGGGCTCCGGCATAGTCTATCTGCTACTTATCAGGGTGTGCTTTTCAAAGTACCCAGGCAAATCAAAAAGCCTTCACCACCAAGGCCTTAGCTAACGACCCAATCTTGATAGGTTTCAGCACCTTAGGCCATTGTTCACCTTAAGGCAATGGATACTATTAAGAACATAAGAACATAAGAAGAGCCATGCTGGATCAGGCCAAAGGCCCATCTAGTCCAGCTTCCTGTATCTCACAGCGGCCCCACCCGATGCGTTTGGGAGCGCATGAGACTAGATATCTGTCTCCTGATACCACTCCCCTGCATCTGGCCCTTGAAGAACCCTGCTTTTAAGCCTGGCTATTACCCATCTCCATCATTGTTTGTCACCTGTGATGGACTTTTCCTCCAGGAATCTGTCCAATCCCCTTTTGAAGGCATCCAGGCCAGATGCCATCACCACATCCTGTGGCAGGGAGTTCCACAGACTAACAATGCGCTGGGTGAAAAAATATTTTCTTTTGTCTGTTCTTACTCTCCCAGCCCTCAATTTGAGTGTATGTCCCCTAGTTCTGGTATTTTGGGAGAGGGAGAAGAGGTTCCCTCTATCCACTTGACTCATGCCCTGCATTATTTTGTACGTCTCAATCACATCCCCCCTCAGGCCCCTTTTTTCCAGACTAAAGAGTCCCAAATGTTTTAGCCTTTCTTCATAAGAGAGGTGCCCCAGCACAGTAATCAGTTTAGTCGCTCTCCTCTGCACCTTTTCCAGTTCCACTATGTCTTTTTTGAGATGCGGAGACTAGAATTGTACACAATACTTCAGGTGCAGCCTTACTATTGTTTTGTATAAAGGCATTATAATGTTGGCTGTTTTATTTTCAATCCCCTTTTTGATAATCCCTAGCATGGAATTGGCCTTCTTCACTGCTGCCACACATTGGGGAGACATCTTCATGGAGCTGTCCACCAACACACCAAGATCTCTTTCCTGATCCGTCACGGATAGCTCAGAGCCCATGAGTTGATAGATAAAGTTTGGATTTTTTGCCCTAATATGCATTACTTTACATTTGGCGTTTGGTGACTAATTTTTGTTTTGGTTTGATTGTTTTGTTTTTAAACTGTTTTATTTATTGTTTGACTCTGTTTGTAGTCTGTTGTAAACCGCCCGGAGTTCCTTCGGGAAGACAGTCGGTATATAAGCGTAATAAATAAATAAATAAATAAATAAATAAATAAATAAATAAATAAATAATATATTGAAACACATTTGCCATTTGGCAGCCCATTCCCCCAGTTTGGAGAGATCCTTCTGGAGTCTTCACAATCTTCTCTGGTTTTTTACCGAACGGAAAAGTTTCGTGTCATCTGCAAACTTCGCCACCTCACTGCTTATCCCTGTCTCCAGGTCATTTATGAATAGATTGAAAAGCACCGGTCCCAGGACAGATCCCTGGGGCACAATGCTTTTCACCTCTCTCCATTGTGAAAATTTCCCATTGACACCTGCTCTTTGTTTCCTGGATCTCAACCAGTTCTCAATCCATGCCTGGGTTAGGGTCTAGTTAGGGTCAGAAGAGTGAAACTAGAGTGTTGTAGAAATGGAATAAGAACTGTGAGCATAGATAACTAAGAAAGTTTAAAATATAAATAAATAATTATTCAGCTACCTGTGTGAAATCAGTAAACACATCCACTTGTTTGAACTTTAAGCACTTTGTGTCAGATCACATTTTTAATTAATGGAAATGTGAAGTAATTTTATTAATGACAGTATTTTAGTACCCAGGTCCGTGACATATGTCTATGAGGACTTTTTTAAACCTAAACCCAGCCACCCCCTTAAATGGCACCAGTAGGAGTTACTGCCAAGTCAGCGTGCACGCAGGAGAGGAAACTTATTGCACCTACAGTGCACTCATGTGCTCGTACACATGCACACACCTACACCAAAAGCTCACCCATAAGTCTTGCTAGGGAATGCCCCACTGATTTCTCCTGCTGGCTGAGTTTGTGTGTAGGAGAAGTGTGAAAGTTCTAACTGAGCGCAGGTAGGGCTATATTTTGAGGCCAGCCAAAGGTGACGGCTGATGTTCCACACCTGCTGGCATTCATCACAGCAGAACACACATCCACCCCACGCTCTCCCTCCCTGCTCGTGGGTAGGGAAAGCAATTTTGGAGCACTCCATGCTCTTAATGAAAGGAGCAATCCCGGTCACATTCCATTAGTCAGTTCACTGGCCCCAGGGAGAAGTCGGGGCTGAGCCTGGAGCTTTCCGCCTCCCTCGCCATCCAGCTCGGTTCCTCTGATGGAGAGATATTTTTGTCATTTTGGATTAAAAAGACGGGTGACGGGAGAGGGGCCAGGAGAGGCCATCTCTTCTGGCATGCCAAAAGAGCAGGGGGCGTTGAAATCTAAGGTCAGCCACCTCCCGGCTTCAAAAGCTGAGTAAAATGATAGGTGGTATAACTACCTAGTTTGCCAGATAAGGAAGGAAGGAAGGAAGGAAGGAAAGAAGGAAGGAAGGAACAAACAAACAAACAAACAAACAAATGAAGGAAGGAAGGAAGGAAGGAAGGAAGGAAGGAAGGAAGGAAGGAAGGAAGATAAATCAGGGATGAATGTAATTTGAATGAAATGAATGTCACATATCAATGTTAGGATCAGACTAGCTCAGAGAGTTTAGGAAAGGTCCTCTTACAGGTACCAGTTTCCACAGTGGTTGGTGGATACTGGGAGTTGTGATTCAGAAATGAAGACTCCAAACCCCGGCCCTTATTTCCTCTTGTAAGCTTCATTGGTTCCCAGACTGGGTGTGTTTGGGCACGAGACACTGAAATGTTCATGATGGGGGGGAAAAAACGTTTTGGATGAAACTTGTGGATGAAATCAAATGACAATTTAAGTTGGGGGTTTTTTTCGGGGGGGGGGTCACCTGTAGCACAGTCTGCTCATTCTGTTTCCCAGTTGCCAGATGATGTTCGGGGAGAAAGCGGATCAGCCTGGCCTAACATTATCTGCCTATGAGTGTACTCATGTGATTTGGTTTACATGATGCCTGTCATATGTATAAAAGGCAGGATTGTAACCCATTTTGATTTGGGACTGCTTTTTGGTTTGATGCAGTTTTCCCACTACTCCGTAATATTTATGCTGTGTGTTTTATCTCGTTGTGTATTTGTGTATGTTTTCATAATACAGTACAAGCTTTTATGCTAAAGTTTACTTCTGTCTCCCAGCTTCAAATCTGTGCTTAGCCATTTGTCTTTCCACGCCACTGTATAACTCTGCTAATCTCTGAAACATTTAAAACCCACACACTTTTTAACAATCATAGACCGTCATCATCGGTTTTGGGGTCTAGTCTGTGGCAAGCAGACTGTCGTGGCTCACCACTTGACAGGAGTGTTGCTATCCACTCCAGCTGTGTGATTCGTTGTCTCAGTTCAGCAAATCAGAAAGGTTCTAAAACACCAAGTAGGGAGGACTGGATTTTTTTCATTCATGGTTTTTGACCCTCCAGGCCCACGTTCTCATATCATCATATCAATGTCAGAGAAAAATATATGCAGAGTGGTTTGCCTGCTCCTTGAGTGCATTGGGAAGATGTACCAGGGTAGTGATGCTTATTTTAGTCTTTTGTTTCTGTCCATGGGATGTTCTTGGCAGGTGGCTTGCCAGTTCCTTCCCCAGGAAGTTTTTCCAGTAGTGATGTATGGAAGTGAGAGCTGGACTATAAAGAAGGCTGATCGCCACAGAATTGATGCTTTTGAGCTGTGGTGCTGGAGGAGAGTCTTGAGAGTCCCCTGGTCTGCAAGGAAATCAAACCTATCCATCCTGAAAGAAATCAACCCCGAATGTTCACTGGAAGGACAGATGTTGAAGCTGAGGCTCCAGGACTTTGGCCACCTCATGAGAAGAGAGGACTCCCTGGAAAAGGCCCTGATGCTGGGAAAAATCGAAGGCAAAAGGAAAAGAGGATGAGATGGTTGGATGGTGTCATCGATGCAACCAAAATGAATTTGACAAAACTCTGGGAGGCAGTGGAGGATTGGAAGGCCTGGCGAGCTCTGGTCCATGGGGTCACGAAGAGTCAGACACGGCTGAACGACTGAACAACAAAAGTGATGCTTATATATAAAAGTGACTGGGAACACCTCCCTCTCAAGCACATTAATATCAAGCACTGGAAGCTGTTGGCAGATTCAACCCACCATGGCCCCATCATCCCGGCTTAGCAAAGGGTCACAAAGCTTAAGGTGCTTCTGAACGTCACTCAGAGAAGGTTAATTATCTGCGTGAATTTTTGTTGGAAATAATCGGAAGGAAAAGAGAGGGTGTCAGTTGTGTTTCCTGAAATTGGGAATATTAACACTGGGCACAAATTTGTTTGCCAACACTGGGAGCACAACCCCCAAGCAAAGATAAGTGTTGCAGCTGAAACTAAGCTCATTGTTCCATTGAAATAAAAGCAAGGAGCCATTTGGCCACTACAAAATACAAATGCAAGAAGAGGCATTGGGTGATTCCTTTATAAAGGTAAAGGTTCTCCCTGCACATGCGTGCTACTCGTGTCTGACTCTAGGGGCGGTGCTCATCTCTGTATTCAAACCGAAGAGCCAGCGTTGTGCAAGTCCATGGCCACTGTTTTACCTTCCTGCTTTTTACAGTGGTACCTATTTATCTACTTGCATTTGCATGTTTTCAAACTGCTTGGTTGGCAGGAGCTGGGGTTAACAGCGGGAGCTCGCTCCGCTGCGTGGCACCCGGGATTCGAGCTGCCGAGCTGCCGACTTTGCAGCCAACAGCTTTCAGAAGCCTTAGTCCACTGATCCACCACACCCCTCTGATTCCTTTAGAGGTCACTGATTAAAAAGAAAAAAATCATACAATATGCAAGCTTTCCCAGGTAGACTCCACTTCTTCAAGGCAAGGACCAAAAAGTCCAAGTGTGACAAGATGGGGGTTTCCCAGGAGGTTAATCTTAGATCCAAAGTTCTTGGCATGATGGATTTAGCCAGGCACTAAACTTATCTGGACCCTAATTGCTCTACCAAAAATTACATCAACAGTTCTACCACCACCGCCATCCCAAAAGGATCAGTTCCTCTCCCTCTGCATTTTGGAGAAATATGCTGCTGTTTCATGAGCTTTCAAGGAAAGAGCCAAGGAAGCACTGCTAGCTTTCCTTTGGAAGTGACCTGGGGCAACTCAACCCAAATACAGTGATTCCTCGGATAACGAATGCCCCTGATAATGAATTTTTGGGATAACGAATCGCAATTTCCGGGTATAGGGCTGCCTCGGATAACGAATTTTACCTATGGGCTGCCTCGGATAATGAATCACAATTTCTAGGTATAGGTCTGCCTCGGATAACGAATTTTCTCTATGGGCTGCCTTGGATAACGAATTTTCCCTATGGGCTGCCTCGGATAATGAATTTCCAGCATGCATCGTTTAAAAAGAGCATCTGTATCTTTAAAGTGCACTTTATAAAGAGTTTTGAGCAAAAAAACAGGTGTCTGTGTCATTTTCCTAGGCTCTGGAACAGATTAATTGGTTTCTCATTCATTTCTATGGGAAACCATGTTTCAGATAACAATTTTTTTCGGAGAACGAATTGCCTCAGAGAACAAATTAAATTCGTTATCCGAGGTACCACTGTACTTGATTGCCCTTATTCTGTAGAACAAGGAATATGCAACATATTTTGATTGTGCGTCTTTCAGCAGAGGGGAGTAAGATTACAAAGCAGGAAGATTATTGTTCAGTCTAGTTCATTTCTACAATCCATGACCGAAGCCATTAGCAGAGTAATGACATTTAATTATCTGGACCTCTCCAGGGAAGAGGCCTCACGAACCTGTCTTGGCTGGATATATTTGTTGCTGGTAGATGTTTATCTGTCGTTCTCCATTTGCTTGCGACGGCATTTTCTTCCATCTCTGAACTTCCCATGGGCAACTCCCATGTGCCTCCCACATAGGAACACAGGAAAGCATCTGTCTTCAATTCACCACCCCTGCCATCTCTTTCTCTTCCTCTGTAATTGTCCTGTGGGTGGAAAGAGAGGGGAACGGCAGTTCTGTCGCCCTGACAGTTCAAACAAAATGTCCCAAGGGGAATTACATGGAAAAATCAGGTCTGGCCTGGCCTGGAATTTGCCGTGCGCATTGAATGCAACAGCAGGGCCACTAAAGAGCTCCAAACACTTCCTGTGGAAATCCTGGGTGAGTTAAAATGTCCTGAGCATCCCAACGGAGTGAGCATGCATGTGCTGGCCTGTTTGCATTTGTGTGCACAAGGTCAGCCCTCTGATGGTCATGCGTTGAGACAGCTTGCCTCAAGCAGCTGGTTTCAGGGCCATTAAGCTGTTGTGAATGGTTGGTTAAAAACATAAGAATATAAAAAGAGCCATGCTGGATCAGGCCAAAGGCCCATCTAGTCCAGCTTCCTGTATCTCACAGTGGCCCCACCAAATGCCTCTGGGAGCAGACGAAACTAGATCTCTGTCTCCTGATCCCACTCCTCTGCATCTGGCCCTTGAAGCACGTTGGTTTTTTAAGCCTGGAGATTACACATCTCCATCCTGGTTTGTAACCTGTGATGGAGTTTTCCACCAGGAATCTGTCCAATCCCCTTTTGAAGGCACCCAGGCCAGATGTCATCACCACCTCCTGTGGCAGGGAATTCCACAGACTAACAGCATGCTGGGTAAAACATATGTTCTTTTGTCTGTTTCCCCTCCCCCAGCCCTCAATTTGAGTGGACGTCCCCTTGTTCTGGTATTTTGTGTGAGGGAGAAGAGTGTCCCTCTATCCACTTTACTCATGCCCTGCATTATTTTGTACGTCTCAATCATATCCCCCCTCAGGCGCCTTTTTTCCAGACTAAAGAGCCCTAAATGTTTTAGCCTTTCCTCATAAGGGAGGTTTCCCAGCCCAGTCATCGTTTTAGTCACTCTCCTCTGCACCTTTTCCAGTTCCACTATGTTTTTTTTTTTTTTTTTAAGATGCGGTGACCAGAATTGTACACAATATTCCAGGTGTGGCCTTGCTATTGTGTTGTACAATGGCATTATAATGTTGGCTGTTTTATTTTCACTCCCTTTATTGATAATCCCTAGCATGGAATTGGCCTTCTTCACTGTTATGTAGCTACCATATTTTTGCTGGTAGGAAGAGTGGGAATAATGTTGGATTGTCCACACTGAGCAACCCAAATGCAAACTCGGCTGGCTGAACAAAAGATACTACCTGCTCAAGCAAAAAGGTCTGATTTACTCACAGTTCATCCTAACATTGTGCAGTTGAGAGAATGAATGCAGAAGGCAACAGTGAGGAACAAGCCACGGGACAGATGCCCATCTGATCACTCCCTCTGGGACATCATAAGGCCCTACTTCCTGGTCTTGGGTTTTGGGCCCTAAATCTCAGGCAGTGGGATGATGCTGGCCCAGCAGACATCAGCAAACTGCCAGTTCTTGTGGGGAGGGAGGAAGCCTCCACTTGTACAAGGGAGAATTCCATCAGAAAGCAAACAGGTTCTGCCAACCAGGCTTATTTTTAACCCCAAGAATGCAGCATGAAATAAAATAAGCGTTCAGTTTCTCCCTCTCTACCTGACGTCATTTCAGTGATTATCACTGCCTCCGCTGGTTCCGACTTTATATATATACCATCTACCAGAAAAAAACACATACAAACCGCTACTTAAATGCACAATCACACCACCACCCTGCACAGATCAACTCCGTAACAAAAACCCTCATCTCCAGAACCAAACGCCTCGCTGACAAAGACCACCTAAAAACTGAATTACACACTCTCTCGAATGTTTTAATTGCAACGGATTCCAAAAAAACACCATCACCAAACTAATCCAAAAGGAAACACCCCCCAAGAACCAAGAAACAGAAGAGAACAACGGCACCGCCCTCCTCCCTTACATCAAAGGCACCACAGACAAAATCAGCAAAATTCTCCACAAACACAATATCAAGACAGCCTTTTGCACCGACCAAAAAATAGCCAACATTTTAAGAAACCCCAAAGACAAGATTGAGCTAGAAAACCAAGGAGTCTACGAAATACCATGCAAAGTCTGTCCAGCCACATACATCGGACAAACAAACAGGAGAATAAGCACACGCATCGCAGAACACAAGAACGCAGTCAAAAAGAAGAAAAATCTTCCTCTCTCTTCCAGCACATAAAAACAACAGGTCATGAAATTGACTTTGAAAGAACCAAACTCATCTCCAAAACTGAACACTTCAACAGTCGAATAATCATGGAAGCCATTGAAATAGAGAAACACCCAAACAACATGAATAAACGTGATGACACCTCCCGCTTGCCTGACATCTGAAACTAGCCCTGGTCAACAGACGAGCCTCTGTCACAAAGACTGACACCAGGTCCAAAAGGACACAAGATGCCACCACCTTCCATCCACACCAAACACAAACCCAGAACAGATGAAACGAAACCACCATCCAATAACAAAACCACGACTGCACCATCTACTGCGGCACCCCACTCCAGTCACCACATGGAGCACACTCACACACACCCAAAAAAACATTGGGAGACCACAGACACGTAGCCAGACCAAAATGAATTCACAAGACACAGGACCCCACTCCACCAAAGCCCAGGATACTGCCAGAACCCACCAGCCATCTAACCCACCAGCATGTAAACAGCCATCTAAACAGCCATCAGCAGTTAATCCCTTAACGATCGCCTCAGCCACACAGCAGATCACAAAAGAACAAAGGAACAAAGGAACCTGCAATCAGCAACAAAGCAAGCAAACCACACACCCCAGCAGTATTTATAGAAGGACTTCAACTGAGACCACGCTTTGCTTCAAGAAGAAAGAAGCCAGAACACCAGCCTGAAGATGACGAGTGAGACCTCGTCGAAACGTCGCCAAAACAACCAGATTTCTACACGGGAAGAAACCCGAATCCACCCTAACATGCATATATATAGCCCTGGTCAACAGACGAGCCTCTGTCACAAAGACTGACACCAGGTCCAAAAGGACACAAGATGCCACCACCTTCCATCCACACCAAACACAAACCCAGACCCTTCCCACAGATGAAACGAAACCACCATCCAATAACAAAACCACGACTGCACCATCTACTGCGGCACCCCACTCCAGTCACCACATGGAGCACACTCACACACCCCAAAAAAACATTGGGAGACCACAGACACGTAGCCAGACCAAAATGAATTCACAAGACACAGGACCCCACTCCACCAAAGCCCAGGATACTGCCAGAACCTACCAGCCATCTAACCCACCAGCATGTAAACAGCCATCTAAACAGCCATCAGCAGTTAATCCCTTAACGATCGCCTCAGCCACACAGCAGATCACAAAAGAACAAAGGAACAAAGGAACCTACAATCAGCAACAGAGCAAGCAAACCACACACCCCCCAGCAGTATTTATAGAAGGACTTCAACTGAGACCACACAGAGTGATGAAACGTCGCCAAAACAACCAGATTTCTACACGGGAAGAAACCCGAATCCACCTAACATGCATATATATATATATATATATATATATATATATATATATATATATATATATATATATATATATATATTTGTTTTGTAGATTTTCACGGGTATAGGTATGCATGTTAGGGTGGATTCGGGTTTCTTCCCGTGTAGAAATCTGGTTGTTTTGGCGACGTTTCGACGAGGTCTCACTCGTCATCTTCAGGCTGGTGTTCTATATATATATAGAAAAACTGCATGTTGACTGCCAAGGCAAATAGTATACTCAGAGTGGCAGATGACAAATCAGGAGTCCTGGGTGCAAACTCCCACTTGGCTGTAGAAGCTCGCTGGTAGAATGACAAAGGTAAAACCAAGCCTTAAATATCTCCCTTATGCTGAAAACCCTACTATTAATCAGATGCTACCACCAATTAAACTCAAAACTCTTTTGACTTGGTAGCACCCTATGTCGCTGCATCACAAGGATACGGTAATGTTTTGGGATCAGGCCATTAAGCTGGTCAAGATCTGCCCAAGTTGTCTCAAAACAGGCTCTCTGATCACAACGTGAGTAGCGTCATGGGTGAGCTTTACATTCCTATCTTATCCTCGGCAGAGGATAAGAGGAAAACAGAAGATGCACTGCACACTCCTCGGCCCTGGACACCAGAGACTGGCTTCTCACAGCATCACTTGATGATCTGCCCAGTTTGTCATAGTGAGAGAGGGAAGCTTCCCCCTTTGGGTGGCTCAGACTCACACTTCCTTCCTCAGGAAAACCTGTGATCTGATAAAAGCCACCACACAATCTGCAGCCAGCAACTAAACAATATGCCTTCTGCCTAAAACGTAAGCAGCCATTGTCCCGCACGAGCAAGAAAACAGGGAGGGCAACCATCTCCCACTGGGACCTTCTTTTACCAAGCAAAACTTGATGGAGTGTACCGGGTGTCGCGCCATTCAGAAATAGCCAGAATGAAGAGGCGTAGGTGTATGCTGTCACCATCATATTTCAGTTCTTGGCCACTGATTAGGATGCCATTGTAAGAGCCACAAGGATGCCATGTTGAGTAGAAGACAGAAAGAGGTCAAGGTGTGTCCATCACTGGTGGCTGGTGGGAAGGGTAGGACAAGGGATGGCCAACATATGTGAAGCCAAGGACAGAGTACCATCTAATGCTCATTGTTGCCATTCTCCTTCTTTCCAATGATGCTAGAATACAGTACAATTCTTTTAATGTTTAACCTCTTTTATAGTCAAAACAACATTTCTGCTTCAGTTGGTCAAAGCCCATTGCATTTCAGCATAAAGAGGAACTAGGTTTTTCAGGATTTACATCCAACAAAGCCACATTCTAGGAAATTTGTGTCTCCTTTGGAAATCCTTGAATAAAAATCTACTTTACCACTGGAGCTTTGCCCTTGGTTAGGGGAGACTTTCCTTCATTTTTGGGGGAGGGGCTAATTGAAAGCTTCCTCACAGCTTGATCCTTCCACTGATAGTGGCATAGCGCTAAACTCCACTCACCTCCCAGAATAAACTCCCGGAACAAAACAAATCCTGGCTTCAGCAAAGACAGAAAAGCATGGAAAGGAAGGGGAAAAGGCACTGACCATATCATATCAGATTGAATCTATTATCATATGGATGGTGGCATCTGATTGACCAACTGTATAGAACCTGGACCTTTGAACTTCTACACTGGCCTTTTAAAATGGGCTGCTGCTGTCTAAATAGGGTCACTAAAGGTGGGATGAGAGCTGCCTAGATGCCCTAAGCACATCCGATTGCCTGATTTCCTAAGCTAAGCAGGGTCAGCTCTGGTTAGTACTTGGATGGGAGACCACCAGGGAATACCAGGTGCTGTAGGTGCCTGGAGTAGGAACTGTCAAACCACTCCAGTATTCCTGCCAAGAAAACTCCATGGATATGGAGTCATGAAGAGTTGGTCACAACTGTAACGACACAACACACACACACATACAGAGAGAAAGGTG
Organism: Phrynocephalus forsythii; assembly: GCA_029282475.1. Taxonomy (NCBI): domain Eukaryota; kingdom Metazoa; phylum Chordata; class Lepidosauria; order Squamata; family Agamidae; genus Phrynocephalus; species Phrynocephalus forsythii. The sequence continues at coordinate 128,246,914 of JAPFRF010000005.1, read as the reverse complement.
GGATGAAGGTGCAATATGTTATTTGGTTCTGTCTTTGCATCTCAATGGCATTCTGATCTCAAGTGTCCCTATGTCTAGCTCCCCCCCTTCTCTCATCTGAAGTACTGATTAAGAAACTGCCCACAGCCAAAACATCATTTTAAATAACACACCAGCAATGATCTAGCAGAGTAAAAAAATTATCATTTCATTTCTCTGCCCCTCTGGCAGGGAGTAGGAAATGTGTTCAATCTGCCAGTATCTGAAGTGGCTTGCTTATTTAAGCCACTTCCTAGCACTGGGAATTGACAGCAGAAGGATCCTTGAAAGCTTCAAGGCTCACTTCTTCACATGCACCAGAAATGGACCAAACTAGAGTGAACCAACCTGTACCCAAAACAGAGAAGCCCCTGTCAGAAGATAGAAAGGTGTGGGTAGGGTCCCTCTGGGGACAGATTGGTTCGCTCTAGTGATTACTGTACGTTATCTGATTGCTGGAACAAAGAGTGAACCAACCCATCTCCACAGGGCACCAAACAGCAGGGAACATGTCCATTTGATCGAGTCTGTAGTGCAACACATTCTGTGATGTCAGTTCAAGAGGCTTTTTTGTGAGCACACTTGATTTTCTGCAGGGGATAAAAATGTGGCGTCTACCGCCCTTTTCAGACAACAAAAGGAGGTGGAATTGCAGCTGGCTCTTACCCCAAATGCAAAGCAGGTTGTGTTATTTTAAATCAGTGCATGCTAAAGGAGCGCATTTTGAACAGAATTGGGCCAAAGGAGATAACAAGTTGGAGGTGAACAGGAATGTGGTGGGCACAACTTACCGAAGCTCAGCCAAGTGTCCTTGAAAGGGCGGAGAAAATCTGATTAGGTGGGCTCATGCTGAGCATGCAAGAGACTCTGATGGGCGCAAGCTGGAGAAGAGAGGGAGAAGCAACCCCGCCTGGCCCTTTGAGCTGCAGGGAAATGAGATTAGGCAAGGTGGCCCAGTTCAGTTTGCCAGGTCACCAGTACCTCTGTTCTGGCTAATTGTCAAAAGATAGAGCCAAAGCCTGGGACTGGAGGGAGGGGAGGTCTTTGTGATATCACAGACACATGGCAGGCAAGGGTTAGGAGCAGGAAGAGGATTGTTAAGGCTCTGTGCCACAGTTCCTAGGGCTTTCATGGCAAGAAGGCTCAGGAGTTAGGACACCTGTGTTCCAAACACTGCCTTGCCCCAAATATCCCATTCGGCCTAATGTTGACTCACCAAATGGCCAGGGGTGATGGGAGAGGACTGGAGAGAGATAGAGAGAGAGAGAGAGAGAGAGAGAGAGAGAGAGACAATGGGGCACTTTACTTGATAGGAGTTTGTCCTGCTGTTTGTATTCACCATTTCGATATTTATTCTGTCCACAGCAAGACATTAGCGCTAAATATATGTAGCAAACTCTTGTGGTGTGATGCTGCTGCTGCAATGATGACGACAATGATAATGAGGATAATTTTCCATGCAAGCAAAGCGACACTTAAGGTGTTATAACAAAGGCTTTTAACTAATAGGGAGAGAGAAATGCCTGACGTTCAAGCTGGATTCGGGAAAGAAAGAGACTCTCAGGATTACGCTGCAAATATCCACTGGCTGCTGGTGCACATCAACGAATTAGGAGCATCTGGCTGTGCTTGATGATGATGATGATGATGATGATGATGATGATGATGATGATGATGATGATGATGATGATGATGATGATGATGATGTGCCATCGAGTCACTTCTGACTTCAGGGTGGCACTTTCCAGGGTGTCCCAAGTAGTGAGTACTCAGAAGTGCTTTGCCATTCCTTTTTTCCATGGGCATCCTGGACTGTGCAGCTGGCCCAAGGCCACGCAGGCTGCCTTTGGCTTTACTCACAGGAAGCACAGCGGGGAATCGAACTCCCCAACTGATTGGTTAGTGTGGAGTGATCACTCTGCAGACATTTATTTTTTGTCCTCCTAAGACCGAACTGTAACTCTGCTTTCCTGCCACGCGGAGTCTGCAGCCTTGGTCTCAGCTTTCCTGAGGCAGTTAAACTCCTGCAATGCCTTAAAGTGGGGCATCCCTAGAACACACTGAGTATGGAGGTCCCATTTTTCACCCAGTCGCCAAAGGAAAGCCTCCGTGGCTTCCTATGCCCAGAGGTTTCCTTTCTTCTAGGCTGTCATCAAGGCATCATCTTTCGCTCCCAGATCTTGGGGTGGGGGTGGGGGTTAAACCATGCCAGTGAGCTGGAGGGTTAGCTTTCAACTTTAGCAGTTCTTGACAGTTACTTCACATCCCTCTCATCATGGTTTACTGTCTTGCTTGGGGCCGGTACGAAAAAAGGTTACTCCACGTCCATTGCATGACAGCGGGAGTTTGTCCCGACCACGCCCCCTGAACCGGGAACACAGCGCTATGAGACATACCTCTCCCTGGCCTCGGGAATTGTCTTGTCTCAGTTCTTGTTTCGAGACAAGTGCCCGTGAAGTAACGCTTGTCACACAATGCACACATTCTCTATCAAGTGGCAGGAGTGAGAAGTTGCATCCTCCAGTACAATACCAATGGCGTAAACAATGCATCGCAGAGAGGGAAGAAGGCATAAAACTGGGAGTTTTGCCGCTTAGCGCATGAAAGGCAAAGTCGCAGAGATTTGAAATATCGAAAAATGGAAGCCCAGGCCAAAAAAAGGGTAAATGAAGCAAGGAAAATTCAGTAATTGTCACGAAACAAGGACATGAAGTAACAGTTGTCACAATACCATCAATCATGTACGTGGGTAAACAGAAACAGGGACAGAACTGGGACAAGACCACGTGACCGTGAACAACATTATCACAAAACGAACGTAATCTTGGAACGAGGAAAGACGTGACGTAACCATCCTTGAAGAGGTCAGCACAGCCCAACGAGGAAAAGCCTGGCCACCTTTCCTGTCCCTTGTGCCCTTGGGCTCCTCTCCCTCTCTCCTGCCTTCTGATTAATGCCCTTTCACTGTGCATCCTCCACTCATGTACTCTGATACATCTGCCAAGCGAGCACCTTCTCTTTTAGGGGAAAGAAAGAAAAGGTCTTTCAGCAGCCTGTAATGGGGTCAGGCTGGGCTTTTCCTGCAGCTTGCTTGATGGATGCTGTACAGAGCAAGCCTCCTCCTGGCTGAGGCTCATCCCCCACCCCACCCTACCCCCGTATGCCAAGCTCAGGGGCTGCGCAAGCAACCAGAATCTGCATCCTCTGGATGGTGGTGGCTGCTGCTCATTCTCCGCCTTTGATGTCCGCAGCTGATTTGCAACACGCAGGCTTGTGTCTGCCCCAGGACATCCGCTAGCAGCTCCCTCTCCATAAAATAACCTCTCTTTCCTCTTTTCCTTCCCAGATTTTTCCTCCCCACATCCGTGCACAATCGTGCCAGCATGGGACTCAATGTGGCCAAAATCCTGTCGCTCGGCCTAGTAAAACACACTAGAGTAGACCCAGCGAATCAATGGGGATTTGGTGGGTCAACTTCTCCTTAAGTTCCACTGGTTTCAACAGGCCTACTGTAATTTGGGCTTGTTTGTTTGTTTGTTTGTTTTTACAGCTTACATGTCATCCACTACCCAGGGCTCGGTCCTGGGACCGGTGCTTTTCAATCTGTTCATAAATGACCTGGAGACAGGGATAAACAGTGAGGTGGCCAAGTTTGCAGATGACACAAAACTTTTCTGTGTGGTAAAAACCAGAGAAGATTGTGAAGAGCTCCAGAAGGATCTCTTCAAACGGGGGGAATGGGCTACGAAATGGCAAATGCATTTTAATGTAACCAAATGTAAAGTAATGCATATTGGGGCAAAAAAATCAAAACTTTATCTATCAACTCATGGGCTCTGAGTTATCCGTGACAGATCAGGAAAGAGATCTTGGTGTGTTGGTGGACAGCTCCATGAAGGTGTCTCCCCAATGTGTGGCAGCAGTGAAGAAGGCCAATTCCATGCTAGGGATTATCAAAAAGGGGATTGAAAATAAAACAGCCAACATTATAATGCCATTATACAAAACAATAGTAAGGCCCCACCTGGAGTATTGTGTACAATTCTGGTCACCGCACCTCAAGAAAGACATAGTAGAACTGGAAAAGGTGCAGAAGAGAGCGACTAAAATGATTACTGGGCTGGGGCACCTCCCTTATGAAGAAAGGCTAAAACAATTGGGCCTTTTTAGTCTGGAAAAAAGGTGCTTGAGGGGGGATATGATTGAGACATACAAAATAATGCAGGGTATGAGTAAAGTGGATAGAGGGAAGCTCTTCTCCCTCTCTCAAAATACCAGAACTAGGGGACATACACTCAAATTGAGTGCTGGGAGAGTAAGAACTGACAAAAGAAAATATTTTTTCACCCAGCGCGTTGTAAGTTCTATGGAACTCCCTGCCACAGGATGTGGTGATGGCATCTGGCCTGGATGCTTTCAAAAGGGGATTGGACAGATTCCTAGAGGAAAAGTCCATCACGGGTTACAAACCATGATGGAGATGTGTAATCTCTAGGCTTTAAACCAGGGTAGTTCAAGGGCCAGATGCAGGGGAGTGGTATCAGGAGACAGATATCTAGTCTCATGCGCTCCCAAACGCATCTGGTGGGACCGCTGTGAGATACAGGAAGCTGGACTAGATGGGCCTTTGGCCTGATCCAGCATGGCTCTTCTTATGTTCTTATGTTCTTAATTAAAATAGACAATTACAACATTAAAATGTCAATAAACAATAAAAACAATAAAAAGCATTTAAATACACTAAACTGTATTTAAATTGTTGTCTAATCTATGAGACTTACCGAGCAAACAAACAAACAAACAAACAAACAAACAAACAAAAACTCAAAGCATGCTGCTTATTGAGCAACTGTATAGAGCCTGGGAAAACTCCTTGTGTATTTGTGCTCTGTAGTCTGTGATGGACCACCACAAAGAACTTAAACCGCTCTCTGGGCAGTTTACAAGTGATTGTGCAGGCTATCCATTGCACACATGCAGATACACACGCACACAGAGCGAGCTCGGTACTGATCTTACTGACCTTGGAGGGATGGAAGGCTGGGTGAACCTTGAGCCTGCCACTTGGGATTGAACCCCAGGTCATGAGCAGTACAGTGCTGTACATCCATTTTAATCCCTGCGCCATAAGGATGCAAGTTTTTGCAGGAATGTCAGCAATCAATGCAGCTGCTCGGCCTGTTGAGTCACCTGGCTGGGTCCTGAAAAGGGGAAGGGGGTGTTCTTGGCATCGCTTCCCAGCTTACCTGGTAAGATTTTGCATGAATTCCATGTCTGAGACAATTTATTTCATAGCCCAGGTCCCCCAACTTCATGTTCCTACATCCAACTGGCCCAGGAACAGGTGTAGCCCTTTCTGTGATCATTTCCTTGCTTCTGAAATAGCACAAGGGTCTCTCCGTCTAGGATTAGATTTTAGCTCTGAAATCCCAGGGAATAGGTAGCTGATGATTTAGCAAACCTAGGGAAGATCTGAATTTTCACTGCATGAATTTGGACCAGTCTCTCTCTCTCTCTCTCTCTCTCTCTCTCTCTCTCTCTCTCTCTCTCTCTCTCTCTCTCTCTCTCTCTCTCTCTCTCTCTTTCTCTCTCTCTCTCATTTGCTTCCTTGAACTTGATGTAAAGGTAGGCTAATCAAGTAACAAATAAATGGCAAGCTATGTTGACAACCTGTCTGCTCCCTCATTTGAATGCAAGGATTCTATTAGAATTATTTCAGGAAAAAATCAAAGAAAAACAAAACAAAACAAAAGACACAAAACATCTGACACCTTAAAGACCAACTTTCATATTTTAATGCAACATTTTGTGAACACGTCCACTTTTTCAGACATATAGCAGCAGAATGAGGTGTGCAATATAATATGTGATGGGATATCTCATTAGAATTATTTGATTTGCTGTTCGATGCTGTAGAAACCCTGTGAGCTCCTGGCCTGAAAAAATAGATGCTTGCTTATCAGAGTGATGAGACGGAAGAGGGGGCAAAGTGCACCTCCTCACGTTGCCCTGGTGCGACCCAGATGCCTCCATAAAGGGTTGGGCAATGGGAAAGAGGCCTTCAGTGATGCTCCAGAAGCTCCAAGGATAAAGATGTCTCTGAGTTCAGCCTCTTCTTTCAACATTCTGCAGATGTTTTCTCTTCATTGGGCAGCACCTAGACACCTGCATAGGTGCTTCGCCAGCACCAACATGTTATTTCTTATTATGCACCTGGATAATTTGTGTGATGGCAGCGCTATGACGAGAGAAGATGCAGGTGTTGAGGCTCTCTCTTCTGGGCAACATTTAGAAGTCACGGTGGCTGCAATGGTCCCTTCTGCCTTCTGGCACAGTGGTTAAACTGTACTAAACTTCTACTGAACAAGCTAAAGTTTGGGTGCATTACAGTAGTGCCTTGTGGCGCAGTGGTTAAATGCCTGTACTGCAGGTAAAACTGTGCTCACGACCTGGGTTCAATCCCTGGTAGCAGGCTTAAGGTTCACTCAGCCTTCCATCCTTCCGAGGTCGGTAAAATGAGTACCCAGCTTGCTGGGGGGGGGCAATGTGTAGCCTGCACACTGTAATTAAAATTGTAAACTGCCCAGAGACTACTTGTAGTGGTATGGGGCGGTATATAAGCAGAACACTTTAGCCAAGCCAAGCCTTACATCCATTGGTGCATATTATTGACTTCTCTGCTTTAATACACAACTCTGCCTTTTTTAAAAAAATTGCCAACTGGTTCTGTAAATGACAACTTCATTTCCCAAATGCGAGATTGACCCTCAAGAACAACTGAAAGCATAATGTTCCAAGCCAAATCCTAACTTTCAATGGGAAATCCAATAATCATAGAATCATAGAGTTGGAAGAGACCTCAAGGGCCATCTAGTCCAACCCCCTGCCATGCAGGAATCCCATCACACTGCTCCTGCCTGACATATGGCCATCCAGCCTCTGCTTGGGCCAAAACTCTGTTCAGGGCTGGAGTTCAATCCCAGGGAGCCAGTTCAAGGTTCACTCAGCCTTCCATCCTTCTAAGGTTGGTAAAGTGGGGAATGTGTACCTTGCATAATCAAATTGCAAACTGCATGGAGAGTGCTATAAGCGTTATGAGGCAGTCTGTTTGTGAAGATACTCATTCATCCAGGGGAGTTTAACTTGAAGTTGAATCATGGCAACTGGACTTCTTTTCTTGAGAGACTGAAACGTTTCACTGCTCATCCAAACTGCTTCATCAGGCACATCAGGCTGTGATTTCAACAATACCCAGGCAAATCAAAAATACAAATCATCATGCCTTCACCACCAAGGCCATAGCTAACAAGCATACTTTATGGGTTTCAGCACCTTAGGCCTTGAGGCGACTGAGACTGTTGTCTACCTGATGAGCCTATTCAGGCCATTGTTCATCTTATGAGCCTCTTTCAGACCAGGGTGACAAGAGGTCAAAGTGAGTTATAAAATGGAGGACTTGCAACTAGCTTTCTTCAGACTGATGAAGCTGTTTGGATGAGCAGCGAAACGTTTCAGTCTCTCAAGAAAAGAAGTCCAGTTTCCATCACTCAACTTTCAGATATGAGGTGGTATATAAGCAGCACACTCTGCAACGGCTGGTCAGAGAGAATAGGCTGACTTGATTTGGAAACAGCTTGAAGAACAGGGCAAGGCAGGGTTTTTATGGATGCAAGCAACGCCCCAGATCCCAGAGGTCTGTCTGGAAAAACAATCCATCCCATTTTAAAAATCCAGAGAATTCTTTGCAGAATTGTTTGACCAAGGAGTGCCTTCGTACTGAACATTTTTCCACCATGAAATCAGTTAAGGGGGTGCTGCCTGAAAGCCCAGGTTGGACTGAGGCAAGGAAATGTTTTTGTTCTCTTTCACAGCTGTGGAATTTTAATTCTTCAGATGGCAACTCCCAGACTCTCCCAGTCAGCATGAATGGGAACTGTAGTCCAAAAAATTAGATTTTTTTTCTCCAGGTTTGAACATCTGTGCATTTCATATAATTCTGTTTTGCTATGCTAACCCTTGCAGTAAGGGGTTGTGTGTTGCCTAATATAGGTAAATATGAAATTAATCAAGAGCGTTCAAGCATTTCCAGGGTGTGTACTGGGCAGTGCAAATAGCATACACACCCCTGTCCTGTATTAATGGAGAGGAGCAACACCCCTGCTGAGCCTTTGTGCAAAATCCAGCTTTCACATGTCAGGAAAAAGATATTAAGGAGGATGTGGAAACTAAGAAGGAAGGTTTGCTCTTTGCCAGAGGAATGAGACCTCTTGGCTTTTCCTGCTGGGGAGTCATTAATGGAATCATCAAAGTCTCAAGGTCATAGCGCTGCTGATTTCAGCTCCAGGGAAGACAAAGAGTGGGAGGAAAAAGAAAATATGGGGATGTTGGAGAGAATAGCAGGCTCCTGGCATGAAGAAAGGATCCAAGAAAACCACGCTTCCATTGTCCTTTATGAGTACCTAGTAAAGGTAGAGAGTGAGAGTAAAAAAGTGAGAACAGACAAAAAAATTACCCAGTGTGTTGTTGGTCTGTGGAACTCCCTGCCACAGGACGTGGTGATGATGGCATCTGGCCTGGATGCCTTCAAAGGGGGATTGGACAGATTCCTGGAGGAAAGGGCCATCCCAGGTTACAAACCATGATGGAGATGTGTCATCTCACCTTGATGTCATTGCTAAATATTTGAGTTCATAGCCCCAACTTGCAATGGAAAAGCATGGCTAGAGCAGGAAAAGTTATTTTCTGGGACTACAGTTCCCAGAATCCCCAACCTTTAGAGCTAACTTTCCATGCTGTAATCGTAGAACATATAGTTATTGTTGGGCAAGTGATAAAAGCAAAGAGCATGGTAGGTCTGGTAGTGTCATTTGTGTAGAAGCTTCTTTCAATTTCCTTTCCCTTCTGCCAAAGGGAAAGGAAATCTGCCTTATATGTGATCCTAAATTAGCCAGTTCATTAGACAGTGGGAGGTGGCTCTTGTTAGTGAGCTACACTTCAACGGTGTGTTAAAAGTAAAAGTGGTCCAATCCCAGACACTCAACACATTCTATGTGAGAATTCCTCAGCCATCTGATTTCAATCTATACCATTCTATAACAGGTATAAATGACTATATACCCATATTTTCCATCTATAAGATGTCTCTGTGTATAAGATAACCCCCCCCCAGTGTTCTATCAACTTGCTTTCATGTCTAAGATGACCCTCAACTTTTAGTCTAACAATTTTAGACAAAATAGAGTCTTATACATGGAAAAATATGGTGTGGGTGGGTGGGTGGGTGTACCTTGGTACCTTGTATAAAGGAATTAATTAGTTCCAAATGAAATTAGGAATGCATTGAAAACCGAGTAATCCCTAACTGCGACCATTTTTATGTTGCATCATGGATTTGCCCCATAGACAATTCTGTTAAGCAAATTTCCCCTATCTTCAGAATTTTTTATGTTGTACAGATTTTATGTTATATAAACTGTTTGTTATATGAGGGTCCACTCTATGTATGTGCAAGTTGGATACTCACTCAAGTAGACTGAAAAGCAGCCCAGGGTTCGTAGGTATCTATCTATCTATCTATCTATCTATCTATCTATCTATCTATCTATCTATCTATCTATCTATCTATCTATCAAGTCATTTGGGAAGAGTTTACAAAAATGCTGCATCTGTGCTTCAGATTGCTCTTCCACCAGGATTGTTATAGTCAATGTGTAACTAACATTTTGGAAAAATAGGTTACAGGCGATACCTTCATAGGCCACTATTAAAAATAAAAAAGGAACATTGCAAGCTTTCGAGTGCAGTCAATCACCCTTCTTCAAAGCAGGTCCCAGAAGTTCAGAGATGGTGAAAGATGTTCTTCACCATGAGGTGACTTTTAAAGTCCTTAGTTAGATGATGTTCTTATAATCCATGGCTAGGTGATGTTGTAGCCAGGGCAGGAGTCTTGTTGGAGGCAAGAAGGGCAGTTCTTGTACCTCCATTCCAAGGGGGCACCAGGCAAAACTCCATCCCAGGCCTCATTCCAGAAACAGACAGCCAATGTTTAGATGATGTTTCACACACATTGAAGAAAATCTTTTTAGTGTTGTGAGAAATTTGATCTCGATTCTTGCATAGACAAATAGAACTTGCTGGGCAGACACTGTTACAGAGCTTGGCATGGGGAGCAGCAGCCAGAAAGCTTGGATATTATTGGGGTGGGATGGGGAACAATGATCCAAACAAAAGGAGACTGTATGCAAACAGAACCCCCATCCAAATAGTACACCAACTGCTCCTGGCAGAGAAGACCAAACAACACATAATATAATAAAACATCAAAGGGATATGCAAAGCGAATTCAGTGCAATTTCCATCATCCCCATATTGTCAGAGGTAGAGGACACCACAACAAGATGTAGGAATGGCAAAGTGGCAGGATTGGGTGATAAATTAAACATGTTGGGAAAATACAAGGAAATGTTTCCTCAGCCCATTAATAACTGCTGGACAAAGCAAGCAAATTGCCCACATATTCTGGGATATTAAAGTAATAGATACACTGAAACCAGGCAAAGAACCATCACATTCCAAAAGCGATGGACCAATCTCCTTGTTAGATCCTGTAAGAGTCGTACAGCTCAAATCTTAAATCTAGCCCTACATATAGAATACACATTGAAACCAATGCAAATACAGAGGACCCTTGTATAACAAACAGTTTGTATAACATAAAATCTGTACAACATAAAAATTCCAGAGATAGGGGAAATTTGCTTAACTAATTGCCTATGGGGCGAATCCATACAACATAAAAATGGGATTACTCAGTTTTCAATGCATTCCTATGGGAAATATGTATAAAGGGAAATTTGCTTAACATAATTTCATTTTGAATGAATTAATTCCTTTATACAAGGTACTACTGTACTGCTAAACAAAACTTTCTGTGACAAAACAATAGGGGAAACCTACCATGATTACAGTCCTCAGGGTATTTACGGATAGATGATCTACTGAATTGGATGGGGATTACTTCCAGGTAAACACATTTAGGACTACAGTACACTCTAAATCAATTAAATATCTCCCTCTCTGTATATAAGCACATATATATATATATATAGATGAAGGATCAGAGATATCATTAATTTTCTTCTGGAAATCCCCTCCCCAGTTACTCTGCCTTCTGGCCTTTTGACTTGTCTCTAATTTAGAGCGAATTCCCCTAGCAAGCAGTTCCTCCCACAACTCAACAAAATGCCGTGTTTCACATCATGGAAAAAAATTACAATTGACTTGTCAACTCCCACTATTGAAAGAATTCTACTTCACTGACCACAATCTGGGAGTGTGTCTATGATAGGGAAACAAGAAAGCAAGTAGGTGTTTCAGATAGCTTGGTTTAAAAATACTTTGCCCTTCATATGACCTTGTTAGGGTTTTCCCATCCATAACTAGTTCCCCATTTACTCCAGCCCTACCTCCAAAATCTCCTGAGGTAAAAAAAAAAATAAAAGTACAGTACTTTTAATCCCTGTATGATATGGAATGTGCATATGGATCCTTTAACACTTTCTATTTACCTTAATTTATTTTTTTGCTGTCAAGTGGGACCAAATAAGGCCCCAGGTTTCCTCAAGAAGTGCCATCTTACACAAACTAAAATAATTTCATTTATATTTGGTCCAGGTCTGGGGAGAAATTACTGGGACACAAAAATAAAGCACAAAGGTTTGGACCAAGTACTGTACATACATTTTGTTTCTTCTGCTGTTACTTTTATGACATACATACAGTTTCAGAAAGAGACGTCCGTTTTCAGCATGAAAAAAAAAAGCAACCAACACTTTTCTTTCAATTGAAATGTCAGCTAGTTTGTCTCCAGCAGAGAGTAGCCTGGGCTCCTTGAAGAATGACCGAAACAGCCATAAACACCGTAGCAATTCAACAAATAAGTTCACCTGGTTGTATAGAATGGCCTTTCCTGATTTCAAAAACATCCAATAAGACACCATTCATTTTACTGGTTATCTTCTCCCCCCGTTTATCAATCTCCTGGCATTTTTCTCTTCATTTTAGCTTAATTTTAGTTTTTCGTTGTTGATTTATAATGCTTCTTGTATTTTGGTTTTTAAAATGTATTCCTTTGTTAATTGTCATGTGATTCCATGTTGTAAACCACCCAGAGTAGCCCAAGGTCTAGATGGATAATATAAAAGTCAAATAAATAAGAATGCCGTAAAATTAAAACCCTGTCCCCAAACTGTTTACAGTACAGTACATAGGAAGCGTTGGAGAGATATTCTGAAATATGTATGGAAGATTAAGGAGAGCAATGCTGGTTACTTTTACTTCTGCATTGGTCCCAAAGGGAAATATACCTCTTGTTCTGTCATATTTTGTAAGACAACAGAAGGAGAGCGTTGAGCTAGCCAAGGGGAGAACATATTGACAGCAACTAGTGTATAAGCACTGCAAACAAGTCCCAACAAGGGAGTAACAAGATGTCTATTTGCCCCTGAATGTGCCATATTTCTCAGTGTTTCTTTCAGCATTTATTCTGTCGACTACCTGTTGTTCGTGCTAATCAAAAGTAGATCTGAATAAATGGCATGAGCGTGTAATATATTTTTGTTTAGCAGCCAAGGCTTGTCTCTTTTATCAGTAGTGTTTCCACTGACATTATTTTGTGTTGTTTTGGGTTGTGTTGCCATTACTGCATGTGTCCAGATGGCATCACTGACGGAGCACAGAGTGGATTTTGTAGTGTGAAAGTGAACCCGATTCCTTTGGCTCGCAAGGACCGCAACATCACTGACGGAGCACAGAGTGGATTTTGTAGTGTGAAAGTGAACCCGATTTCTTTGGCTCGCAAGGACCGCAACTCTGGTGCAATTTGTAAACTGCCTTTTATAAAATACATTTTCTCCTAGTGTAAACAAACTAGCACTAACTCAATTGCCCACCATGTCTTGTCAGTTCAGGGCTATTCCACTTGTTAAATATTAAAAAACAGAACAGAATAGAAAATGTCCCCAAGGAATCTGGTGAAATGGATGGATAACAGCAGGAAAGGGCAGGAGGAATGAGGGCTGTGTAATGTGTGGACACTTGAAATATGCCTTCCCTGGACAACTAAATATTTCTGTGTGAACCATGGAAGCAATTTCAAGGCCAAGGTGTAGTATTGTGAAGTTCACATTAACTCAAGACAAATATCTACTTGGTCATGCCCACAGAAAGGGTGGAATGAGCTCTATAAATACAACCAAAAAACCTTGGAAGCTCTAGTGAGGGAGCCAAGGATCTTTAGAAAACCTTCAGCCCCAAGATTCAAGGTAAGAAGAAGAATTTAATGAGGAAGCAGTTCAGATCTGCAATATCTTTTCACGCAATACTTACTTACAATATTTTTATCCTATCTTTCTCCTTAAAACAGACTCAAGGAGGCTGACATAATTAAAAAGACTATATTAACAAGCTCAAAACATTAAGTATATATAATTAAATAAGCATTATATTTAAAAACAGTAAATAAAATCAATTCTAAAGCACATTAAAAACTACAGGGGAAAACACTCCATTTTACAATAACCCTCTCAAACCACAAGCCATTAAGGAGAACCCTTACTTGTTCCAGAGTCTGGGAGCAGCAACAGAGAAGGCCCTGTCCCATGTCCTCAATCAGCATGCCTAGTACAGTGGTACCTCGACTTAAGAGCAGCTCGACGGAAGAGTAATTTGACTTAAGAGCGGAAAACTGTTGGCATTTTAACTGCCGCCTGACATATTTTAGATATGGTCTGCTCGACTTACAAATATTGTTTTTCATTTTTTTTATTTTTTTAACTTATTTTTTTCAATTTTATTTAGGTACCCCGACTTAAGAGAAGTTCAACTTAAGAGCATGCATTCAGAACGGATTAAATGCATAAGTCGAGGTACCACTGTAATAGGAAAGGATGTATACCAGAGATGCTCGGTCTGTGACAACCCAACCATGCTTATGAATTGCAGTGGTACCTCCTAAGATAAATGCCTCATGAGACAAAAAAACTTGTAGGAAGCCATGTTTTGCATGACAAAAAAATTCCCTATGGGATGCTTGGCAAGACAAAAAGCCATTCCACATGTACCCAGCCCCCCCCCCAGTTATTTTCATCTTTATTCTAGCCTCCAGAATGGATTAATCCATTTCCAATGCATTCCTATGGGAAACCGCATTTTGTAAGACAATTTTTTTGTAAAACGAAGTGACCCATAGCCTCCAGAACGGATTAGTCCATTTTCAATGCATTCCTATGGGGAACCGCATTTCGTAAGACAAAATTTTCATTAAACAAATTGACCCGTAGTACGAACTAATTTTGTTTTAAGAGGCACCCCTATATTCAATGTGACTTGGGTGTCTCAGGAATTTCTTCCTTATCATGAATTCTGTCTGTGCTTCAAGGATGACATTTAGGCTGTCCCATCTTAAAGGGGGTCTGCAGATATAACCCAGTGACCTCTCCCATATCTTATGCATGGTAATGCTCAAATAACCCATGGTGATATTGCCACCTATAAAGAGTCAGCTGAAAACGCAAGCTATTAGCTCTATAAAATAAATTAGCTCTTTTTCAGTGGAGGGTTAGAGCAAAGAGGAAAGAGCACTGCCAACTCTACCAATGCATTTACGCTCTTACAACCAGAACAGAACCCTTCAAGAGGTGCACAACCCTTTCACAATGGGAAGTTTCCATGTACACCCTTGGAATCCATGAAATAATGGCTTGATGGCATAGCCTTCACCATCATCTTAAAACTGCATGCCTGGAGTCTCCTTCTTTGGAGGTTTTTCAGCAAAGGCTGGATGGCCATCTGTCGGACGTCCTGTGATGGGGGTTCCTGCATGGCAGGGGGTTGGACTAGATGGCTCTTGAGGTCTCTTCCAACTCTATGATTCTATGATCTATGATCCTATGGGTCATCACAGATTCCAGCCCTGATGCCGCTGATATCTGGCAGTATTTTTAATTTTGATGACTTCTTCCTTGCTGGTTGCAGCTGGGATTCCTGGTGCTGAACCCAGCCAATAGGAATGGCAATAGACAATGCATCCACCACATTACAGACGAGCAGTGCTAGATTGGGCTGAGGCTCTGTATTACTGTATTCCAGCTTCCTGCTAGTCAGAGGCCTAGTGGCAGCTCTGAATAAGATATGCCCCCACACTGTTAATATTTGAAGAAAGACATGTTCCTCCACTGTCCACTTTTGTTGGCGAAATCTCTTATCAGCAGCTGACACACATGTTATGGAATGTAGTGCGGTGATGATCTTCGTGTAATGCAAATGAGCCCCGGGGGATGCAGCACAGCCCTGAGGAACCTCACGGGCCAACAGCCATAAAGCTGAACAGATCATTTGCTACCATCGTCTTTTGGGGGAATGCTCAGCCAGATATAACAGGGACAACTGTACAATAGTCTGCCCATGTCTCCTTTTAGCTGGGCAATCTGGATCATCCTCATAGCTGAAAGTACTGGACACTGCTGAAAGGTCAGATCAAGTAGGAAGACCTCATGAATTTGAGGCATAGCAATTCTTCAGGGGTGCAGTGCACACCCCTTTACTATACTGCAATTATCTACAAATCAAGTCCATAATGCTGTCAAGATGTGTAAAAGTTGATAAAACATATGTTATGTATATTTAACAGAATGTGTAAAGAGAATTGTAAAATGGAGGCAGTTAGATTCTGCAGTGTCATGATGTCAATCCACAAGTGTTAGAGACTAGTAATCACAGGCAAGTTAAGTGATGAAGTGCAGGTGGAACTGATTGTAACATCATGATTTGTAATGGATAGATCAGATTGCATCAGATTGTTAATTAGTGATTGCATCAGATCTTATGAGTGCTGAATAGTATAAAAGGCACTAGCTTGTCATTTGTAACTTGGGGACTGTTATGGTGAGAACAGTTTACCCCACACTCTGTCTGTTTGCTATATTGTATATAATGCTTGGTTGTTATGCTGTGTATATTTTGATGTATATATGAATATATGAGTTTTTACTCTATTCATTGTCATTGTTTTTCTGATAGACTAACTCTGCAAACCCTTTATATCAATACTGACATTTTATCTACGTTACTGCTACACTGCTTTGTGTGTGGCACAAGTATATATTATTATTATTATTATATTTGCTGCCCCCTTAAATCTGCTGACAAATGCCCAACTTTAAGACAACTGAGATGGCAAGCCATTTGCACAGAAGACGGTAGAATTCCATGTTGTCAGATTCTCGGCTGGGGAAAAGGATGGAACTGGGTCCTTTCCGGTATTCTCTGTGACCTTTAAAAGGGATTTTGCCTACTGTAGATCTGCTCTATCCATCTCACATTCTCCAAGGCAGAAGCCAGGTTGCGGCTGCTATAACTCACACGGGAGTGAGTCCAACTTGACACACATAGCTACACAAATAAACGGCTCCTTCCAGCAGAGAGCAAGGAGGTGGAAGAGGAGGAAGAGCTCTGGGGGCTGCAGGGTGGGAACTGGGGCATGCATGTATGAAATCATAGATATGCAATGGTGATAGAGGAGGAATTTACTCGTAGAAGCGGAGGAGTCTACAAAGAATAAGCAGCTGGCATAACAAAACTGCTTATGCTCAGTGATGCTGTGCCGTAAAATTGCTCCCCTTTATCATTTCCTTGCGTTTTCCATGTTTTTGATGCTCAATAGTTAGCCATACATAAATACAGAAGGTACAGTACAAAACTCATAAAACTATTAGGTTGCATCAAGATGAGTAAAAACGGCAAAGCTGTCTCACAGACACCCAATGATGAAAACTAACATATTTGGACTTCTGAAGCCACCAGGGGCAGGGGGCGGTGGGTGGGTAGGGGGTGGGGGACGGGGGCGGGGGCGGGGGCGGGGGTGGGGGGACGGGCCGTGGTGGCCAGCGGCCGGGGGGCGGCAGGCTGTCCAGCGCCCTCTCTCCATTTTGGTGCCCTAGGCAACTGCCTAGTTCGCCTTAATGGAAGTGCCGGCCCTGATGACTGCACAATCCAGGAAAGCCAGCCTGTTGTCTTGGGTGTCTTCCCTAGTGAACCTAATATTAGGGTCCACCGCATTGATGTGGTCTGTAAAGGCCTGTACTTCCTGAGACTTGATTTTCGCCCAGGTATCATCTACATACCTGAACCAGTGGGATGGTGGTGTCCCTGGGAAGGTGTTGAGTGCCTTCTTTTTTCCATGTATAGGTTCGCAATAATTGGTGACACTGGGGAACCCATGGCACAACCATGCTTCTGTCTGTAGAAGTCCCCTCTGTACATGAAACATAGGAGGGGCAACAGCTCAGGACCAGAATCAGCAGCACACCTCCATTTGAAGGACAAAGGGCACTCTTTCAAAGATGAGGATGTACACATATTAGACAAAGAAGAGAGGTGGTTTGAGAGAGGAGTAAGGGAAGCCATTCATATGAGCATCAAAAACCCCTCCCTCAACAGAGGTGGCAGCCTCAGGCATAGTCTATCTGCTACTTATCAGGGTGTGCTTTTCAAAGTACCCAGACAAATCAAAAAGCCTTCACCACCAAGGCCATAGCTAACGACCCATTCTTGATGGGTTTCAGCTCCTTAGGCCATTGTTCACCTTAAGGCAATGGATACTATTGTCTCCCTAATGAGCCTATTCAGGCCATTGTTCATCTTATGAGCCTAATTCAGACCAGGGTGACAAGAGGTCAAAGCTGACTGACTATAAGATGGAGGACTCGAATTAGCTGTATTCAGGCTGATGAAGCTGTTTGGTTGAGCAGCGAAACATTTCTATCTCTCTCTCAAAAAAAAGTCCAGTAGCCATGACTCAACTTCCAGATAAACTCACCTGGATGACTGAGAATCTTCACAGACTTTCCTCTGGTCTGTTTTAGCTATTACTTCCACTATTATTGGATGATGGTCACTGTTCATCATAGGGTTATAGTTATGCTAGTAAATAAATGAACTTTATCTCTTGGGACACACACGTAATCTAACACACTTTCTAACCTTTGGGGAAAATAAGTGTATGTATATAGTGAATTGTTATCATTATTTCCTAATATATGCATGTCAAACAAATATGATAGCCTAAACAGATTTACACCAGCATAATTTATCTTTACATTCTGAGAATTCCAGTAATTTAAATCTAAATCTAAAGTATCTACATCAAAAATCCCACATTTCTCTGCAACCTTTGACAAATCATCCCCGATTCTTGAATTGAAATCACCCAATAATATAGGCATCACATTTGGGAATTCATTACTAAGATATTCTAACAAACGTTCCAAATGTAGCCATATATTGGGAGCATAATACTGTGATGAGATTGGCAGAATACAGTAGGACCCCCGTATCCATGGATACATTATCCACTGATTCAATTATCCACGGCTGGCAGAGGAAAAATAAATAAATAATTCAGCAGCTGTAAAGCAAGCTACTGTTATAAAACAGCAGCTGTAAAGCAAGCTACCATCACATCATTGGCATCCTTCAGTCTCGAAAGACTATGGTATCATGCCTGGAGTAGAGATCCTAAAAACAGCACCTAGTGTGACTAAATAGACCAATTCGGGAATGGCAGTCTCTACCGCACTGGGGGCAGATGTATTCTGTTTCCTGCCTGGTCCTCGAGTTTCGTTCTTTCTGTGCCTGCCTCTTTTCCTCTGCCTGTTGGACAAATGCCTCTTCAAATTTATGTAGACCATGCTGTATCTCTTGCCTGCAGACAGTGCGATCGGAGGTCAGAGTTTCCCAACTGTTGAGGTCCATTCCCAAGGCCTTCAGGTCCCTCTTACAGATATCCTTATACCGCAGCTGTGGTCTCCCTCTGGGGCGCTTTCCCTTCATTAGTTCTCCATATAGAAGATCTTTTGGGATCCGACCGTCATCCATTCTCACAACGTGTCCAAGCCAGTGTAGGCGTCACTGTTTCAATAAAGTGTACATGCTAGGGATTCCAGCTCGATTCAGGACTATGCTATTTGGAAGTTTGTCATGCCAGGTAATGTTGAATATTCGCCTAAGACAGCTTATATGGAAGGTATTAAGCTTTCTTTCCTGTTGAGCATGGATGGTCCAAGACTCGCTGCAATACAAAAGTGTGCTCAGTACGCAAGCTTTATAGACCTGTATCTTTGTATGTTCTGCCAGCTTCTTATTGAGCCATACTCTCTTTGTTAGTCTGGAAAACATAGTTGCTGCTTTACCTATACGTTTATTCAGCTCAGACTCTAGTGAGAGTGTATCTGAGATAGTTGAGCCAAGATACACAAAGTCTGTCAAGATATGTAAAAGTTGATAAAATATATGTTATGTATATTTAACAGATAGTGGAAAGAAAGTTGTAAAATGGAGGCAGTTAGATTCTGCAGACTCATGGTGTTAATTCACAAGTGTAAGAGATAAGTAATCACAGGCATGTTATGTGATGAAGCACAGGTGAAAGAATTTATAGCATCATGATTGTATCAGATTGCATCAGATTGTAATTAGTCATGAATCACATCTGATGGGTACTGAACTGTATAAAAAGCACTAGCTTTCCATTTGTTAGGTGGGTCTGTTATGGTGAGAACAGAACCCCACACTCTGTTTGTCTGTTGTAAATATTGCTTGGTTGTTATGCTGTATATATTTTTTGATGTATATATGAATATATGAGTTTTTACTCTACCCGTTGTCATTGTCTCTTCATAACCTAACTCTGCAATACTTTATATCAATACTGACATTTTATCTGCACGCTACTGCTGCACTGCTCTGTGTCAAGCACAAGTAAATATTATATTTGTTGCTTAATTGCTGATAAAGTCATGGACAACTTCCAGTTCTTTTGCAGAAATTGTAATGCGAGGAGGAGAGTCCACATTCTGGCCCATTATTTGTGTTTTTTTCAGGCTGATTTCTAGCCCAAAATCTTTGCAAGCTTTACAGCAGAGTGAGCAGTAATGGCGGCATCATCAGCGAAGAGGAGATCCCGCAAACACTTCACCTGTACCTTAGACTTTGCTCTCAATCTAGAGAGGTTGAAGAGTTTTCCATCTGATCTGGTCTGGAGATAGATACCCTCTGTTGAAGTTCCAAAAGCATACTTCAGCATGGTAGCAAAGAAGATCCCAAACAAGGTTGGCGCAAGGACACAGCCCTGCTTCACGCCGCTTCGGATGTCGAAGGGATCTGACACCAGGCCATCAAAAACTACATTGCCCTTCATATCCTCATGAAAAGACCTAATGATGTTAAGGAGCTTGGGTGGGCATTCAACCTGGAGGAGAATTTTAAAGAGTCTGTCCCTACTAACCATATCAAATGCCTTTGTGAGATCTATGAAGGCTACAAAAAGTGGCTGTCCTTGTTCCCTGCATTTCTCCTGCAACTGCCTGAGGGAAAATACCATATCAGTAGTGGACCTGTTGGTTCGAAAGCCACCCTGTGATTCTGGGTAGACTCTCTCTGCAAGTATCTGGAGCCTCTTCAGTATAACACGTGCAAACAGCTTCCCGACAACACTAAGAAGAGAGATACCACGATAGTTGTTACAGTCGCTCCTGTCACCTTTGTTCTTATAAAGCGTAACAATATTAGCGTCCTTCATATCCTGTGGTACTCCCCCTCCCCTCCAGCAAAGGCAGAGGATTTCGTACAGTTCAGTGGCAAGGATCTCTTTGCAGCACTTCAGAACTTCAGCAGGGATGTTATCTTTCCCAGGTGCCTTGCCAAAGGCAAGTGAATCCAGAGCTACATTTAGTTCTTTTAGTGTTGGTTCATTGTCAAGCTCCTCCAAGACAGACAAGCACCATCACAAACAGCAGCTAAAAAGCAAGCTAATGTTGCAAAACAGCATCTGTAAAGCAATTTACTATCACAAAACAGCGGTTTTGGGACATTTTGGCATTCTCTCTATCCACAGTTTTCATTTTCCACGGGAAGGCTTGGAAACAATCCCCAGCAGATACTGGGGTCCTACTATGTACACATTTACGAGAACAATCATCAGATATAAGTGTCCCAAGTTCAACCACACTACCCTCCCAACCTAGATCTTGCTTCAGAAGAACTGCTTACCCCCTTATGGCTCTTCCTTTCTCATTTTTTTCCAGTGCCGGGTTTCTCCTGCTTTGAAACCTGGCACCACTAGGTTTTCTGTTTCAAGGAGCCATGTTTCTTGAAGAGCTAATATTGAATATTTAGATAAAATGACTTCACCCTCATATTATTTCCATTCACCTCCTACCCAGCTATATTCCATAAAGCAATACCGACTGGTATGTTGAATTATTCTGCTTTGGAATCGTGGGGCTTTGGGGAGCTCTATATCGGGTATGCTGTTGGTATGCCATGTACTTGTTCAGTCACATATATCGCCTGTGATACATTGTATTATCAACTATTTTACAAATGGCTCCCAGCTCCGGAGCTTAAAATTGTTTCCCCACCAGCTCCGGAGTTTACAGATAATTAAGTGCGACCACGCCCACCTAAGCGCGTCCCAGCGCACTTTTCAGGTACCTGCTCTCTGGAGGTGAAAATTCCTGATGCGGATATAACGTAGTGACTGCCCGGCTCTCCTTGCTTCTGTTTGTTCTTTTTTTGCCCCCCGCCTCTTTAAGAGATCTGAATGCAGTGCCGGGACGGCAGAACAGAGGTGAGCGGCATTCTTTTCTTCATTTTTTTCTTCCTCCCCTCACGCAGCCAGCAGCCAGGGGTGCGGAGGGGGTGGGAACGCAGGAACAGCGACAAACCCCTAAGACTCTGGTCCGAATTTAAGTGACCAGCGGATCTTAGGGGTCGTGTGAAAAGGCCCTCAGTGAACTTTAATTACTGACCAATGGTTTAAACTGTATTTTTTTAAAAAATGAAATTCTGTTGTAATAATCCTATGAGGTTGGTGAAGCAAACTGGTCCAAGGTCGAGCAGAGGCTCAGCAGAAATCTAAATGCCAAATTCCTCTTATAAATACTACATCATAAAGAATATAGCTGATAAAGTAGGCTGCAATCCATGAAAGCTTATGGCAAATAAAACTTATTTCTTTAAAAGTCCCGCAAGACTCCTTCCTATTTTTGCTGCAAGAAGCTAATAGAGCTATCCATCTGGAAATCAACATATTAGGGTAATGGATGTGAGTGTGATTAATCTTGAAGTGATGTCACCCACACATTTGGCTTGCAGACACTCTAGTGCACTGTTTAACTACAGAATAAGGGTCAGAACACACATCAAGGCAAATGGTTCACCGCTGTCCTTGAAGTCACGGAAATCTTAGCTACCTGCTGAGACATCAGAAGAGCAAACAGAGCCGTGCTGTTTTTCAGCTGACTAATTAAAAAGCAAAATCAAGCCAATTGAGGCTATTTGTAATGAGGTGTTAACTGTATGGTTTAATTGGGCCATGGACAATAGCCTTATACTCTTTTTGAGGTAGAGTGTCCAACTGTCCATTCCTTCAGAATGTGGTGGGACATATTTATTTATTTGTTTCATATAACATGCACAGTGCCCAGTTAGTTCCAGGCACTACTCTAGTTTATAATCAATAAGATATCCAAAACATAAGAACAAATCATCAGTAATGAAACAAAACAAAAATAACAAAAATCTAATCCGATAAACCTGACATAGAACTTAAAATCCAGATCTAAAGTATGGCAAGAGAGGATGCCCTGAAGCAGTGGCCCCCAACATTGGACCTCCTGATGTGTTCTTGACTCTTAGGAATCTTGCCCAGCACGCGCTAAGCAGAATTCCTAGAACCTGTAGTCCAAGAACATCTGGGGATCCAAATTTGGGGACCAACTCTCTAAAAACTTCTATAAACAGACTCCTCTTGAAAGCTGCAAGGTGTGGGGTTCTGTTGCAGCTCTACCAGGAGCCCATTCCATAAAGAAAGTGTCACAACCAAGAACTCTCAAATTGTTTTAGATGCCTTCTTAAACCTCTCTCAATGTGACCTGAGCATGGCCTTATGTTCTTAGGTGAGGGCTTTATAGGCAAGAACCAAAACCTTGAACCATTTATGGAGGCTGCAATCTTATGGTTGCTCTTGAACAGATATATATTCAATCATCAATCACTTTTGCTTCCACAACTTTACATCCCCTCCAACCCGATCAGGACCTTAATATATTGGTACTTACGACATGTTCTTCCATGGCATATATACTTGGCATTTGTTTGTTTGTTTGTTTATATTGCAATAAGTGCTTGGAGCTACTGAATTCTGAATTTTAAAAAATCAAACAAAATAAATATCTGATGTTTGTATCTATGCTTCTTTGTAAAAAGAAGAACCGCTGAATGGAAATGGCAAAGAAAAGTGCTTTTTAGTGACTGGATGTTCTGCTCTCCTGAAGGCATGGGAGGCTAGTAGTCAGTTTTCAATCATGGGAGACAAAACTTATCTCTCTTCTCAGGTGATAAAGCAAGTAACACTGTAAAAGGTGTATAGTGTTTAAAGGCATGCATGGCTCAAAAGTCTTTAAATATGCAGAGGATGTTTGGGAATTACTGTTATTATTTATCTCCCTATATGAAAAAAAGTTGTTTAATAAAGTTGTTGAAAGACAGTGGGCTTGTTATTTGTGGACACATCCTTTCCATGAGGTAATCAGAGTATGACAAATGGCATCCCTCCTGTTGTTGTTGTTGTTGTTGTTGTTGTTGTGGGTGGGAATAAATACAGTACTCAAAACTCCTAATCCTTTTACAAAACCTCCAACCAAGCTGTGTGCTTTTTTTTTTTTAACGTGGGATTTTGGGCATCTCGCAAAGGCGTTCTATACCCGTGTTTCTGCTCATTAAAGCACCCATACACACAAGCACATGTTCTGTACTGTAATAATAATGTCTCTGGGCGACAGAGGAGGCTGCCCAGGATTGTTTGCTTTTTTTAACAGTCAGGTTTTTATTTTTCACAGCCAGCCAAGATCATCTCTCTTTTGGTCGCTCAGACTTGATGTCCACGGTGTGACTTTTGCATTACAGTGGTACCTTGTATAAAGGAATCAATTCGTTCCAAATGAAATTATGTTAAGCAAATTTTCCTTTATACAAATTCCCATAGGAATGCATTGAAAATGGAGTAATCCCACTTTTATGTTGTACAGATGTTCCCCATAGGCGATTATGTTAAGCAAATTTCCCCTCTCTCCGGAATTTTTTATGTTGTACAAATGTTATATTATACAAGCTGTTTGTTATACAAGGGTCCAGTGTATTGCATTTACTGTATATCGGGAAGCCTCCTCTTGCCTCTCCCCCCCACCTCCCATAGCTTTTAAAACATGAATTTAAAACTCCAAGGCGATGTTTGTGTGTGTGTGTGTGTGTGTGTGTGTGTGTGTGTGTGTGTGTGTGTGTGTGTGTGTGTGTGTGTGTGTGTGTGTGTGTGTGTGTGTGTGTGTGTGTGTGTGTGTGTTTAATGCTCCTTTTAATTTTCACATAACAGGTCCCTTCCGTGCCTCCTCGCTCTCTCGCGCTGGAGGGCCTGGAGGGCAGCAAGACGTAGGGACGAAAGGCCCTGACCGTTGCCAGGACAACGGAAGCCCCCAGCTTGCCCTTGGCAACAATCCTGTCAGGGTTGTTTTCTCCCATGATGCGCAGCGCCACCCTCCTTCCTCGTCCTTCCCCCGGTGGTGAGGGTCCAGCAGCTTCACAGCAGCTCTCTCTCTCTCTCTCTCTCTCTCTCTCTCTCTCTCTCTCTCTCTCTCTCTCTCTCGTGCGCACGCGCACTCCGCTACCCGGCTGGCTTTGCAGATAGTTTTTTGAACCACGGCAGGCGCGAGAAGGAGGAGGCGTGGCAGTTCCCCTTAAAAAAAAAAAAAGAAAGAAAGAAAAGGCAAGAAAGACACCTAGTGGGCGTGGCTTAGGGAGGCCTGGGCGAAGCCTCCCCCAACCGGCGAAGAGGTTGACTTGCCGGCCCCGCCCACCCCGCTGCACGCGCACTCCTGGTTGGCCACACCCACTGCGCCTCCCCCCCACCCCCCTCGCATATATATATAGAGACACGCCGGTTGGAGTTGCGACCCTCCCCTTCGTCGTCGTGCGAGGGAAGCAGTGCACGGGAGCGCGCCTCCCATGTTGGGGGAGAAGAGAGAGAAAGCGCGGGAGCGCGCTTTCCTCTGCCACCCCCCACACCAACAACTCTCTTTCCTTCCCCCCGCTTTCTGTCCCTCGCTCTCCCTCCCCGTTAAGAAGCCACGAATTATTAAGAGAAAGAGACCTCCTCCTGAGAGACCCTGGGGGGGGGGGAAGAGGGCTGACCGTCCTTTCCCAAAACCCCGCACTTGAATCCCCCCCCCCCAATATGAATGGCAGGTGGGAGAAAGGAAATAACTCCCCCCCCGCGCCGCCGCCGATTAATCCAAAGCGCCCCCCTCAGCGCTTGTCCTGAGGCGCTCTTTCAAAACACCCCCCCATTTTAACCCCCCCCCGGCCAACTTACTTCCCCCTCACCGATCCTCAAGGTTTGTGGCTGGGGTGGGTGGTTGGGTGGGTGGGAGAGAAAAGTTCTGCTTATATACCGCCCCATACCACTATAAGTAGTCTCTGGGCAGTTTACAATTTTTTTAATTACAGTGTGCAGGCTACACATTGCCCCCCCTCCTCCCCAAACAAGCTGGGTACTCATTTTACCGACCTCAGAAGGATGGAAGGCTGAGTGAACCTGGAGCCTGTTAACTGGGATTGAACCCCTGGTCGTGAGCACCGTTTGACCTGCAGGACAGGCATTGAACCCCTCCAAAGACTTTTGGTCCATCCCCCGATCCTCATCCGTCGCCCACCCAGGAGCCTTCGACACTTTTTATTGGAAATAACAACGACACCCCCCCCCAAAAAAATCGATTTCCTTCCTTAAAAAAAAAAAAGCAAAAATACCCGAAAATCAGGTATCTCTGATTGCTCAGACCGAGGAGTTGTAAAAAAACAACAACAACAACTCGGCGGCTGTCAGCTGGCTGGAGACGTCATTCATTCTCCCCGTGTGGGGAGGAAGAAAAGGCGAATCTGTGTCAGGAGGGTCAGGAGGCATGGGGGTACTACAGTACTACGATATATTTTGCTTTTTCTCCCCCTTTTCTTGTTGTTGTTTTCCTCCCCAGCCCTGCTGAGGCAGAATGACGCGGCGGCGGCTGCTTTGTAAAGGCAATAGGTTCTCTTTTCCCTTTTTTTAAAAAATAAAATAATAATAGTCATCAGAACCTTCCCAAAACCTGATTCTTCCCCTCCTAAAAAGCAGTGGGCATGGGTTTTATTTTTCCCTTCAGACTGATCAAGCTAATTATTATCTTCCCTTGGTATCAAAGGGGGGGGGGGGTTGCCGTAAAGGTTTGTGCTTGTAACCCACCCAGGTGTCTTTAAAAGGGTCCCATGTTGCTCCCTTTTCCCTTCCCCCCCATCTAATTAACGACTAAGGATAATGACACCACCACCCCCAGTTTTCAGGAAATAAGGCTTTTTTAAACTGCCCTCTCTCTAGCTGGCCCCCAGTTGTCTGCTTTGCAAGACAGAGAGGAGGCGAGGAGTCCACCTTTATGCACGCCTGCACACAGGCTTGTGTCTGTTCTCTGGGATCCTGGAGGGCAGCCGGGTTTTTTAAAAAATAATCCAGTTATGGGGGGCGGTGAGATTACCCCCCCCTTCTGGGTGGAAAGGGCATGGGAGCTGTTCTTTCTCATCTTCCTTCCTTCCTTCACCCCAGGGCATGATGCCTTATTTGGGAGGAGGTGGGTGGATAGATTGGGGGTGGTGGTGGTGGTGGGGGTAGCTCAGTAGGGACTTGACTGGCAGGGTTTAAACCCCCCCCCTCCTGCTTCTTCGTCACCCCCTCCCCTCTCTCCTTCTCCTCCCTCTTCTCCCCCCCCCCAACCCCTCCCTCTAACCTCCAAAAGGGGAATTTTCCAGCTGGTAATTTCTGCTGCGTCAACACCCAGCTCAAGGGAGTGGAGAAGAGACAAGGGGGGCATTTGAACAGCAGCTCCACTTCACCAAATAACAAGCCCTTCTCTACTCTTAAGAATTTTTTTTTCCTCCAAAAAGAAAAGTCCTTTTAAAAATTAGCCTCTGGGCAAGTTGGACCAAGAGTTTGTCAAGAGAGAGTGGCTCACAACCGCTTGGAAGAAAGGGATGAGGTAATAATAATAATGATAATAATAATAATAATGCTGGTCAAGCATGTGTATTTCTCCTTCTCTTGTTGCTGTCTCATTCTGCCTCTTTAAAGCCAGGCCTGTTTGGGGGGGGGGTATTGTTTCCCTATAAAGCCAAGTGTAAAACCACCTGGCCTGGCCTTCCTTTTAATGACAAAACTGAAATATTGGACTGATCCTGTTTGTTTGATCTTAGCCTTAAACAGAATGCTGCTTTCAAAAAGTCTAGGAGTTGCTTAATGTTCTTTGTTATAAGTAAAAGAACTGACTTGAGGATGTTGGATGCAGGTAAGGGAAATTTAATAAGGGGATATTAGTATCTCTAAGTAACAATAATAGGAATAATAAATAAACCATATGGTTTTATTTCTTCCAAGGCAGATTGATGGGCATGGTGGGGAAAGTCCTTGAACATAGGCTATTGTGTCTGTAAATAGATATGTCAGTTCTACAAATGTAATGCAAGTAGCTTCTGATAACCCCAGATGACAGAGAATGAAGCTAGTTTCCAGGGCTGAAAGTGGAAGGATTTATTATATTTACTATTTAGTGTACTGTTAAAAAAGGAATAAAATGAATAACCAGGCAATAATCTAAAGCAGTATATTTTTTAATATGCAACAAGAATATATGAACAGGACAGTTACATTCTTAAAATGATCCCCTCCCCCAGACTTCATTTCTAGAGTGATCTGGCTTGGATGACAGGGCTCAAGATTATTATCAGGACTGTTTGAAGATACGCTAATTAGAAAGAGATTGAGTCTTGCAAACAGTGCTCTTGCAAACACCTGTAATTACTCATAAGTTCTAGTGTGTGTTTTAATTCCAATACTTCATTCTTTGCACTTGTTTTGTTGTCTGTTCCAAACATGTCATTATACAGTAGCATTTTAAGACTGTAACTTGTAAATCAGCTACATACTTTTAGTGCTTCTATTTTAAAGGTTATCTTCCCATAGAAGGAAGTGTGTGTTTTGGTAAAGGAAATGCTGTATGAAGCCCTATTTTTTAATCAGGAGATAAACAAAGTTGCAGTTTTATAAAAACTTTTACCAGTCAGTTGGTTTTTGCATGTGCACCAAAGTTTTGCCGCTCATTCTGTCACTTTAAATACTGGAGTATTTCAAGAGCAAATATAAAGAGTTAGCACTTGACAGCCTATTTGGTTTTATTGATTTGCTGTGCTGAATTAATAGCAGCTGAATACAGTTCCAGCTTATTGAGTTCTTGGTTTTGAAATCCTTATGTGAGATGAGAGATATACGCATCTAAAAATTGTCAGGCACAATTTTCCACATGTAATGAAAAATGATCACTCATGAGAAATACAAGACTCGGGAGACAGGCTGGATTCTATAAAACAAAATCCAGGTCTCGATGTTCTAAACTTATACTGCTCCATCTGGAAAAAAATGAGCAAATCGGACAGTGTGGTCCTGTGTAATTGGAACTGAGGCTTACTCTCTGGTACACATGTAAAGGACTGCAATGTGAATGACTAATTGTGATGGCCATTTAAAGGGATGATTTTTTTCCCCTTTTGGTAGATTGCTTATTTAAATATTGTTGTAATAGAGTGCTGGACTTCAGACTAGTCTGGGTCAATCCAAGAGATTGATCCAATTACTGTACTGTATTTTACAGTTCAGAGCTCTATCTGTCCTCTTTAAAAGGTCACTATTTGCTATTTAGACAGACTTCATAACCATTTGATTAAATGAATGAGCCTGTGGATCAGATCTTAGAGTTTCATAGAATATAGAGGAAATGGGCCATGCTGTTCCTATGGCATGTATTTTCTAGGGCATTTGTACAGTACTGCCTATATTCTCTCCCCCCCCCCCCAAACTATTGGATTCTTTAAAAAGCTGGCTACTGAAACAACATTTTTGTAGCTTTTGGTGGGAAGTCTAAAAAAGTGATTAAATAAATACTAATGTTGATATAGGAAGACATAATGCATTTCTCCCTCTCCTTTTTGTTGCAGCATTTATTCAACTTGCAAAATTTTGATTGATACAAGATGGGATAAGGGTTTTTATTTGTAACATTTCACCCTTTAACATAAATAATATTTGTACATAATTACAAAAGTTTACATCTTCCAAGCAGTTTCATTTTTGGATGTGTTCTGTTTGTTTCTTTCATCAAGTTCTTTTTCAACATAACTAGACTTTCCTGCTTTATTTGTCATGTAAAGTAATCCTTGTTACTGCATTCTGAATTTAATTGGTAAACAAAAAGGATAAAAGGGGCTTAGTTTAAATCTTTGAAAAGCTTTCTGTAATTTAAATAGCTATCTTTTATTTTCATAATTCCCTGAACTCTGTTGATTTGTACCTATGCCAAAAATTCTTGAAACTTTGCACAATGGGATTAGTACTATATTTGTTATATGCTCAAATAAGATTGCAATGAATTCTCCAAAGTCATTAGGTCTGGAATCTTTAAGATTTTTTCAGATTTTGCCCTTGCTTTAAAATGTTTAAAGCAGTAATCCGGTGGTTGGTTGAAGCCAGCATGAAGATGAAATCTTGCCAGAATAATTTCTTTCTTTCTTTCTTTCTTTCTTTCTTTCTTTCTTTCTTTCTTTCTTTCTTTCTTTCTTTCTTTCTTTCTTTCTTTCTTTCTTTCTTGATACTTGCTTAGTGAATTGTGGGTGTTTGAATTGATGTACAGGAATTTTTATTTCAGCATGCATTTGGGAAGGTTCATGGTTTTTAATAGCAAAATTTAAAAAGTGGGCTGCATAATAATCTTGTCAGTTAGATTCACAACTTGTTTGAAAATAATATTCAGGCATGATTTTTGTTATTTTGTTGTTATTTTGAGACACCCCCAAAAATGTCCTGTCCTCAGCATCCTTGCTCAGCTCTGTGGCTTTATTTATGGAGTCAATCAATTTTATATGTGCTCTTCCTCATTGCCTGCTACCTTCAATACATTTCTAGCATAATTGTCTTTTTTTGCATGTCTTGATGTGCCCAAAGTATAGCAACTTCAATGGCATCGTTTTTGCTTCTGGAGAAAGTTGATTTTGTCTGAGAACCACTTGTTTGTAATTTTGCTGTTCAGAATATCCTTAGAGCTCTGCTTCAGCACTATATTTTGAACTAATCATGTTTTTGCCATGTTGGCTTTCTTAGCTGTCCTTCTGAGTCTCAGTCTTCTGATTTCTTGGCTGCACTCCCCATTTGCATTGGATAGCTCAACCAGTTGTTGTTAATGATGTTATTTCGATTGACACACTGCCCCACAATGCTAAAGTATTCCCTGGGCAGTTTACAACATACAGTAATTATGCAAAAAAAACCTGGCCTGTGTTGCATTGGGCAAGCAGAGTTAGGTCTCTAGGATGCTGTCAGAATGATGGGGGCTCAGTTTACCCACTGTGAAACCCAGAAAACCTGGCCTAAGTTGCATTGACTTAATGACATCCTATTATTGTCAGAATGATAAATCCTCAGTTTATTATTATTATTATTATTATTATTATTATTATTATTATTATTATTATTATTATTATTATTAAAGTACAGCCAGATGCTCCTAATTCATTCATGTGCACCAGTAGCCACTGGCTATTTGTAGTGTTATCTTGAGAGCCTCTTTCTTTTCAGAATCCAGCTTGAACATCAGGGATTTCTCACTCCATATAAGTTAAAAGCCTTTGTCACTTTGCTTGCATGGAAAATTAGTTCAGTGACCTTGTAGGTACTGCACTCCTTGGCATCTCCTTTCTAGGGAACTGGAATCTATAGGTAGCTTTTCCAGTCTATGAGCCATTGCTTTATTTTACGTATTTGTTAGCATATTCTTGTTAGGATTTTGACAGGTTTCTTGCACTTTGAAGTAGTTTTTCCATATACTGAGGGATACACATCAATACTTTTTCATCATGTGAAAGGGTTTTTTTTAAGCTGGGTGCCTCAAGGCTCTCTTCTACACTAGGTGTTTAAGAATTTTATCAGTGAAATGGTAGGAGACATTCTTAGTAAATTTGGCACAAAACTAAGATATATATCATAGCTAATACTTGATAATATCTAATTTAGGGAAGGTTTTAGGAGCTGCATTAAATAGTGGACAGGTTGCTCAATGAGGACTTGTTGTTGTTGTTGTTGTTGTTGTTGTTGTTCAGTAATTCAGTTGTGTCCGACTCTTCGTGACCCCATGGACCAGAGCTCGCCAGGCCTTCCTGTCTTCCACTGGCTCCCGGAGTTTAGTCAAATCCATATTGGTTGCATCGATGACACCGTCCAACCATCTCATTCTCTGCCGTCCTCTTTTGAGGTGGGGCCAAAACAAGTTTGTAAGGCCAGGTGTAATTCATACCAGTAAGGACATTTTCTACTATTGCGAGAAATCCTTTTAATCTATTTATTTATTTATTTTAGGGTATTTTACCCCGCCTTTCTCCTTGAAAAGGACCCAAGGTGGCTTACAGTAATGAGGGATAATATACAACTCATTACAATATTAAGACATATTCAAGTATTGAGACCTACAGCATCCTACAGCATCAAAAGACAACATTATATTGAAGTGACTGGAGAACGTGAGCAGCCCAAAAGAGAGCAAAATTCCATGCAAGGTCACGAGTGAGGGAAACCAACATTGAGAACATAGTGTCAATGCAGTCACAAAGTCAATAAACACAAAGTCTATGTGTCCATATGTGATAAATTCATATAAAAGTCACATAATAGGTAGTCCATCATTCTACTGTACTTTTATCACACAATAATTTTATGCATCATGTCTCCTTTTATTTGCCCCTTTCTCACTTAAGCAGCTCTAATATCCCCTAACCTTTCCTTGTACAGAGTTGTTCAAATCCTTTGATCATTTTGGTTACCATCTTTGGTTGATTATTTTTGTTGCCATCTTATGTCTTATCTCTGCTCACTGATTAGAGTTAATAGTAGAAGAAGCTTATGTAGCCCATGGATTAGGTTTCTCATCCCTGCTGTAAATAAATTCAAAATGGTTTCAGAATAGGGCATTGAGGATAGCCCACAGTAGGAAGAGCAGATCTGAGGAGAAAACTTTGAAGGACCTAGGCATACATAGCCTGGAGGTGAAAAAACAGTTTAGAGAATGAAGATGACATATCATCATACAGAAAGAAACTTGTTCTTTATTACCCCAGAGAACAGGGATCATATCTAATATATTTAGGTTGTGGGAGAGTTAATTTTGCTTGAATCTTAGAAGATACCTTTTAGCCACAAAAGCAGTTCAATAATACAATCATGTGTATTGGAGGGTGGTGAGATTTCCCTTACACGTGTTTTCACTTAGCTGATGGGCAGCCATGTGTTGAGATGTTCTAATTCTGGATTTTTATGAAGAACAGGAGGTTGGACCAGCTGGCCTAGAAGGTGGTCACCCAATAATGATTCTACGGGAGGCTATATTAGTTGTTCAAATCATCAGATATTATAACAATCATCTAAAATCAAACTCTTTAAAAAACAAAGGTTTGGCCTTCCACTAAAAGAAGCAGAGAGAAAGCTCCAAGTTAGGTAGGAAGGTAATGTTTTGAACATTGCCCTGCCCCACATATTTGGCTCTCATTCTGGACTGATCCTTTACCTACAAAAACATCCGACACCAAACAGAAAGCTGCCACCATAAATAACATACAGTATTGTACTTAGGAAACTGACTGAGACAGACTTAGGTGCACACTCACAAACAGTAAGAACAATAGCTTTGTCCTTGTTCTACTCCTCAGCAGAATATTCTAATGTCCTATGGTATAAATGAACATGCGCCAAACAAGGGGATATAGCTCTTAGTGAATCATGTATATTACTGACTGTCTGAAACCTGCCCCCCCCTTGAGTTTATTAGTTGGCTGTCATTGCACGTCCAGAAGAATGTCAAGAAATACTAGCAAATAAGGAACAAAAT
The DNA here is from genome assembly GCA_029282475.1 of Phrynocephalus forsythii. Classification (NCBI taxonomy): domain Eukaryota; kingdom Metazoa; phylum Chordata; class Lepidosauria; order Squamata; family Agamidae; genus Phrynocephalus; species Phrynocephalus forsythii. The sequence continues at coordinate 128,213,786 of JAPFRF010000005.1, read as the reverse complement.
AAGGTACTGCAGCACCAAACTAATCTATTTCATGGACAATAAACCCCTAGACGATGGTTAAAATCAAGGAAAGGTTTTCTGCGTGCCTCTTGAGGTTTAAATATTAAACCAGAAGAGTCTAGGCTAAACCTATGACGACCAAAAACAACGTACTTTGCCAAATGGGTGAATGCAGAAGAGTGTCTCCCACCCAAACAAGACTCTCACTGGACCACCTGGAAGTAACTTCATAGACGTCAAAGTTAAGTACGAAAGTCAAAAAATAATCAAGTAAAATGAGCTGCTTAGAAACAGGACAAATGTTATGTGACTGGAAGAATTCTACCCAAAGTATTACTTATGTACATGCAATTTATGCCCCAGCACATGTGCAAAAGAAGATCCAGCAAATAGTGTCAAAAATAACACTATTGGAATAGTCTGATTCTAGTCAAGATAGTCTAGCTGTTTTCAATTTTTAATTTGTTTCTAATTTTACCTATATTTTATATATGCCCATAATGCTAAATTGTGTAATACTCTGATATGATAAAGAACCTTCTTAATTTGGGAAACCATATTTTTAAATGTGCAGAATATGTTGTATATTTAACAATTGTATTAATTGTTCTTCTGAGGTTCCTAATGATGTGTCCCTCAGGGCACCCCCCTGAGGTTTTTAGAGTCCGTGGAGCCTTCGCGAGACTCTTTAAACCCCCCGTGCGCACTGGGGATCCCACAGAGGAATTCCCCTAGCGTCTTATGCAGTCGGCCATTAAACCGGAAGCCTCTTATGCAGTCGGCCATTAAACCGGAAGCCTATACAGTTGAAATGTTCTGAGTTGAACCTGGATTGCTTTCAGCTGAAGCAGAAATTGAACTTTGCAGTGAATTTGCTTTCTCATGAAAAATGATTGTGCCTTATTACTTTGCAACTGCTAGTTCATTACAGGTTTGGCTCACTTTTTATTATATAAAGTTGTTGTTATTGCAGAAATACTAGATGCAAGGTGTCTGTAGTAAAAAGCTAATCCTGTCATTTGACACCAGTCTGTGGGAGGACAGGATATTGACACATTGCAAGGTTTTTATTTGCACTGCTTTACGAATAAGGATAAAGTGCTAACTGATGGTGAAATGAGTGGGAAGTAGACTGGAGTAACAATGGTGGAAAACTCAGAATGAATCTGACCAAACATGACGAAGGGCCCATTAGAATGCCTATTCTATTGCAGTGGTAGTGGTAAAAATCATTCTTCTCTGCCACATTAAGGCTTCACAGAGTAACACCTGATGGGAGCTATTTTGAGTGGTCAAGGGCATATTACATCATGACCATAGGAAAAGAATGAAGACCATAGTTTAGCTTGCTATGGAGAATTTGCCCAGCATTTTGAAGGCAAAATTGCTCATTTCCAGTCTGACTTAGATGCTGTATAGTTGATACAGGCCCCATGAATGTTAACTCTGCCCTCTATTTGCTATGTATTACTGGGTGAATTTATGCTACCTGATGATGTGGACAGGACCCTTGGAGAGGGGAACGCTGCCACATGCCTGCCGGACCCTTGTCCCTTTGGGCTTATAAAAGCTGCTGGAAAGGGACTCGCTGAGTGGGTAGGAGTAGTGGTGAAAGCCTCCCAACAACAGAGTAGGATCCTAGCTTTCAAAAAGGAGGCAATAGTAGGGCCATTGTTAAAATAACCTTATTTGCATCCCACAATACTGAATTACTTCTGACTTGTCTTTAATCCATTATTGGGCAAGGTGCTGGAGTAGGTTGTGGCTTCTCAACTTCAGATATTCCTAGATGACACAGATTATCTAAATTCATTTCGATTTCAGGCCTGATTGTAGGACAGAGACTGCTTTGGTTGCCTCAGTGGATAACCTGCACCAGGAGCTGGACACAAGGAGTACGTCCCTGTTGGTTCTGCTAAATGTTTCAGCACATTTCAGTACTATTGTTCATGGTATCCTTATGGATCACCTTTCTGGGATGGAGACACATTTTATGGTGACTTCAACCTTTCCTAGAAGAGAGAACTCGGAAGGTGGTTCTGGGGGAACCCTGTTTGACACCCTGGCTGCTGGCCTGCATGCTCCCTCTGGGGTCTGTTTTATCTTCTATATTATTTAACTTTTCATTAAATGTTCGGAGAGGTTGTCTGGAGTTTTGGGGTATGGTGTCACCAGTATGCAGACAACACCCAACTCATTCTCTCCTTGCTGTCTAAATCCAAGGAGGCTGTTGTGGTTCTGAATCAATGTCAGATGTCAGTAATGGACTAGATGAGAGTGAATAAATTGAAATTTAATCTGGACAGAACAGAGGTGTTCCTTGTTGGTTGAAATTCATATCAGGGAATAAGGATGCAGTTTGTGCTGGATGGAATTGCATTTCCTCCAAAAATATAGGCGTGCAGCTTAGAGGGTGCTGCTAGATTCATCTCTGAGCCTGGATGCCCAGGTTTTGGCAGTAACCAGGAATGCCTTTGTGCAATCAAAACTAGTCTGCTAGCTGAGCCCATTCCTAGAGAAGCATGCCTTGTTTCATCCCAGCCTGCTTACTGAAACATATATACGTGGGGCTACCTTTGGAAAGTCCTCGATAACTTCGGCGTGTCCAAATTTTGGCTGCCAGATTGCTAACTGGCACTAGTGAGAGGGGTCATGTAACCCTCTTGTTAAAGCAGCTTCACTGGCTGCCAATCCATTTTTGGGCACAATTCAAAGTGCTGGTTCTAGCCTATAAAGCCCTAAATGGCTTGGAAACAAGCTATCGCAAGACCTACATCTCCCTTTATGACCCTGCTTGCGTTGTTAAAATAATCAAGGAAGGGCTTTTCTCTTAGTACCTCCACTCTTATAGGTGTGCATTTGATAGCAACACATGAGGGGGGGGGTCTTCTCAGTTGCTGCTCCCAGTCTTTACTCCTCCCACAGGAGGCCAGCCTGACCCCATCTTTGCTGTCATCAGGCAGGCTTTGCCTTGATTACTAATTTTCAGCCCTGCTGGCCTGGTTTCTCTCTTGATTTCACCTGCACAGGTCAAGTGATTGTTGTGGGTGCATGGGGGGCCCTGTGTAGAGAGGGACAGAGTCGCATGTGCTCATGCTCACACTTTAGAGGGAACTTTGAGGTTGATCCTTTCCTTTTCTTCCCCTTCCCTTCCCTCCCTCCCTTTCTAATAGCAACCATTTCAAACAAAATTGACACATAATCTTGTGGTGCTTCAAAGACTGTCAGGTTTTATATGACATCAGATTTCATGGGCTGTGGCCCATTGGATCTGATAAAGTTGGCCATGGTCCACAAAAGCTTATTGTGAAGAAAATGTTCTAGCCTTTCAGATGCCATAAGATTCTTTGCTGTTTTAGTAAGGGGAAATTGTATCTTTTTGTTCCCCTGTTCATTGGACTAATTATAGTGAAATACTTGATTCAGATCCATGTATCTACAGTATATTCGGGTTATGCACTGCTCTTTGACCCAGCCAGTGCCTAAATAAGGATGCATAGATAAGTACCACCTTGCCCTGTTCTTTGATCCTTGTCTGAGCCCATGCCAGTACAATGTTTGTGTGTTTCCAGGTCACCAGGAAAAAAGACTGCATTCCTCCAAATGGGAAAGAGAAAAGGCAGTTGCTTGGTGGGTGGGTTGCATATCCCATTAAAATTATTTCTGGTAGAATCATTTGCACACCTCCATCACAGAAGACAATAAAAAGAGAAGCAGAAGAAAGCTATTATAAACATTGGCAGTAACACTGTTGCAGCAGCAAGAAAAGAGAAACCCAAGGACAGAGGAGAAAGCTAGTCTCTATCATCCTAAAGAGAGTCATTCAGAATTCATACAGGAACACAGTTTGTAATGTATTTGTACACCTATGCATGTTGGGTTGTAACAGTGTTACAGTGTCGTTCTTTAAAAGAAAGTGCAAAAACAGAAAGCCTGGGGATTATGCTACAGTAACAAATGTCTCTGAGTTTGGAAGTCATATTAAGCATGATTGTAGAGAGTCTGCTACACATTGTTAATTTCACTTTCAGTGACGTGTGCTACAGGTTGTTAATTTCACTTTCAGTGAAGTGTGCTGGAAGGTGTCAAGTCTCCTCTTTTGGCACTGGCTCAGCATCTTCTTTAAAATACATTGATATGTATTCCTCTTTACACATTTTTGACAACAGGTTTTTGTTTGGTTTTTTTAAATTTTAACATTTGACACTTTAAAAATGCACATTTGGCATATTGGATCAGTTGTGGCTGCCACTTCCACCAGTGAGTGCCTATGGACTCTTTTGCTCTTTCTCGTGGTCATTTTGGAAACAAATTTTGGAAATAGCCCTGATTTAGTCTTCTGGATTCATGTTTGCATTTTCATCTAAAATGTAGGAAGTAGTAGTACTCCTAGCAATATCTGTGTGATGATTACAATATTTTCTATTATTTTTATCAAATGATGCACCCACATCCCAATGTCCATTCATAGCTGTACTTTAATAGTGCACACCCTGGAAATCACTGTCTGGGGACATGTGTCTGATGGCTGAAGTTGGTGCAGAATGCAGAGGCTGGCCTCAGCTGACAGGCTTGATTCTTTCTCCCTCCATGCCCTTCCATGTCAAAGGTTTCAACTGATGGACAAGATCCTGTTCAAATTTATATGTGTACAGACATGTGAACACAGACACTGCTAAGGCCGTCTGACAAAGTGCTGGTTACATGGTACTTCCAGATGAAATTTTTGCTCTATGTGTGACTTCCCTTCTTTGTGGAGCCAGATGTCATTTTCAATTTGTAAATATCTCATATTTTCCCACTGCTTCCTCTCTATTTCAGTTCAATTCAATTCATCTTATTTTATTTTATTCTATTGAAGATTCAGTAAGGCAGGAAACTGCAGATTGCTTTTTTGATTTATGGGTGCCCATTACTGTTTATCTGGAAGCACCCACCTATAAGTATCAACATGTTGGGACATACTGTACTGTACATGCATAAAAAAATGTGGTTCCCCTTTTTCCTATGTTACAAAGTATATATGATAATGGAAAGTACCTCTAGACTGCATTCTGTGAGAATCGGGTACTCAAAATCAGTGTTGAGAGAGAATTTCTGAAGTTTCCAAGATGCAACAGGGATCTTCTGGAAGCTGTGTAAACACTAGGTGGAGTAGATATTTAATGTTAAGACAATACTTTTCTTCTCAGCAAGATTTGTACTATGTTAACATCTATGTTTTTGAAAGTTTTTTTATTACAGCTTTTTTTATTACTTCATGGCCACCATGACAACCATGGGGCTGTCTCAACATGTCATCTCAACAGGACTGGAGGATGGTGGCTTGGAATATGGAGGGGTTGGCTTTGATCCCATTGTCATGGTCAGACCACTTCCTGGTCAAGTTTAGGCTATTAGCTACTTCGACCCTCTACAAGGGTGGGGGATCCATTAAGATGATCCACCCTCAGAAACTAATGGATCCGGATGGTTTCCTGAAAGCTCTGGTGGATTCTTTCCCTACACACAGAGCCTGGACAGCATCTTGGTGATGAAGCGAGAGGGGAGATGGCTGGAGAAAATATTGCTGTGAGTCTGATCGAACACAGCTTAGAGTCCATTATCTGGCCTATTCCATGGCGATACGGTTGGGGGAAAGGCAATATTTCACCAACTATATTGCTTCCTCAGAGTGCTGTCCAATGGAGCTATTTCCGAGGGTCCGGGATCTTCTTCAATCGGGAGATACAATGTTGATCCTGGACCACTCGTCGGTTCACTGTAACGAGTTTGCTGTCCTCTTTGAGGGGAACGTTTATCACATTCGCTGTGAATTGGACTCCACGATTGGTGCAGAATCAAGGGATGTGTCCAGTGCACCGTGCTTAGGTCCAATATTATTGGATGAATTTCAATTATTGAGACCTGAGTATATGGACAGGGTGCTTGGATCTGTCCATTCTTCCACCACACTGCTTGACCCTTGCCCTTCTTGGCTAATTGAAATATCTGCCGGGGGGTTCGCACCTGGATCCAGGAGGTCATGAATTCCTCTTTAAGAGAGGGAGGGGTCCCTGCCGCCTTGAAAGAAGCGGTAATTAGATCAGTCCTTCAAACATCTAAACTGCACCCAGGGCTGGTGGTTAACTACTGACCAGTAGCAAACCTCCCTTAAGGTGTTGGAGCAGGTGGTGGCCGGGCAACTCCAGGCACTGCTGGATGAAATGGATTTTCTGGATCCATTGCAATAGGGTTTTAGGCTGGGCTTTGGTACGGAGACTGCCTTCGTCACTCTGTACGATGATCTTTGCCGGGAGAAAGACAGGGGGAGTGCTACCCTGTTGATACTCCGGGACCTGTCAGTGGCTTTTGACAGCATCAACCATGGTGTTGTTCTGGATAGACTAGCCAGGTTGGGATTTGGAGGCACCGCTTTGTGGTGGTTCTGCTCCTTCCTGGCTGACTGTGTCCAGAAGATGATGCTGGGGGACAGTTGCTCTGCCCCATTGTGTTTATGGCGCTTTTACATGACCCCTAAGATCCGCTGGCCACTTAAATTCGGACCAGAGATCTTAGGGGCTTGTCGCTCTTCCTGTGTCCCCACCCTGGCTGCTGGCTGCGTGAGGGGAGGGAGAAAAAAACCTCCGTTCTGCCTCCGTTCTTGCCACGGCAACATTCCTATCTCTGTAAGAACTACTGTAAAGTAGCTCTTAAAGGGTCGGGAGCCAAAAAAACAACAAACTGAAGCAAGGAGAGCCCCGCACTCACTATCGTTACACCGCATCAAGCAATTTTCACCCCGGAAGAGCAGGTACTTGAAAGGTGTGCTGGGATGCGCTAAAGTGGGCGTGGCCACACTTAATTTCCTGTAAACTCCGGAGCTGGTGGGGAAACATTTTTAAGCTCTGGAGCTGGGAGACATTTGCCCCGGAGTTTAGGGGTCGTGTATAAATGTCCTATGTCATGGGGTTCTGTAGGGCACAATACTGTCCCCATGCTGTTTAACATCTACATGGAACCGCTAGGAGAGCTCATCAGGAGGTTTGGGCTGAGGAGTCAGCAATATGCTGATTATACTCAGCTCTACTTCTTGTTTTCCACCAATCCAGGCGAGGCAGTTTCCATGCTGAACTCGTGTCTGGGCCAGATAATGGACTGGATAAGAGTTAATTAACTGAAACTCAATCCAGACAAGACAGAAGTGCTGTTAGTGGGTGCTTCGACAGACAGCCTAGAGGGCCATCTCCCTGTTCTGGACGGGGTTGCACTCCCCCTAAGGGACAGGGTCCGCAGCTTGGGGGTGCTCCTTGACCCCAGTCTAACTCTGGAAGCCCAGGTGGACTCGGTGGCCAGGGGTGCCTTTCTTCAGCTATGGAAAACACACCAGCCATGCCACTACTTGAATGAGCGAACAGTTACTCGTGCACCTTGGTTCAGGTACTGTCGTCACTGGAATTGCCATTGCCATGTCAGCAAATGCTGTATATAGGAACAGCTTAGCATAGTCTCTTGTCAGCTTGATGCCAGATGAGAGGAGGAAATTTCCCATCAAAAGAATCCTGTAAACCAAATAGTTGCACATTTATTTGAATGGAAGAAATATGAAATGCTTCTGAAAGTCACTCACACTTGCATTTCCTGAACTTCTGGAGAAACGTCTATCTGTACATTGTGGGAAAATTGAAAAAACACTGGATTTTCTCAAATTTTGTGTTTTCCAAAAGTTTTTTTTTCCTGCTGTGAAATTTCCAGAAATTTTGCATCTCTAGTTAGGATTTTGTAGACTATATTACTGTATTTTTTGCTCTATAAGATGCACTTTCCCCTCAAAAGTAAGAGGAGATGGCTGTGCGTCGTATAGAGTGAATACATTAGTCCCCACTATATATATTTCACAGATTTTTATTTACCTGCACAAGCCTCTCCCGTCCCTTGCTGCTACTGGGATTCCGCAGTTCCAATCACCTCGTTTGCAAAGAGGCTACCTCCAGGGAGCCTCTCCCCACCGCTCCCCTTCTGCAGTCAAGATTCTCCAGTCAAAAATCACCTCGTTTGCAAAAAGAGGCCTCCTCCATGGACCCTCTGCCCTTCACTTCTGAAGCCTGGATTCCCCAGTTCCCAATCACCTCATATGCAATTCTCCCCTTTTGCAGCTTGGATTCCATAGTTCCAATCACCTCATTTGTCAGCCTCCCCTTTTGCAGCCTGGATATTACTGTTCCATTCACCTCGTTTGCAAGCCTCCCCTTTTGCAGCCTGGTTTCCACAGTCCCAATCACCTCATTTGCAACCCTCCCTTTTTGTAGCCTGGATTCCCCAGTCAAAAATCACCTAGTTTGCAAGGAGGTATCCTCCATGGAGCCTCTGCCCTCCCCTTTTACAGCCAGGATTTTCTGCCATGAAACTTTAGGCTAAACATTTTTTTTTGTTTTCCTCCTCTAAAAACTAGGTGTGTCTTATGGTGAGGTGCATCTTATAGAGTGAAAAATACGGTAGTTAAGAGAAACCCAACTTTCAATAACAATATTATCAGTATCAGTAAAAAACATATGGATGTTATATAATTTCTTGCTGTTGCAAAAGTTATTTATTTAGATAATTTTATTTATTTATTTATTTTAGAGTATTTTTGCCCTGCTTTTCTCCTTGGAAAAGGACCCAAGGCGGCTTAACCCAAGTACTTAACTGCAAGAATTTGTTTTAGTGAAGTGTTAGAAATCTACATAAGTCTCAAAGGGACAGAGTTGTTATAACTCTTTCAGCTTTCTATTGTGAGTTAGGGTCAACAGTGGAGGCAAAATCATTCTTGAGCAGTTGTTCCCATACATGCTGACTTTAATACCTGGCTCTGAAAGGTCAAGGAAGAAATCTATGTAAGGAGGGCTAGAACACTCATAAGGCAACCTATAACCCCTCAGAAAACACTTTGTGACCTCCTTGGGGGTCCCCATCCCCCGGTTGGGAAACATTGCTATAAAGGTGTCTAAGGCCTCTACCACACGACTACTAAATGCGGATGATAATAAAATGCACACTTTCTCTGAGAGTGGTCACGTGACATCAGATGCGCAGTTACCGCCCCCGCAGTAGTATTTTTGAATCTCTTGTTTTCTATCCCCATTTGCCAAATGCGCATCAAAGCGCTGCAAAACGGGCGAAACCGGGAGAACACGTGGCGCTTTGGCGTTCACATGACCTTTGCTTCACATCAGATCGCGCACCAGCAAGCGAAGTAATTTGACCAAAAACCCCTAGCGGTGGTACAAGAAGATGCACTTGAGATGCCCTTCAGGGAGCCGTGCTCGAGAGGGATGTTCAGAAGATGCAGCTGGCCGTGGGGACATGATCTTTAGATGCGAATTCAGTAAAAGGAAAAGGTGCATTTAAGTGGTCGTGTGATAGAGGCCTAAGCAAATTCACATGTAGCAGAGATACCATAAGAAACAAACACACTCTGTCACAGAGCATTTCGATGCGCCTTCAATTATGTTTCATTATTCCATCCACTTACTGTGATCCAGATGTGGTTGTGATGCCAGTAGATACTGAGGGAGTGGGGAAGGATTGCTCTGTGTGATTAGCTTGTTTTGTGTTTCCAAGAAAAACTATCTAGGAAAGAGAGACTAAGATAACAGGGCTAATGTCAACAAAGAATTATATGAGGACGTTGGAAGGACACTGCACCCCTGATGAAAGCTGAATTAATAACAAGTTTAATTCATGGCACTGTAATAGAAAAATAAATTGGATCATAAAACCTTATTGTGTGAAAGCTACTTAACTTCATTCAGATGTATGATTAGGCTTCAAAATTGTTAGTAATTTTCCGCATGTATGTTTGCTTTTCTGAACAGGCATATACTATAGAATAGATGTTAACTATAACAATATAGTACAATGCATTTTAATAAAGTTTGCATATACTGTACTGTATTGATAGTATGATTTTGAATATGGTTTTTAGCAAGGATCCCTGCAATTGATCTTTAGAAATAGTTGGCAATGGTGTGTACAACTACAGTGGTACCTTGTATAAAGGAATTAATTCCTTCCAAATGAAATTATGTTAAGCAAATTTTCCTTTATGCAAATTCCCATAGGAATGCATTGAAAACAGAGTGATCCCATTTTTATGTTGTACGGATTCTCCCCATAGGCTATTATGTTAAGCAAATTTCCCCTATCTCCGGAATTTTTTATGTTGTACAAATTTTATGTTATACAAGCTGTTTGTTATACAAGGGTCCACTGTAATGTACGTCTTGATGGTGCCACACCAAAAGCTTGTACAGTGGTCCCTTGCCCTTTCGTGGTTCGTATACTGTAGTCCCGTTATATTGCGGGACCACAGTATATGAAAAAAGGCCCCCTGGGGTAAGGGGCAAAGGCCAGTTTCAGGCCTAACATACTTACCCCAGGACTGGGGCTGCCCCGAACGGGCCTCCAAGGGCCTTTCTGGGTCTTCTGGAGGCCCCAAAAGGGCCTCCCTGTGAACTGGAAGTGACTTTCGGGTCACCGAAAATCATTTCTGAGGCCTCTGAGGGCCTTTCTAATGCCTTTCCAGTTCACAGGGAGGCCCTTTTGGGGCCTCCAAAAGGCATGGAAAGGCCTCACAGGCCCGTTCGGGGCAGCGCCAGGCTGGAGGTAAGTACAAAAGCACCCAGTTAGGCTCCCCAGGCCCGGCCCAACCTGCATCTGCATATCATGGATTTTCAATTATCGCGGGTCAGGTGGTGTCCCTAACACCTGCAATAGGCGGCGGGGGGTGTCACTGCAATCTAAAAGGCACAGCCTACAGAGAAGAAATAAGAAAGAATTTGATGGGGGAAATGGAGTAGAATAGATGTGTAACTATTTGAAACAAAAACAGAAAGATGTGAAGAGTACGCATTTACCATTGCTTACAGAAAGTCAACTGTATGAAATGATGGATCATGGGTTTTGAAGTAGCTTAATACTGAGTGAAAAGAAAAGAAAGATAATGATTTCTGTTTAAACAACTTGAGTTTCACTGTCAGATTGGTTTTAAAGATTGAACCATTCTGAAATGGGCTTTTTAAATTTTATTGTATTTATTTGTTAGTTACCAACAACGAACACACACACACACAAAGGCAAAAAGAAAGGAAACAAAGACATTGTGGCACCTTAAACACTTAACTGCTATATTTTGACAAAGTTCCCCATGATATCCTGATTAGCAAGCTACCTAGGTGTGGGCTGGATAAATCAACTGTAATGTGGGTACGCAATTAGCTACCAAATTGTACTCAGAGAGATGATTAATGGCTTCTTCCCTAAATGTGAAGAGGTAAGAGGTGGGGTACTCCAAGGCTCAGTCCTGGCTCTGGTGCTGTTCAACATTTTTATTAATGACTTGGACAAGGGAATGCAGGAATGCTTGTCAGATCTGCAGATGAGACAAATTGAGTGGAATAGCTAATACCTTGGAAGACAAAAACAAAATTCAATTCAATTCAATTTTGTTTCTCTCTTTCATTCATATGATCTTGGTACAGTAATCCCCTGCCTATCGTGGGGATTAGGGAGTCGACCTGCAATAATGGAAAATCCGTGATATGTGGATGCTGGGTTGGGTTGGGTTTGGACTTAGGGATTGCTATCTGGGGTCTCCTACACTTACCTGAAGTATGGCGCTGCCCTGAGCGGACCTCTAATGGGCTTCCTGGCCTGCTGGAGGCCCCAGAAGTAGTTTCCAGTGATCCGGTTTCGGTTTGCCAGAAACCACTTCTGGGGCCTCCAACAGGCCCAGAAAGCCCGTCGGAGGCCTGTTCGAGGCAGCGCCATGCTTCAGGTCAGGTCAGTGTAGGAGATCCCAGATACCGGGACTGCATTATATGAAACGCGAAATGATTGTAAGCTGGAGCACTGGGCTAAAACCAACAGAATGAAATTCAACAGGGATAAGTGCAAAGTACTGCACCTAGGAAGAAGAAACCAAATACAGAGTTACAAAGATGGGAGGCACCTGGCTCAGCAGTACTACAAGTGAGAAGGATTTTGGAGTTATTGGAGTTTTTGCATTACCAATAAAACTTGAGCTAAATGCAGCAAACAAGAGGAAAAGATGGTAAATGGTTGTAAGAAGGAACAGAATTTGCAAGTATTGTACAGGTTATTGCCAGAAGTGTAGCTAGGGTTTGAAGCGCCAGGGGACAAAGTCAGTTTTTGTACCTCGTCCTGCCCCCCAACTGCATCTCATCCACTGAGCAAGGGGTGCTCGATCCTGGGGAACAGTGGGGGAGGGGGAGACGGGTCCCTCTTTCTCACGCCCTCTTTCGGGGTCTCCCGAACAATGTTCTCCTGTGCAAACCACACAGCAGATGGATAACACCAAGCAGGCAAAAATTTTTTCCAAGCATCACCTCCATAGCACACTTCCCCCTCCTCCTTCCCCCAACTAAGGCTTGGTGATTGTTAGCCTGGGGAAAGGAGGAGGGGGAAGCAGGGGATGGGATTTTTTTCCAAACAGCAACTCGGTGGTTACTTCACATCCTACCTTGTTCCGTGATTATGTTTGTACTATGACAGCATTGTTCACAGTCATGTGGTTTTGTCCCTGTTCAGTCCCTGTTTCCGTTTATTCATGGGTGTGATTACTTGTCTTGTGACAACTGTTAATTCACGGTCTTGTTCCGTGACAAATTCTGAATTTGTCTTGCTTTCTTAACCCTTTTTAAAAATATCGTAAATACAACTTTTTCAATATTTCGATTTACTGGTGTGACGTCACCCCTTTCAGAGACTGGGTTTTCAAAGGCACAACTGGGTTTATTTCGACATCCCACCGCTGTGCCACCAAATTGTGACGACACCTCCCTTTTACATGTGTAATTGTGATGGAAATGGTAATGCTGCCACCTTTTATTCACTTGGTAATCCTGCCACCTTTTAAAATCGTCGCCTTAGGGATTGGGACAGACTCAGATGTATAATATAAAAATAATAATGAAGTTTATTGAGAAAATAAATAAATATAACAATGACTGACATTGGTATGTGTTGCCTTAAACATAGAATATATTAACTCAACTCTTCAAGCCTCCCTGTCTTTAATAACCAGTAAACAGTAAAGCCCTCACTGCGTGACTGAACCCTAACAGAGCTGTGCTCTCTCTCTCTCAGCACTCACTCAACCTAACTGTCTCAATTGCCTAACTTAACAGCCACTCTCAGACCAGGCTCCACCCTTTTTATATCATACCACACCCCGCCCTCCTGCTGGGATTGGCTGATGATTTGCATATGCATTACTCATGTTTCCAGGGTGTTGTCACAACTGGTCTTCTGGGATTTACACCTCAATGCAACAGAATTTTCAGTACTTTCTTTAATAAACATTTGCACTGCATGGTGTTTCCCATAGGGACTAATGTCGAATGCCGCTTCAGCTGCTGACCACTAGGTGGACACTGGTTGTTGCGTGACAGTTGTTACCCCACGGTCCCTTGTCTCGGAACAGGAACCGGGAATGAACCATGACAAGAGAATTCCCCAGCCCAGGGGCAGGTATGGCTTGTCACGCTCTGTTTCCTGGTTCCAGTGGCGTGGTCGAGACAACTTTTTGCTGTCACGCTATGGACGTGAAGTAAGGTTTTTTTGTACCGGTCCAAGTGGGACAGCAAGGAGGGGTGAACGGGACGTGAAATAACCGCCTCTGTCATATGCTTCCCTCTCCTGGTGGGGGGAAGTAGGAGTGGGGAGCAATCAACAGAGGTGCTGCTTGAGGGGAAAATCACCTGCTTCCCTCTCCTCCTTTCCCCCGATTAAGGATCACCAAGCCTTAGTGGGGTGAAATGAGGACTGCTGGCGGGATGGCGCATGGCTTTCTCCTCCTGCCCCCCTCTAGGCGCCCCCAGATTGCTGTACACCCTGAGGCAAATGCACTCTTCCACCCCTCCCTTGTTACGCCAGTGGTTATTGGCCTGTACTTGTTACAACTTCATTCTCATCCAAGATATGTCAAACAGTTGAATATAGACTTTATTGATGAGTACTTGTGTTTTGTTTTGATGGAATCAAACTTTCTCGTGTTTAAATTTTAAATGGAAAGAGACCTTTTAATATTATGCCTAGTTTATTCTCTCATGAATGGTAAAGGCAATACTGTTTATATATAATGAGGTTTCTAAACTAATAAGAATTTCTTTTGCTGTTTTAATCGTGGGAGGATTGTCAAATGTCTTTGAGGTTTTTCCTCGGGTGAGATATACTGTATGGCAAGCCATCTAATGTGGTACCCTTTCTATTTCTCTGTCACAGAGTGAGGGAAAGCAGTCGTGCAAATATTTCTAAATGAACAATCGGAAGGAAGACATGGAGATTGCCTCTCATTATCGTCATCTTCTTCAAGAACTCAATGAACAAAGACAGCATGGTATCCTCTGTGATGTTTGTATCATAGTGGAGGGAAAGATTTTCAGGGCTCATAAAAACATTTTACTTGGGAGCAGCCGGTATTTCAAGACACTATACTGCCAGGTGCAGAAGACTTCTGATCAGGCATCTGTCACCCATTTAGACATTGTAACGGCACAGGGCTTTAAAGCAATCATTGACTTCATGTACTCAGCACACCTGGCATTGACCAGCAGGAATGTTATTGAAGTGATGTCAGCTGCGAGTTATCTCCAAATGACTGATATTGTGCAAGCTTGTCACAACTTTATAAAGGCTGCTCTTGACATAAGTATAAAGTCTGATGCTTCAGATGATCTTATTGATTATGAACTAGGGGCTTCCTCCAGCAGTAGCACAGAGGCTTTGATTTCGGCAGTCGTGGCTGGTCGGAGCATTTCGCCTTGGCTGACTCGTCGGACAAGTCCAGCAAACTCCTCTGGTGATTCAGCTATTGCAAGTTGTCATGAAGGAGGAAGCACATATGGGAAAGAGGATCAAGAACCAAAAGCAGATAGTCATGATGACATTTCATCCCAGTCTCTTTGGTCTAATGATCTGGGCTATGGACCCTTGCGTGTCAAAGAAGAACAGATTTCTCCACCCCATTATGGAGGACATGAAATGCAACCCAGTAAAAATAGTGCAATACAGAATGCTTTCTCAGAACAAGGTGCTACAGATGGATGGCAGCCTATGGGGCGTAGAAAGAACAGGAAAAATAAGGATACTGTGAGGCATATTACACAGCAGTTGGGAGATGACAGCAGGACAAGCTCTCCTGTGCCACCTTTTCTTTCTGCCTCTGCCTGGCCATACACTGGTCAAGAATCAAGTAAGTTTTTCCTCCTTTTAATCTCTGAAATGGGATATAGTACTATGAATATGTAGCCATACCTGGTATACTCTGGTTAAAGATGTGTACATGTTGGCTTGTGTACAGTAGAGGAGGAATAGCTCTTACTCCATTCATTAGTGTTCTGATTCTATCTTGTCTCACTTAATTCTTAACTCCGCTCCTTTTTCTACCCTCCTCCTGCCAAGGCCTTGTGGCACCTGAAGGCCAAATCAAATCATGGGACATTTATGTTTTTAATTTTTGCTCTGATCTTTATATTTTTACCTCCAAAGCTTCTACTAATATTGATACACTGTAGCATGGATGATAACTCTAGGTCCAGGGGCACAGATCCAGTCCTGGACCTTTGGGGGAAGTGAGGGGAATAGGAGCTCAGGTGCCCTACTCCTCCTAATATATATATATATATAAGCACATTTTAGGGTCTATGGAGGATGTTGCGAGCCAACAGGAAGTTGTGGACCACATTTGTCACCTGTGGTGGGCATCATGCTGGTTGCAGGCAGTGTGGTGCCCATTCTTGATATACTGCACTATATTTTTCTTCCACTGATCAGTGGGAGTATGAAGAAATGTGTATTGGGCAGGGTGCTGGAGGAAGTTGTTGAAGAGGAACTCTGGGCACTTGTAATTGTTGATACTCTATATCCAGTCTTAGGCTGCTTTCACACGACCCCTAAAATCCGCTGGCAACTTAAATTCGGATCCCCCCCCCCAGCCAGAGATCATGTAAGTTTTGTTCTGCTTCCTGTGTTCCCACCCTTCCGCACTATGTTGCTTCTGTCTGCGGTGAGGGGACGGAGGAAAAATGGGAGAAAAAAATGCAGGCTCACCTCCGCCTGCCGTCGCAGCAGCCCCGTTAGGAATTCCAGTCTGTTAGAGGGGCGGGGCGGGGGGACACACAACAAAACCAAACAGGAGGAGGAGGAGAGCCAGGTATTCACTGCTTTACAATCCACATTGGAAATTTTTTTTATCTCCGGAGACCAGGTACTTGTAAAGTGCGCTGGGGTGCGCCTAAGTAGGCATGGCCGTACTTTATATTTTTTAAAGTCCGCTGCTGGTGGGAAAGCAATTTTATGCTCTGGATCTGCAAGCGTTTTGCAGCAGATTTTAGGGTTCGTGTGAAAGGGCTCTTAGATACCATTTTGGGACATAAATCATTGTTATCCTCTAGGAGGAACTATAGAGGAAGAGAGACGGGGTATTGCAAGTCTGTTGATTTTACTTGCATTTTAAGCAGTGTGATTTATGCCCGGAAGGTGGTTCTGTTTGGGTTTTATGCTGCTCTGTGCCATTTTCATCAGCAAGCTTTATTTTCATTCCCCCATGCTTACTTACATCGCCATAACCTAAGGATGCAGTGTAATCTGCCATTACTAAGACAGATGACATTCATTATCACTGCATCTTTTTATCTAACTCCGCTGAGCCAGCTGAAGCCCCCACCTGAAGACTTGTACTGGTGCCTGAGCCAGTTCAGAGGGTGGGTGAGGGCCAATAAATCAAAGCACAGTCCAGATCAGGACAATGTTTGGTCAAGTGGAAGGTAGAGTATATTGCAGAGTGTTAGCATATAAGACCATATGTACCTGTTCACATCTTGCATCATTCCATTACCGGTTGCAGGAGACGGAGAGGATGGCTCTAAAAGAAAAGCTGCTCAAGGAAACTGGCATGATTGGGGATTGCATTTGGGGGCAGAATCCATTTCCTCCTCATTACTAATAGAACAACACATTGTGTGAGAAGTTGCAAAGCACCGGAGCTTCAGTACATGAGTGGAAGCACCATTTTTTCAAAACACTGATCTCCTCCTTGCACAACAGCATGCCAGAGATTACAGAAAGTTCCACATTATACTCTGCCATACCTGAACAGGATGTTGGCCTAAGAGCTAGTGTCTGAAGCTTTGATTCTTTCAAGTAGATATGCTTGATGCCTTTATTTGATTACTAAAAAGTTAGAAATAAGGTTTTTTTTTAAAAAAATCTAATTTTTCCATGAAAGATAACATTTGGGTTCAAGCAGAAAAAAAGCAGTCCCCATCCAGATAGAATGTCTGTCTGTCTGTCTAACAAGCGCAATTGTAAAACAAAACATAATAATGCAACTCACTAATGTGTGGCACATTAATTTCTTTACTGGATAGCAAAACAGAGCTTTAAAAAGAATCATTTTATGTGAGGATCCTGACTCTTACTAAAATACATGAATCAATAAATCCATTAGTTTTAAACACATTTTTCCTTCACATATACAGTTGAGAATCAAATTGAGGATTTAGCTGGCTTATTTCGACCTTTTCATATAGTGTTTTGGGGCTAATGGCTATATAAATTTACCCTTTTGCACAACTGAAATGCATAAAAATTGGGGTTTGGAAATATAGACTGTTGGGACAATCCATACTATTTATTGGTATATTTTCCTCTCTGATCATTCAGATGAATTAGGAATATACAGTAGTTTTATAGTATTAATTAAAGACTGAACCTCTGGTTGTAGGATTTTATGGCATTAAATATAGGCCTTGTGTAAATCATTTACTTTAAGAGGAAAAATTGGAACTGTAGCAAAACAGAATGTTAAAAAATTTCTCCTTCCTTTTTGACGTTTCTCTTCTCTTTACTTTGAATTATCAAACTGGAGATGAAAACCATGTTATACTTACTTGCTAAATGATACTAATAGTATTATCATATATTACTACTCATTAAGTTATGCTTTAATGATGGCAACATAAATTGTTTTCTTCTTATCAGTGAATATAAAGAAAATTATTAGTGAATGCTTTATAGGATCAGTTGATTTAGTGGCAGTGTTCTTACAGATTACTGTAAATTCTCTCTGTCTTGGCCAAGTACATTTGCGTTGCATAAAAAACCCTGTCATATTATTATGTATACTGTACAATTGTCTAATTTTATCACTGGTGGGTTGATAATTCTTTTCTGCCTGTAGTAGAATGGTTGAGGTCAATATAGCCCAGTGATGGCGAACCTCTCCTGAGGTTTAGGATTGATCTACTTCACCAAACAAGGTATCCAGGAATATCTATACCAGTGGCTTGGAACCAACAAAGGAATGTAGTATATCTCAGTAGGTAGCACACAACTGTTGATCCACAAAAGAGAAACTCCTTATTTTATTTTATTTTATTTTATTTTATTTTATTTTATTTTATTTTATTTCAATCAACAAATTATTTTACATATCACAGATATCAAATAAAACAGTTCCAGTTGTCATTCATCATGTTGCCTGAGTGTATATTGTATTAGTTACATCATATCTCAATTTTACTTAGCGTAGAGAAACTCCTAGTTTTATGAACCTAAAAATGTAATTTTATGAAGATGCCAGACTCCTAGCAGAATTCCTGAGCAGATTTTATTAATTGAAATACATGTTGTTCTGATTAGGGACCATGGATTTTGGTGCATTATTAGCATTGAAGGAAAACTAATATGAATTTGATGTTAAAACTCAGAAAAAAATTAGTAAAGCTAGATGGACAAATATTATTTCGGATGATAAGATATTGCTGATGTCAAAGTTTGTACAGTATTATTCATTTAAAAAATCAAACTATTTTATTTCTATCTCCCCTTTCTCCCCGAAAGGACCCAATGTGGTTGGCATCATAAAAGACTAATTTAAAATTTAAAATTAGAAATATGCACATATTTTACAAAAAATAAACAAGAATTATATTAAAATAGTACTAAGATCAACATTAAAACATATGGAGTTTGGCATGCATAACCATATTATAAAATACAGTAAGCCAATTCACACAGAAATTGTGGAAAGCTATGGGTTGTGTTTTAAAATGCACGTGACACAATGGCCAGAATCCTGTATGTTGCCACATAACATAGAGTTACATAGGTGCAATATAGCCAGGCATTATACCCGGGCAACAAAGATTGTGTGAGTCAATTGGTCACACAGTATCTGTTGCAACAGATTGTGCATTGCTCCTGCTGAAATGCTTTGTGAATAGCACTTCCATCTTAGCATTATTGTAGCAACAACTGGCATAATGTTAGAACATAAGAAGAGCCATGCTGGATCAGGCCAACGGCCCATCTAGTCCAGCTTCCTGTATCTCACAGTGGCCCCACCAGATGCCTTTGGGAGCGCACAAGACTAGATTTCTGTCTAATGATACCTCTCCTCTGCATCTGGCCCATGAAGTACCCTGGTTACACAAAAACATAAGAACACAAGAAGAGCCATGCTGCATCAGGCCAATGGCCCATCTAGTCCAGCTTCCTGTATCTCACAGTGGCCCCACCAGATGCTTTTGGGAGTGCACGAAACTAGATATCTGTCTCCTGATGCCACTCCCCTGCATCTGGCCCTATTGAGTAACACCCCTACGTCCTCAATAGGATTTCAACCTTTGGTTGTTCCCCTGGACCCAGTGTTTTCCATGGAATCTGAGGTGGCATCTGTGGTCTAGTTGGCCTCCTGTTGTCAGTTCTATCTGAGTCTCTCCTCCTCACATATGTATGTGTTACTGGGAAACAATGCCAAGGAGATCTGTGCAGTAGTTTTTCTACTTACACAGGAATATATGTTAAAGCTGCACACTGAAAAAAACTGACACCCACCACCACCACCGCCACCACCGCCAAAAACAAGTATCATCCAGTCTAGTCTTGTATTTGGTTTTTGTGATGGCTACATGGCTCCCCAACTTGTTTTGCTTCAGTTGAAAGGTTATGTTGGAGTGTATCATGAACTCCTAGAAAGATGAATAAATGGGCTCTGGATCAAATCAAGCCTGAATGTTCCTTAAAGGCAAAAATGGTAAAACTGATGCTGTGTATTTCAGAAGAAGGCAATACTTACTTGAAAAGGCAGTAATGCTAGGACATTTGAAGACAGCGGGAAAGGGGAAGGCCAAATATCAAATGGATTATCTTAATAAAGGAACGCATGGTCTTCTTGACTTTGCAAGATCTGACGAGGGCTGTTAATAATAAATGACCTCCACTAATTCATGGGCTCACCATATGTCAGAAGTGACATCATAACGTTTAATAACAAGAATTCACAACCACAAGAACTGTAGTGTGAGGTTCCTCCCATTGAAGTACTGGCCTCCTGAGCCCCAAGCTGCAATTACAGACACTCGTTGCCAGCCGATTTTAGGACAGGACACCTGGAAAGGGGGCTCACCATTGTAAATATCCTTCCTCACCCCAGAATGGAATCTGTAATCAATTCATTCCCCTTAGCAGCTGTCCTATCCCACAATCTGCTGGTTAAGAGAGTTTTTATTTGCAGGTGAGGGCTTTGGACAAAATATGATTCTATTGCTGCATCACCCACCCTGCTTCTCAACAGTCCCTCCCCAAACTAACTATGATGGTCTTGGGGTTGACAGTGGATTCTCCTTGGCCTGTACTGTTGAGAAACTTCAACACTCATTTTGCAACCATGTTGTCAAGAGTGGTTTAAGGACATCGTGATGACCATGAGCCTGTCGCAAATAATACCTGGCCTCACTCGGTAGGGCATGATTTGCTGGTGGAACTTATTGTTATGGACAGATCCCTCCTCGGATCTCTACAGGTGTGACGACTGGTTAATGTGGACTGCCCCAAGAGGCTGATGGATCCCAATGCTGTTCCTTTTCCAGCTGCCTCCACGGACAGTGATGTTGACACTCTGGTTGGCCTCTGGAATGGAGGAAATGAACAGAGTGGCTGATAAGATTGTTCCTAAATGTTCCCTCTCACAGAGTGTCACCAAACATGCTCCCAGGGTTTGCCAGGCAGCTAATAAAGATGAAACAAATCAGACAAGAGATAAGAGCAATGATAGTGGGGAGCATAGACAAGTCTGACAGAACATGGGCTAGAGAACATTGAAAGGCCTGTTCCATGATGGTGGCAGCAGTTAAAAATCTTTCTTTCCTGTCCCCAGTATGTCTGCACAGAGCAATATAGCGGAATTGTTTTGAGTGATCTCACCCACAAGAGGAGAAAGGTGATCACTTGGCAAATAAAACTGCTCAAATCCATTTTGGCTGGGATGCTGGAGTTAATGCAGGTCTTGTGAAGGTAACCTTGGTTCATTCTTGTCCATTGTTAATGGATTTGTTTCAGTTTATGGAACCTTAAGATGTGGACGGTATCCATAGAGAGTTGAGAGCCATCATATGTATTCTGAATCCTTTCCACATGACCTTCATGGATAAGAAACGTAACTAGAGTGGGGCTGGCTGAGCGGTAAAGGGAATGGTGAACACCTCTTTGTGCAGAGTAAAATTCAAACTCCTCTTCAAGGAGACAGTTGGATGGCTTTTACCAAACGAAACAAAATACCTTCCTGGGCTGAGCAGTGTGGGACAATTGGAAACCAATATCCAATATTCCATTTCCAGGTAACATTCTGCAGCAGGTTAGGGATCCTATGGCTTACTAGCATCTTTCGGATTTGACTCCTTGACCCTTTGGTCTGTCCCCAAACACCAGCAATGCTGAGAAGAAATAACAGGCACTTCATGTGGGAACCCATGAATGGGCCTTCTCAGCTGTGGCGCCCAGATTCTGGAATTCCCTTCCACTAGATGCCAGGACTGCCCCATCTCTGACGTGTTTCCAGAAACGGGCAAAGACCTTTCTCTTCAGGCAAACTTTCCCTGAATGATGGACTACCTATTATGTGTCTTTCATGTGAATCTATAGCAGTGATGGCGAACCTTTTAGAGAGTGTCCAAACTGTGGATTCGAAACCCACTAATTTTTTTGCAAAAGTGCCAATACAGCCATTTAACCTGAGTACAGGTGGCTGTGAAGGGGCGATGTCGGGTGCCCACAGAAAGGGCTCCGAGTGCCACCTTTGGCACCCGTGCCATAGGTTTGCCATCCCTGATCTATAGGATCACATAGACTTTGTGTTTATAAGCACTTGTAACCTTGTGTGATTACATTGACACTATGTTTTCAATGTTAGTTTCAATCACTCATAACTTTATATGGAATTTTACTCTCCTTTTAACTGCTCATGTTCTCTTGTAGCTTTAATGTAATGATGTCTTTTAATGCTGTAATATTTCTCAATTCCCTGTTCCCAATACTTGAACATGTATTATATATTATTCCTCATTTCTTTTAGTTGCCTGGGTCCTTTTCCAAGGAGCAAGGCAGGGTATAATAATAATAATAATAATAATAATAATAATAATAATAATAATAATAATAATAATAATAATAATAATAATAATAATAATAATAATAGACTCTGGCATAAACCAGTACAGGTGGTCCCAGTGGTAATTGGCACGCTGGGTGTGGTGCCTAAAGAGCTAAGCAAGTATTTAGAAGAAATTGGAGTTGACAAAGTCACCATCAGTCAGCTGCAGAAAGCCACCTTACTACTAGGATCTGCTCGCATAATTCGCCGATACATCACTGAGTCCTAAACACTTGGGAAGCGTTCGACTAGCGATTTGTATTACAAAATCCAGCATACTTAGCTGTGTGGTTAATTAACAACAACAACAACAACAATAACAACAATAAATAGCCCTTGACTCCTATATAGATATTGAAGCATATTTACATGTGTTGTTGCACCTTTTCCCACCAACATTATCAGATTAATTATGTGAGTAAGAGAACTCTTACAAATTAATTTTCTTTGTATTTCCTAATATTGTGCATGAGTGTATTATCTTTTTCATGATAGTAAGCACAAATTCAATTTTCTGAATGGCTCATTTTTTAAGATGGGTGATTTAAGTTAGGGCTATTAAATCTGAGTTTCTAGTAATAGTGCTACCAACTCTTGACTGTAGCAGATGGAGGAGGTTTTTCACTTTGTATTCCTGCCATGTCTCAGATACAGCTCCCACAATTTAATTAAGTTTTTCATTTATCTGTGTCAACTTCTATTAGCATTGTATCATAGTTCATGGACTTGCCCTTCTTCATATTGCTGTAGTAAATTTAAACTTGGACAGAGTAGTTCTTGGTTCGTTGGCTGCATGATGGGGGTGTGGAAGAAGAGTGCTAAGCTAGGATAAAAAAACCTGAAAATAATTTTGCTACCCAGACACGATGATTGGTTTCTGTTTACTTGGTGTTAAGAAAATGGCTGTCTTCTGCCTTCAAACAAAACTTAAAGGAAATATGGGTATTCCTAAATGAGACCCGTTATCTTCAGATCTTATTCAGTCTCGTTTGCAGCCTACTTGTGGGATTAAGATGGCCTTGGCTGGGTGACCACCTGTGGGGATTAGATAGAGCAAGTCCATCTTTCTTTATTATGCTACGTTTCTGTGATTCTGATTATTTTTGAGAGTAAGAAAAATTATGCAGATTCTAAGACAATGGTTGCCTATTATCAATGGGACCTGCCTTACTTCCCATCTAAAACCATTGGTGCTCCCTTTTGAGTTAGTGCACTGAGGGCAAGGAGTTTATTTGTCTGGAATTGCTTTCCTGGTGCTAGCCCTAGGAGTTCTAGTGTAGAAAGACAGTAGAGAGAAGTGATGTGTAAGATGACATTTTAAAATACAGATCCACTGTTGCATCCATTTGTCTGCACCATGCATCTCCCCTGTCCAGTGTAGTGAGCAATATATTGCAGCTCAACAGTAATAATACAGTAGAGCCCCTATATCCACTGAGGATTGGTTCTAGGCCCTCCGTGGCTAATGAAAACAATGGATAAGAGAGAACACCAAAAATCCCCAAAATTGCTGTTTTGTGACAGTAGCTTGCTTTACGGCTACTGAATTATTTATCTTTTTCCTCTGCCAACTGTGGATAACTAAATCAGTGGATAATAAATCAGTGGATACGGGGTCCTACTGTAATACTATAGTTATTGGATATGGTCATTGGCAACTTGTAGAGGCATAGCAAAAGTAGAAGAGATGGAGCGATATTCCACACATACAAAATATTCGAAATACTGGGAAAATATCTGGAAGTTGAGTCATGGCAACTGGACGTCTTTTTCTTGAGAGATAAACGTTTCACTGCTCATTCAAACAGCTTCATCAGTCTGAATAAAGCTAGTGTGAGTCCTCCATCTTTTAGTCCTCTTTGACCTCTTGTCACCCTGGTCTGAAATAGGCTCATAAGATGAACAGTGGCCTGAATAGGCTTGTTAGGTAGAAGGGTGTAGAAAAATGTAGCCCTGAAAATATGCATTGTACTTTGAAAATGGGGTTTGAACTGCCATTTATTAAGAGTGGTTGCAAAACAATCTGCTAACTCTCTGGCCAGGCCTAGAAGCAAGGCTGTTATACAATAACATTATGAAATAACTTCCTTTATGGCTGACAGTTGAACTTTATATTTCAATGTGTTAATATGTCCAGAGTTAGTGCTTTCAGGTCCTATAGCAGTGATGGTGAACCTTTTAGAGACCGAATGCCCAAATTGCAATTCAAAACCCACTACTTTTTGCAAAGTGCCCATGCAGTAATTTAACCTGGATCCAGGTGGCTGTGAAGGGGCAATATTGGGTGCTTACAGAAAGGGCTCCGAGTGCCACCTTTGGCACCCGTGCTTAAGTTTGCCAACACTGTCCTATAGCCTGAACCTTTTGTAGCTACTATAATCAGTTTTATAGTACCTTGGCAAGCTAGATCCTTTATCTTAGAAGTCTTTATTCCTCTGGGTTTACAAATTTTAGTCACAACAATTATGTTTATTGCCCAAATGGCAGCCTACCAGATTCTGAGTTACAAGCCCTTGTACCGTGTTTCCCCGAAAATAAGATAGTGTCTTATATTAATTTTTGCTCCCAAAGATGCGCTAGGTCTTGTTTTCAGGGGATGTCTTATTTTTCCATGAAGAAGAATACAGTACACATTTATTGTTATCTTATTATCGGGGAGACCTTATTTTAGGGGGGGGATGCCTTATATTTCAGCAAGAAGCAAAACTGTAAGTAGGTCTTATTTTCAGGGGATGTCTTATTTTCAGGGAAACAGGGTAGTTACAAGGGTTGCAGGGACAACAGAAATTCCTAATTATATAATTTCTCTTGGCTCACCAGGCCTCTGGATCTCCACGTTCATCAGAAAGGATTGTTAATAGCTGATGAAGTAGATATAAGAGTATAAATATGACCCAATTTTATAGCAAGGACAAGCAGCAAAGCATGCCAGGAGAGCTCAATTGGAGAGCCTATTTTAGTTGCAACTTCTAGATTTCAGTCAGTGCCTTTTTCTGTGTACAGTGGAACCTTGACTTACATGCTGCTTGACTTGCAGCATATTTGACTTGCAGCAAGAAGGGGCCTGTTTCACTTGAGTCGCAAGCTTTGACTTACAGCTCGGAGCCCCGGCGCAATGCACCAGAATTGGGCGGCAACCACAACCCAGCATCGTGGCTGCTGCCTCCCAACTGCTCCTGCCTTCTTCCTCTCCTCCGGCAGCGGCTGCTTCGGTGAGGCCAGCTCCGAGCACCTGGAGCTGGTCCTCGGCCTCACCGAAGCCGCCGCTGCTGCCGGAGGAGAAGAAGGGCCGGGAGCTCGGGGCTGGCCTCGCTGGTTAGACGGTCGGCTCAGTCTTGTAAAAAATCTGGCTGCAGAAGTCTGGTCCACAATGGAAACATTTTAGTTGGGGAGCTGTACAGTTGTGGGACTCTAATGGTAAGCATTGGGTTGTTCAGGACTTGAAACGTCAGGTTAAAAATCAGTAAAACTTCAATGTTGGACATTGTTGCTATGAACATTAAAAAGTGGAGGCATATAACTTGTGGACTAATTCCACTGCCTCCTCCTCTCTTTGAAGAGACATTTCATTTACATCCCCAGAAGGAATCTCCTATCCCAGTCAAGTTTGTGTTAAATTGCTGTTTTCGGGGGTCTTTTTCATAATCTGGAACGGATTAATCCACTTTCCTATTCCTTTCTATGAGAAAAGTTCATTTGACTTAACGCATGTTTGACTTATGTCTAGACCTCTGGAACGGATTAATGACGTAAGTCAAGGTTCCACTTTATATAATATAATAACAGACTGGAATAATAGTTATCTTCACAGACTTTCTGTGAATTTTGATGTTCTTTTTCATTACAGCTCCTAATTCCTTGTGCTATGGCTTGCCTTACCATTAAAGTCAAACTGTTTCCTCTGAGTTTACTGTTTCCACCATAAAACATTTACCTGATTGAAAGTGCCCTATTCAACAGCATTGTTTGTAGCTGTTCTGAATTGTCCGATGTATTTTGCACATGCATACTTTGTAGCTACGTTTACCGTATGAATGCAGCATTAGTGGAAGACATAATAAAGAGAGATAATAGAAATTAACTTGAGAAAAGCAAGTGATCTCAGATTCCTTAAAATGGGAAATTGATGTTGATGTTGTGAAATGAGGGGTGCGGAATGACCAGAAATGCACACAAGGCTGAGAGTCCACCATTCTTACAGATTTACTTATGTTTGTTCCCTTTCTTTCTCTTAGGTGTGGATCTGACAGGTGCAGAGTCCAGTAATTCTGGCAGCAGAATAGAAAGAGTGGACCTTTATGCAAATGTGGATGAAGCACTCCTAGGAGGTGAAGACGGTTATCTCTCTCAGCCTCTGACCCCAGAGAAGGAGGATGCACTTCAGGCTGTGGCCGTTGCTAATTTGCGTGCAGCTCTTATGAGCAAGAACAGCTTGCTGTCCCTGAAAGCTGACATGCTGGGAGAGGAAAGTTCTCTGCTCTTCGAGTACTTACCCAAAGGCACACATTCATTGTCTTGTAAGTTGCTGTTCCTGTGTATTTTGCTTAAGGGCTAATGCCATTCATAGACATTTTATTCAATAAAATGCATGTAACGCTAGGTTTCTGTCCCTGATGTAACTGATGTAGCTTTAGTTCTTTTGAGTACAATGCTTGTAGACTGTGTGGCTTAGATACTTGTTTTCAGAAACAGCAAAGAAGGTGATAAACCTGTGCCATGATTCTGCTCTTTCATAATGCAAATCCCAGTACTTTACTCCTCCATACAGAAAAAAATGTGCAGCACATAAAAGTGTCCTAGCTTGCCTTTTCTTTTGATCATACGACCTTTCTGTGCTTAGGAGTAATTTTTCTCATGAGGTGGGGGAGACATGTGTGAGTCATGCAACTCCCTGGTTTGTACTATGAAACTGCAGTCAACACCTGCAGATATTTTCATCTGTAGTTTTAGGACAACTGGGCTTCAAGTTAGAGAGTTGGTTTCCTGGTGCTAGCTAAAACAGCAAAATGAGACATGGTGTTGAATTGTGTTATGTGTATTGTACTTTAGCATCTAAATAATCTCTATCAGCATTTGTTATGAGGAAAGGAAAATTGCTACATCAAACAACTTGGCCAGGTTTAACTTTTGACAAATATTTATTAGTAATTGATGTTTGCAAAAAATGTTTAAGATGCTTAACTCAAAAGTTAAAGGTAAAAGTTTCCCCTAGGTCACTGTGAGATACAGGAAGCTGGACTAGATGGGCCTTTGGCCTGATCCAGCATGGCTCTTCTTATGTTCTTACGTTCTTATTTCCAACTCCAGGGGCCACTGCTTGTCTCCATAGACATACTGTATTTCCATTGCAATGTTGCCAGCATTGACTAAATGTGCAAGCACACAGAACACTATGACCTTCCCACTGAAGTGGTGCCTATTTATCTATTGTACTTGCATTGTATATGCTTTCAAAGTGCTGGGTTGTCAGGAGCTGGGACAAGCTACGGGAGCTCACTCTGTTGTGTAGATTCAAAGTGCCAACCTTTCGATCAGCAAGCCCAGCAGTTTAAGTGGTTTAACCCACAGCACCACCCACTTAACTCGACATGATTCAGAATGTTAAAAGTTTACTGTTTAATAAGATGGATTCATAATAGCTCAAAACAGAAGTCTAGAAAAATTAGTCAACAAGAATGGTCAAGGTACTGAAAGTCAAGCCCTGTGTGGAACGACATAACTGGGCATGTTTAGCCTTGAGAAAAGAAGACTGATGGGGAGAGATGATAGCACTCTTCAAATACTTGAAAGGTAGTCATACAGAGAAGGGGTAGGATCTGTTCTTGATCCCAAAGTACCAGGACATATACATCTGGTTGAGATCCCGGAAACAAAGAGTAGGTGTCAATGGGAAATTTTCACAATGGAGAGAAGTGAAAAGCGGTGTGCCCCAGGGCTCGGTCCTGGGACCGGTGCTTTTCAATCTGTTCATAAATGACCTGGAGACAGGGATAAACAGTGAGGTGGCCAAGTTTGCAGATGACACAAAACTTTTCCATGTGGTAAAAACCAGAGAAGATTGTGAAGAGCTCCAGAAGGATCTCTCCAAACTGGGGGAGTGGGCTGAGAAATGGCAAATGCGTTTTAATGTAACCAAATGTAAAGTAATGCATATTGGGGCAAAAAATCCAAACTTCATCTATCAACTCATGGGCTCTGAGTTATCCGTGACGGATCAGGAAAGAGATCTTGGTGTGTTGGTGGACAGCTCCATGAAGGTGTCTCCCCAATGTGTGGCAGCAGTGAAGAAGGCCAATTCCATGCTAGGGATTATCAAAAAGGGGATTGAAAATAAAACAGCCAACATTATAATGCCGTTATACAAAACAATGTCAGATATTGTGTACAATTCTGGTCACCGCATCTCAAGAAAGACATAGTGGAACTGGAAAAGGTGCAGAAGAGAGCGACTAAAATGATTACTGGGCTGGGGCACCTCCCTTATGAAGAAAGGCTAAAACAATTGGGCCTCTTTAGTCTGGAAAAAGGCGCTTGAGGGGGATATGATTGAGACATACAAAATAATGCAGGGTATGAGTAAAGTGGATAGAGGGAAGCTCTTCTCCCTCTCTCAAAATACCAGAACTAGGGGACATACACTCAAATTGAGTGCTGAGTAAGAACTGACAAAAGAAAATATTTTTTCACCCAGCGCGTTGTAAGTCTATGGAACTCCCTGCCACAGGATGTGGTGATGGCATCTGGCCTGGATGCCTTCAAAAGGGGATTGGACAGATTCCTAGAGGAAAAGTCCATCACGGGTTACAAACCATGATGGAGATGTGTAATCTCTAGGCTTTAAACCAGGGTACTTCAAGGGCCAGATGCAGGGGAGTGGTATCAGGAGACAGATATCTAGTCTCATGCGCTCCCAAACGCATCTGGTGGGGCCGCTGTGAGATACAGGAAGCTGGACTAGATGGGCCTTTGGCCTGATCCAGCATGGCTCTTCTTATGTTCTTATGTTCTTACATCCTGGGCCCAGATTATAAAATGACAAATTTCCATTGAATATCAGGAAAAGCATCCTAACTGCTAGAGGAGTATGACAGTGGAACCAATTACGGGAGGTTGTGAGTGCTACAACTGTAGAAGCATTCAAGAGAAAGTTATCTGTCAGATATACTTTGATTTATATTCCTGCATTGAGCAAGCGGGTGGATTTGATGGCCTTAAAGTTCTCTTCTAACTCCATTATTATCCGATTCTATAACGGTTGGGCGTTTGTCACCAATAAGCCAATTCCTGATAGCTGAAATTCATGGTTCGGCACAAGATGAACTGGCTAAGACACTTAATTGTTGTTATGTGCTGTCAAGTGACTTCTAACCTAGGGCAAACTTGTAGGATTTTTTTAGATATGAAATGTTCAACTTCAGTAGTGGCGCACCATTGCCATCTACCAGTGAATTTATATTGCCAAATGAGGCTTGAACTCTGATCTTCTGAATTATACACTACAGTGTGTTCACTACAGCCAGCTGGTTCTCAGAAGAAACCTGATAGCAATCCTATTGTTATCCCATAGGAATCCCGAACAAAGAGAAAAGCATTAAACTAAGGGCCTTTTCACACGACCCCTAAGATCCGCTGGCCACTTAAATTCAGACCAGGGATCTTGGGGGTTCATTGCTCTTCCTGCGTCCCCACCCCTCCGCACTTCCTTGATCCTGTCTGCGTGAGGAGAGGGAGGAAGAAAGAGAGACAAAAATGCAGGCTCACCTCCGAAGCCGGTCGAAGCTCCGTCATCCTGATTCCTTCTCTTCTCTTCTGTTTTTTTTTTTGCCTCCCGCCCCTTCTCTTAAAGGGGCGGGAGGAAAACCAAACAAACAGAAGCGAGGAGAGCCCCGCACTCACCAGATTAAATCCGGACCTGGCAATTTTCACTCTTCTAGAGCAGGTACAAGAAAAGTGCGCTGGGACGTGCTTAGGTGGGCATGGTCGCACTTAATTTCCTGCAAACTCCGGAGCTGGTGGGGAAACAATTGTAAGCTCCGGAGCTGGCAGCCATTTGCTGCGGAGTTTAGGGGTCGTGTACAAAGGGCCAAAATTTGGTCTGTGTTCCCTAAATGACAGGACTTTCATCAGACATTATCACTCCAAAGCATTGAGTCTCAAAATACCTTTTCACTTTTTCTCTGTTTCCCCCATTTCCTCCTATTTCTAAGTTGAGGGGGAGAGGAGAGAAGCTTTCTGGGTTTCTTTAAAATGGGAATCTAATGCAAAAATGGCAGCTTTCGAAATACTGTACCAAGAACCTCCACTTAATGCGTCTTTCATTTGCAGCTAAGAGGATATATTGTTGGAAGCAAAATGGCACTGAGTTTACAAGTGTGCAAGGTGAAGGGACACCTTGTAGAGACTAGGCACGCTTGTATTATTAAGACCTCCATGAGGTCCCTGCATTTTAAATGATGGCTTTTCCTTTCATATGATGTGAGATTGGATGTGGGTGCTTTTGTTAGTGACACTAGAGAAGACAAATGCAGAATCTAGTGCTTCCTGATAGGATAGGAATATGTGGGTGTCAGATTGTTCTAGTGATACAAATAAGCTAAGAAGCCATTTGACAAATACGTTTCTTTTGTTGTAGGAGAAGAAAAGAGATTGGGATACTACCTTTCTTAACTTATGGTCTGTGTAAGTGATCATCAGTTTTGTGCAAGGCAGCTTTTAGTGATGCCTTGATAAATATTTGCATTTTGGCCATGTTCCTACAGTTGCCAACTGTAATTATTTAGTGTTTGTGATCAACTTGAAGTCTTAGGTGATTGGCAGCTCTTGCTTTTCTTTATTGGCTTGAGTTATTTATCTTCTCTCTTGTGTATTAAAATTCATTTCATTTTATACTTTTTAACCTATAGAGAGAATCCATTTAGCTTTCTTTACAACCAGCAACCATGACATTTATTGGTCTCGTTATAAGATTATAGGTACCCATTTGTTGCACAGTATTGTCTTATTTCATTCTCTTGTGTCTCAGCATTCTTTGGCTGAATACCACCATTAGAAAACAAAGTAGAAAACAAACAACTGAGGTTATTAAATTATGCAAGACCTGAATTATTTCACAGACTGGAATCAGTTTTCTTTATCTTAAGGGGAAATGCCTGTTTATGGGTAAAATGTACAGGTTCATATTTTGCAGGCAAAAAGAAAAGAAAAAGAAAACAAAAGACACAAAACATGTGGCACCTTAAAGACTAACTTTCATACTTTAATGTAACATTAAAGTACTAATGTAACATTAAAATATGTAAACCGCCCAGAGTAGCCCTTGGTAGGTGGGCGGTATAAAAGTCAAATAAATAAATAATAAATTAAATAAATAAATAACATTTCGTGGACACATCCACTTCTTCAGTTCAGACATATAGTAGCAGAATGTTCATATTTGAGAAATAAAATTGGTTCTTTACACAGAACATGTTCCTTAACTCTGATTAACAGAAAATACAGTAATTGACAGTTTACAATTTACTTTACATCTAATATGTTTATTTAATATTGACTGTTTATTTTTTAACAAAAATGTAGCATTTTTTAAAAAAAATCTGATTGATTTACTCTGATTTTTATCTGCTTTCACTCTTACCTTGCTCAATGGTAGACAGTAGAGAGGAGGTTTAGAGTCAGATACCTAAGGATATCTTCCCTCTCTATATTGCAGTTCATAAAAATGTTCGTTAACTGGTACATATCAGGTTGCAGGACCACTTTTCTCTGGTCACACTTTTGGTTATGCAATAAAGAAGCTTTGTTTTATAGTCTATACTGCTACCATTTTGCTTTCTTTTTTATTAATGTGATTAATTTGGTTTTGTTTATTTGAGATTAAACACAGCATAAATTCTATATTTGGAAGGTAGGAGATAAATATAATAAAATAAAATACCTTCTTTACATCTTCTTGGGAGAGGTTCCATAATTATAGGACTATTTTGGAACAAGCTCATATTTAAGAAAAGATATGTACTAGGGAAATCAACCATTAGAAGTACTTAGGAAAATAAGAATTCATTGTTGATTTATTTTATTGTTTGTTGTATTTATTTATCAATATATTTTCCTCAGGACTGACTTTATAGATATATATATATAAAAGAAGAGGAATATATGTGTATATATTAGTATATAAAAGATACAAGTAATATTCCATATTTATACAGGGTGGAAAGAGTTATAAACTATAATAATGTAAATCAAATTGTACTTGCAGTGCCCTGTGCAAGATTAATAATTCAGAAACACATGTTTGGAAACTTAATCTAAAATATATAACATCTGTTGTAAACTTAATGGATAGAGTAAGAGAGATATTGGCTTGATTTTTGACCCACTTCATGCTTCCAATTAAAAAACTGTGTGATGTTCCTTGAATTAAACTATTACATTATTACAATTATTACATTAATTATTATATATGAATACTTTCAAAGGTGTCTTAAATTTAACACTCCATAATTTCCTTTTTATCTCAAACTTAGCAGTGTGTTACACAAAATGTTGCATGTACATTTATATTCATTTTATAAATGGAGTGATAGTGTTGGGAACCATTGGCATAGATGACTATTCAGAGAAGTGTATATAGTATCCTATTTTGAGTTGTGAGGTTTTGGCCTTAATCCCTGAGGCTCATGTTTTGGGATTCTTTCTATAGCTTTGGACTTGAAATATGGAGTGAGATGTTACCAACCTGGTAATTTCGTATTTGGGGGTTCATTTCCACAGCTTCAGGACATGACCTTTAGACAGGTTCAGAAGTGCCCTTATCCATTTCATTATCTGGAGTGTTCTAAGGGTGCTCTTTGTTTGGGGGTGTAGGCATGTGAATCCTGAAGGAGATTTTCCAAGTGAGGTTCATCTATTGCATGCTGGGTATGGTCCACACTCTCAATCCTTTTCGCACACCATACATCTTGTCACATTCATTCCACAACTGCTGTGTATTCTACAAAGATATCTATATTAGTGGATTTCATATAGTCATTATCTTCATTTTCATTTGGACTCCTGGTTTCCTTCTTTCCCTAAATTACCAACATGTGCTTAAGGCATGAGAACTATGTATTCTCAAAGGTGTATTCTCAAAAGCTTTCACAGCCAGGATGTAACCCTCACAACAACTACTCTCAAAGGCTTTCATGACCGGGATCTGATAGCTATTGAGAGTTTTCCGGGCTGTTTGGCCATGTTCTGGAAGAAACAAAATGTCTGTGAAGATTCTCAGTCATCCAGGTGAGTTTATCTGGAAATTGAGTCATGGTAACTGGACTTCTTTTTCTTGAGAGATTGAAACATTTCACTGCTCATGCAAACAGCTTCATTAGTCTGAAGAAAGCTAGTTGTGAGTCCTCCATTTTATAGCTCACATTGACCTCTTGTCACCCTGGTCTGAAATAGGCTCCTAAGATGAAAAATGGCCTGAATAGGCTCATTAGGGAGACAACAGTCTCAATCGCCTTAAGGCAGGCATGTCCGAACTTTGGCCCTCCAGATGTTTTGGACCACAACTCCCACAGTCCTTTGCCATTGGATATACAGGCTTGGAATTCTGGGAGTTGTGGTCCATAACATCTGGAGGGCCGAAGTTTGGACATGCCTGCCTTAAGGTGAACAATGACCTAAGGTGCTGCAACCCATAAAGTATGGGTCGTTAGCTATGGCCTTGGTGGTGAAGGCTTATTTTTTATTTGTCTGAATATTGTTGAAATCACAGCCTGATAAGTAGCAGATAGACTATGCCTGAGCCCCCTACCTCTGTTGAGAGAGGGGTTTTCATTGCTCACATGAATGGCTTCCCTGATCCCTCTCTCAAACCACCTCTCTTCTCTGTCTAATATGTGTACATCCTCATCTTTGAATGAGTGCCCTTTGTCCTTCAAGTGGAGGTGTACTGCTGATTCTGGTCCTGAGCTGTTACCCCTCCTATGTTGGCCTTTTTAATGGTTGTTTTGTTTCTCCAATGTAGAGGCCTGCACACTCCTCACTGCATTGGACCATATTGCTCCTTTTATGTTTTGGTATTTGGTCCTTTGGGTGGACAAGTCTCTGCCTTAGTGTGTTTGTGGGTTTGAAATAAACAGGGATGTGGTGTTTGCCGAAAATCCTTTTAAGCTTCTCAGACACACCAGCCATGTAGGGAATTGTTAGGGTTAGCCAGGTTCTTCCATCAGGTCTGGGTCTCAGGCTGATCCCTTGTTCTTCTGGGTTGGCCCACTGCTTTGTTGAAGGCCCACTTTGGATATCCACAGGCCTTAAGTGCTGTCTTCAGGTGCCTGTCTTACTGTTCGACTCCCACCATCCATTACAAGACAAATTAGGAGTCATCAGGACCCTAAACCACAGAGCAGAGAGCATCCCCACCTCCACAAAAGCCAAGAAGAAGGAAGACAGGCACTCAAAGACACCACTTAAGGACCGTGGATATCCAAAGTGGGTCTTCAACAGGAAAGACCTACTAGCATGACTGATCTTTATTTGGGATTCCTCAGAGGCACTTTATTGATGGCAGGTGTGTACTGACTCCTACTTAACATGAGTTTGAATGTGATTTTATTGCTGAGCACAGCTACATCCCCAGTTATAAGAGGGTGTGCACACAAATGCCACCATATTATTTCAGCTTTTTAATTTTTCCTTCCTCCACCTAAAATATTTCAGTTTGTGGTTCAACTGAGTTGTACAGTTCATAGGTCTCATTAAGGGTGGGAAAAGTTCTGAAATGATTTATCTTTGTCTCATTTACACTCCTCCTGCCTTCCTTTCTCGTGAGAGTGTCTTGCAAAGTAACCAATGCAATTTCAATCCCACAACACAGCCCCCATTGAAATACATTTAACTATCCATTTTCTCCAAGAACACCTGCAGCTGTTTATAACAGATGTTCTTAACTATAGGCCCGTTGCCAACACCCTGTTCCTACCTCTGCTAAGATCATATGTTACTAAATTGGATTTCTTTGGAGTGAGCCTTATAGTGATTTCCTTTAATGTAAATAGTGCACTCCACAGTCATTTCCTTCCCTGATATTAAGAGCCACAATCGGCAGGGATCTTGACAGCTGGTGTCTTGTCCCCATTCTCGGACCATGCTACCTGAAACTGATCCAATTTAACATCACTAGATAGTGCACTGGACATCTCTAACAGATCTACTGTTATTAATAAGGAATCAAGGTTACAGTGGATGCTTTCAACCTTAGATCTTAAGCTCAACTTGCGAGTTGGTTGCAGTTCTCAACATTTGGATTGAGTAATTGTTTTTGGATGGTGGGAGTCAAACAGTAAGTATTGATTTGTGTGGGTGGGTTTCCTGTAAACTTCTACTCCTAGGCCACGGTCAGGTCTGATGATGACTGCACAATCCAGGAAAGCCAGCCTGTTGTCTTGGGTGTCTTCCCTAGTGAACCATCCATTACAACACAAACTAGGAGTCATTAGGACCCTAAGCCACAGAGCAGAGAGCATCCCCACCTCCTCAGAAGCCAAGAAGAAGGAAGACAGGCACCTGAAGACAGCACTTAAGGCCTGTGGATATCCAAGGTGGGCCTTCAACAAAGCAGTGGGCCATCCCAGAAGAACAAGGGATCAGTCTGAGACCCAGACCCAACGGAAGAACCTGGTCATTCCCTACATGGCGGGAGTGTCGGAGAAGCTTAAAAGGATTTTTGGCAAACACCACATCCCACAAACACTAAGGCAGAGAGACTTGTCCACCCAAAGGATCCGATACCAAAACAAAAAAGGAGCAATATAGTATATGCGGTCCAATGCAGTGAGGAGTGTTCAGACCTCTACATTGGAGAAACTAAACAGCCATTAAACAGAAGAATGGCCCAACATAGGAGAGGTAACAGCTCAGGACCAGAATCAGCAGTACACCTCCATTTGAAGGAAAAAGGCCACTCTTTCAAAGATGAGGATGTACACACATTAGACAAAGAAGAGAGGTGGTTTGAGAGAGGAGTAATGGAAGTCATTCATGGTAGCATTGAAAATCCCTCCCTCAACAGAGGTGGTGGGCTCCAGCATAGTCTATCTGCTACTTATCAGGCTGTACTTTCCAAAGTACCCAGGCAAATCAAGGAGCCTTCACCACCAGGTCACAGCTAACGACCCATTCTTGATGGGTTTCAGCACCTTAGGCCATTGTTTACCTTAAGGCCATGGACACTAATGTCTCCCTAACGAGCCTATTCAGGCTTTGTTCATCTTATGAGCCAATCAGACCAGGGGACAAGAGGTCAAGCTGACTATAAGAAGGTCTCTTGCACTAGCTGTATTCAGACCGATGAAGCTGTTTGGATGAACAGCGAAACGTTTCTATCTCTCAAAAAAGAAGTCCAGTAGCCATGACTCAACTCCCACTCAGTCTTTATTGTGTACGCATGGGACTCATGCTACTAACCTTGAGGACATAGGTCCTATATCTATTTCCATTACAAAGTACTGTAACTACTATGATTGACAGGCACAGAAAAATGACTTTGTCTAAGATGTATCACATGCTGTTTTCTTCCCCATGCCCCATTAATGACTATAATGTTCATTCCGTTTAAAATATGTTAACATTTTAAGTAGAGTTCTTGTTGTTTGTAGGTGCAGTTTAACATTATAGTAGGACCCCTGTATCCACTGATTCATTATCCACTGATTCAGTTATCCACTGTTGGCAAAAGAAAAAATAAATACATAATCCAGCAGCTGCAAAGCAAGCTATTGTCATAAAATAGCAGCTGTAAAGCAAACTACTGTCATAAAACAGCAGCCATAAAGCAAGCTACTGTCATAAAACAGCAGTTTTGGGGATTTTGGGGTGTTCTCTCTTATCCACGGTTTTCATTATCCACAGGAAGGCCTGGAACCAATTCTCAGCAGATACTGGGGTTCTACTGTACTTTGAAATCAATTTTTATTCCTGTTTGTGAAGAATGTTTTGTCTAAACATGCTCCCAGAAGGGGTGGATCTTGGAGCTTCCTTTCAAAAACAGCTGTTATAGCCTTCCATCCTTAACAGTTATTCTTGTACAATTATTTTAAAAAAGGATATGGAAGAAGTGCTAGGAGACCATTGGTGACGATAGTAGTAGCTGGAGACTGTGAAATTCCACAAATGAGTCATGGTGATTGTGTAAATTGTGGTGGATTAATCCTAGACAAATATCAGATCACTGTATCTTTTGAAACTCATTCTTGTGCTACCTTGAATTCTTCTTCCTGCACTTCGCTTTTTTTAGTGATAATTTTGCCATTATGTGATGTAATTCCTGCGGGGGGGAGGGGGGAGACGGCTATTTTAAACAATCACTGGGCCTCAATTTTCTGTGCAGCTTCAATTTCATTCCGTAGACAGAAAATTAAACTGCAACTGTTCTTCCCCTGCCTTTTGTTAAAAAAAAAAATCACCGGCTGGTGCAAGTTCATGTGGGTGAGACTCGTTTCCTGTGTTCCTCAGGCCCAGGCACCAACCTGAATCGCTTATGGGGTGAATGTGATGGCAAAGTGGAAGCACCACCTCCCCTGCTGGCTTCATCCCACCTTGCCACTCAGAGCCCCTCCGCCATCCTTACCTCTTCTGGTGATTTGTCACCAGAAACGTTGAAAAGAGTGATGCTTTCAGCTCAGGTAAGGAAATAGTTGACTGAAATAATGCCTTACATGCCAGTTGTCAGACATTTTGAGGGCCACCAAAAATTAACCTGAACAACATGTATCCTATTAGCACCTAATGGTATTACATTTTGCAATCTCACTATTATTCATGTACACGTCAGATCTAGGTTCACTTAGAATCCTGTAATTTCCCCCTCCAATCAAATGACATAAAATGAAATAACATAAAATAATACAGACAGTGGCTGAAATCCTGCATCATAGTGTAGTAAGCTGCACTAGAGAAGGCCAACTGAGTCAGTGGGATTTGGTGAATCAATTTCTCTGTAAATTCCGTTGATTGAAATAGGCTTTCTTTAGTTGTGGCTTAGTCTGCAAGCTGATTGAGATATAGCTTATATTTTGGACCACTCGTGGCACAGTTCAGTGTTTTGCTATTTTCCGGTGATCAGATGATATACAGGCAATCACAAAGCATCCTGACTCTGCCATATCCACTTTGGGCCTTTTTGGTTTACCAGCAGGGCTGCTTTGTTTCTGAGCAATTCATGTGTGCATAGAAGGGTCACTATAAGCAATATCACCCCCATAAGTCACCCTTTGCAGCAAGATCAAATATGATCCTGTGTCACTCTCTGATTTATCCTTACTGCAAGAAAGTAATGCTGCTTTTACATGACCCCTAAAATCCGAAGCAAAGGGCTCCCAGATCCAATTGTTTTCCCACCAGCTCTGGACTTTAAAAAAAATTAAGTACGACCACGCCAACCTAAGCACGTCCCAGCACACTTTATAAGTACCTGGCCTCCAGGAGGTAAAAAATCTTCCAATGCGGATTGTAAAGCTGTGAGTGCCGGGCTCCCCTCGCCTTCTGTTTGTTTGTTTTTGTCCCCGCCGCCTCTTTAAGAGACAGGAATCCCTACAGAAACAATGGCGTGCAGAGGGGTGGGAACACAGGAAGAGGGACAAACCCCCACGATCTCTGGTCCAAATTTAAATTACCAGCGCATTTTAGAGGTCGTGTAAAAGCACCCAAAGTTGTAACTAGAGTAGGCCTATTTGAATGAATGGGGTTTAGCAAGGTCTTGACTCACCAGTATCCCACAAATCCAGTGGGCCTACTCTAGTCTCAGTGTGCTGAAGAACAGATTTTCAGACAATAATTTGTGCCGTCTTTCTTGAAGTAGATTGAATTTATATAAGTGTGAATGTTGTCATAGATCAATATATAAATTGAATAAATAATATTTATAACCCCCAACCTTGGGTCCCCAGATGTTTTTGGGCTGAAACTCCCAGACGCCTTCACCACTAGCTGTGCTGGCCAGGAGTTCTGGGAATTGTCATCCAAGAACATCTGGGAAGCGGAGGTTGCAAATCATGGCTGTTGATGCTCAGCTAGACCAGTGATGGCAAACCTTTTAGAGACTGAGTGCCCACTCTGGGATTCAAAACCCACCATTTTTTTTTGCCAAGTGCCAATATAGCAATTTATCTTGAAGGGGTGATGTTGGGTGTCCACAGAAAGGGCTCTGAGTGCCACCTTTGGCACCCGTGCCATAGGTTCACCAACACTGAGCTAGACTGTAGATCTATATTCAACTTTTTTGCAGTAAGACATACAGAACTTGGTGGGAATATACTTCTCAGTAGTTGCATACAGTATATAGGGCACTGCTATTGACTATGATGATCTTCAGTTGCTTTCCAGCCCTATTATTTATTTATTTTATTTATTTTTATTTATTTATTCAACTTATATGCCTCCCACTACCCACTGTGAACAGTGAACTGCTCTAATAAGAATGAAGACATCTTTTTGGATGTTAGGGAAAAAAATACTAGCATCTAGAAATTAGAATGATATGTGTTTAAGAAACAACATGATACAGAACTGAAATATTCTTAAGCACTAGTCCAATGTTTAAAATATTGCTGGATGATTAGTATAATTAACTATTCTAATCATTCTAATTAAATCATTATAAAGACTCCAGCTTTTACTTTTTTTTTTCTAAATGTGGAAAAATAGCATAAATAGTACAGTGGTACCTTGTATAAAAATTAATTCGTTCCAAATGAAATTATGTTAAGCAAATTTTCCTTTATACAAATTCCCATAGGAATGCATTGAAAATGGAGTAATCCCATTTTTATCTTGTACGGATTTTCCCCATAGGCAATTATGTTAAGCAAATTTCCCGTATCTCTGGAATTTTTTATGTTGTACAGATTTTATATTATACAAGCTGTTTGTTATACAAGGGCCCACTGTACTTTGTTATAAAATGTGGGTGACCTTATAGAAACACTATGATAGTGAATTTTAGTGGGGGTTTTTTAAAAAAATCTCATTTTTAAAAGACACTGGAAAAAGCAAATAGCCATTAATGTCAAACACCTTAGCTTACATATTAATAATTTAATTACCATTACACCCCACATTCTAAAAACGTGAAGAGACTTGGCCATCTGTTGTGCCCCACAGGGAACAGCCATCTGGCAAGCATGAAACAAAAGACAAATAACATGAAAATATGTGTGTGTGTTTTTTTAAATAGTTACTTGGGTTTAAAGGAAATTGAGCAAAATATATTTGCACTGTTTTTTTAAAGAAGAATTAACAGCTAGGAATTGTGTATAAAAGTGAAAATTTGTATATGATCCCTTAAATGCAGGGATCTACAGTATATATATTCGGTTACACAGGGCTGAAAGGTGACAGAGGCTGTGTCCCTGTGTTCCATAAAAGAAGCAGGATTATTTTGCTTCAAGAAAGAATAAGTAGCTGCCACTTCCTCTTTTTATTGCATTACAAGGGAAGAGCAAGCATTAATGTGGTACAGTGATTATCATATTGAACTAGAGCTAAGAAGACCCACATTCAAATCCACAGTCAGTTGTGAAGCTGATTTGAGTGCTCTTAACAAGTCTCTATCTCTCAACCACAATGTTTATAAACATAAATCTGAGATGGGAGAAAATAACCGTATCATCTTGAACCTCTTGGGTGAAAAGCAAAATAGAAATTATACTAAACAAAATGTGAAACCATTTGTTGTAGGTAATGTTGCTTATATCGCTGGCAACTTTTTTTACGGATGGTCTTGTCTCAAATATCAGGGCTGCTTTGGAAAAAAAATCTAATCTGGAAGCAATTTGTGAATTTACGGTAGGCACTCATTTCACCACGTGGCATGTCTGCCCACTGGTTTCGTAGTTTGTCTTACACTGAAGTATTTCTGGCATAGAAAAAATAATGTCTATATCTCTTATTTCTACCAATAAACATCTGGACAAAAACTTTCAGAGAATGCTGAAGCCAAGCAAAGTTGCAAAAATATTCAGTAATATGGAAACAGAGACATTTGTCTTAGGAGCTTGAGTGTGATTATACATTTTAAACCTTAGAACCAGTAAAATTGATCATTATCTTCTGCGTCTGGGACTATGTTCAGCCAGATTCAGTGCCATAATAATTTTAAAATAGAGATATTTGACGTTATGAATGTTGAGGGTCGAACATAAAAACAATTGTGAATTAAACTGCACTTTTCCTGTGCAGGTCACCTGTGACGGATTTCTAGCATTGTGGCAGGCAGAAAGTTCTGACCCAGGTAAATGGAACTAATAAAAAAATGAACATTGATCATTCCAAGTATTAAAAAAACAGAAGTTAATTTTGTGCACATTCCTGTTCTAGATGGGAACACTTCACTATCTGAAGACATGGACTTAGGCCAGGAAAGTTTCCTCTTCGATTCTCCTGTACCCAAGAACCTGAGCGGTGCTTTCTGCAGGAAAATGTTTGAATGTGTGGAAAAGCTGCAAGAACACATTCATGAACATACTTTCCCCATGATTGTTCCGTTGGATGTCACGGGCTATTCTAGGCCTGTGCTGGCTGCCCTTTCTGGCCACACATCTCCTGGTCAGTTGGCCCGTTTCCAGTGTCCAAAGTGCCCTGCAAGCTTCACTCTGAAATCAAACATGGATCGGCATGAGAAAACAATTCACTTCAACCGGAAGAAGATGCAGTGCCCTCACTGCCTAAAACTGTTCCGAGACAAGACAGATTTAAAAAGGCATCTTATGTCGGTGCACTCCAGTGAACGTTTGTTCGTATGTCTTTTCTGCGGCAAAGGCTTTGGTACTCAGAAAAACCTCACCACTCATAGGAATGTGTGCTGTCTAGGTTCCACACAGACAATACCTGAAGAACTTCTCAGTAGTATTGATCCAAATCAGGACTCTGATGAGGAGTAAGAAAAGTTT
Source organism: Phrynocephalus forsythii (assembly GCA_029282475.1). NCBI lineage: Eukaryota > Metazoa > Chordata > Lepidosauria > Squamata > Agamidae > Phrynocephalus > Phrynocephalus forsythii. The sequence goes on along the minus strand of JAPFRF010000005.1, from coordinate 128,171,381 downwards.
TGTGTAGCAGAGAATCCAAAGTAGAATTCTTAGACATATTTTTGGCAGCTAAAATGAGGTGCATATCCTTCCATATCAAGGCTCAGTGGTCAGTATGATGGGAAAACCACTCAGTGGCTAGGTAATTAAACATCCTATGTATTGAAAGGGAGCCATTGTTTGTGTGTTAGAGGATCTATGGCCAGAATCCATAGAGTCCATAAGCATACATTGTATGCACAAGATGGGCTTCATATTTGAAGAACAAAGAGAATTTTATTATTCAGGAATAATTTTCTCAGGACAAAAATTTTCAAAACTTTTTTTCTTCTTGTTGTTGTTCAGTCGTTCAGTCGTGTCCGACCTTTCGTGACCCCATGGACCAGAGCTTGCCAGGCCTTCCTATCTTCCACTGCCTCCCAGAGTTTTGGCAAATCCATATTGGTTGCATCGATGGCAGCATCCAACCATCTCATTCTCTGCCGTCCTCTTTTCCTTTTGCCGTCCTCTTTTCCTTTTTCTACTGTGCTCTAAAGATAGTTGTTATAGGTAGTGATTTTCATTTAAAATATGCATAATGAGCATTCAGTTATCATAGTTGAGCCCTACCTAGGTAGTAATTTGATAGCCTTGAAAGAGCAGAAAGCTCACTATTTATTTTACCTGCGCATAGAATCGTAGAATCCTAGAGTTGGAAGAGACCTCAAGGGCCATCCAGTCCAACCCCCTGCCATGCAGGAACCCCCATCACAGTATTTCCGACAGATGGCCATCCAGCCTCTGCTTAAAAACTTCCAAAGAAGGAGACTCCACCACCCTCCACCACCAGCTAACTTTTGGTCACTGGCTGGAATACAGTCTTGCCACCAGAAAATGAACCCACAAGTTGGAACATGTGACCACAGGTGATAGGCTTCCATGCGCTCCTGCTTGCTTGTGTGCCTTCTTTCTAGATAGCATTGCATGTACAGGCCCCATGGCATTGTGTGCAGTTAATGCAGAACTCGGGTAAAGGCAAGGTGGAAGGGGAAAGCATAAACCATGTTTGTTGAGTTGCTCCAAAACCCCAGGTCATGAGTACAGTTTTACCTGCAGTACAGGCATTTAACCACTGACTACTTGCTAATATCCTTGGGGGAAAAGCTGTAGCATTCAATCAACATCATTTTTTCATACAGACAGAAGACGTGCAGCAGTCACTTTGATTGCTGTATCTTGTTTAGCAAGACAATGGCATTCCTGGAGATGTGCGTAATGTCTGTTGTATATTAAAAAGAGCTCCTTATGGAGGCTTCTTTTATAAAGATACTAGCCTTGTTGACCTTATTTTTTTTTCTCCTGGCTCAGAGGCCATGCAACTCTAAGGCTGATATTTCACGTCCCTCTCTTGCTGCAGTTCGCGGTCCCGCTGGAGACCGGTTCGAAGGAACGGAACCTCACGTCCTTGTGGGGTCAATCCGAGTTCACCCCGAGCACGCCCCCTGAACTGCGCTCCAAACGGGGTGAGAGATTCCCGTCCTGGAGCTCGGGAATCTTTTCAATCCACTTCTCGATCTGTGTTGAAAACCGATTTCAACACGGAGGCAAGTTCACCTCGGCTCGAGGAAGGACGTGAAGTAACCACCTAAGTACCAGTTGCTTCTCGGGCCAAAGGGACCTCCTCTTTGTAACCTGAGCAACTGTTTGATGAGATCTTGGAGAGCTGGTCTGAAGATGGGCAGTATAAAAATGGGCAAATAAATAAATAAATAAATATTAGTCAGCTAGGTACCTTGGTAGAGGCTTGCTAGCTGTTCATTAACGGCTGCTTGGATGTATTTTGAGGTGATTTCCTGGTTCAGTATTCTCCCTGAAAAAGGACTTTCCATTTTGATCTACCTGTTGTTTTCCCAAAGGGACTAGTTCCTTCTGCAGCCTTGTTCCTCAGTTGAATCTTATAGAAGAGTTAAGAATCAAGTGACATTTTTACATATCTTAGGCCTGGACTAAGTTATTGAGGAAAATGAACATAAAATTCTGTTATCAATGATTCTTCATTCAAATGTCTTGGTTCTTTTAGATTTCCGTTTAGATTTCTGCTGTATATGAGCAGAATCCAAATATTGTTTTTATATATCAGTTCTAGACCTGACATATAAAAAAGTTTTTGACCATTCTTGTCTGCAAACACTTTCTGAATTCTGTTTAAACTTTGATTTGCAAGCAAAATTTTGTTTTAGACATTATGAGAGTGTGCGAGCAAATACGCTTTCCCTTCTAATTAGCATAGTTAGCCTGCAGCGTTACAGTCTGGCAAATGCTAAATAATTTACTTTGCTCTTTGACAAACAGTCGGTGAGGAAAGAAGGAAGCCCAGCAAGACAAGCAAAAAGATCAGCAAACAGCATTCTTATAATCAAATATAAAAAAATCTCTTCTTCTAAAGATTGTTTGTTTGTTTGGAAGGAGATAGCAAATAGTCCTGAGGACCAAGAGATAATAGTTGTTCATGAAAATCTCTAAAATGTGTGCAGTGCTTCATGAGTGTATGCAAGATGTTGCTGATAGAATTCTTCCCTCTTATACCGTTCAGTTCTGTGTATGTCTACCTAGAAGTACGTCCTATTGTGTTTAAAGAAACTTAATTACAGAAGTAGGATCCTTTCTGGTCTTAAAAACATAGTTGCTGCCTTTTATCATAGTGATTCTTCATTTATATGGCTTGTGGAACCCTTCCCCAGTTAAGCTTCTTTTCATGGTGTGTGTGTGTGTGTGTGTGTGTGTGTGTGTGTGTGTGTGTGTGTGTGTGTGTGTGTGTGTGTGTGTGTGTGTGTGTGTGTGTGTGTGTGTGTGTGTGTGTGTGTAAGAAATTGGGCAAGTTGTTTTATGCAGTTGGGAGTGCATGAGACTGATATCTTGTCTTGTGCATTCCCAAACGCAACTGGTGGGTGCCACTGTGAGATACAGGAAGTTGGACTAGATGGGCCTTTGGTCTGATCCAGCAGGGCTCTTTCTTAGGTTCTATGTTATGTTTGCCCTTCTGTCATTTGTCCGGATGCACCACTGAGCAATTGACCTAGATACGTCCAAACTGGTGACAACCTGCCAGAACAACCATATTTACCAGTTGCACATTTTGGACTTGTGCTGTTCCGTGTCAATTGAATTGTGATTGGTGTGTAGTGCTGAAATTATTGTATTTAAAGGGAATCTGACAATAAATTAATAGAAATCTGACAAGAAAGGGAAATACTGTACTAGGAAGCTCCCCCCCCCAATTGATTCCCTCTGTTGTCCTTCTAAATTATCTGTCCATTTTTGTTTCAAGTTCTGATTAAAGTTCCATCACGTGCATTCCTTTTTCTTTTTTTTTTTTTTTGAAAATTGTGCACAGGAAGCATTTGTATATTACTCTTCCAACTAGATAACATTTCTTCTTTCCTCTCCTTTCATCATCCTAAGCTTCAAGAGGGGCGATAATAATGCATATGATATGTGAACAACAAGATCCCTCATGTCGAACTATGGATCAAACTTGTATTCAGTAGCTGTAATGAAGATTATTTTATTCCACTAGCTATTTTTTTAAAAAGAAATTATTTTTTAAAAAAACCTAAATTCTTCTCCCCATAACTCCCCAAATTTCAGCTCTCTTAATAAAAGTTTAGACTTCACAAGCCCTATGCATGCCTGTTTAGCCCATCACCTTATTTATTTATTTATTTATTTATTTATTATTGAATTTATATCAGCCCATCTTAATCTGGCTGGCGAAAAACAAAGCAAATCAGGAGATACATACTACAGTAAATCTCAATAGGGGACATAATCAAGAATCCATGGATTAATAAAAACATATTAAGAAAACTGCAGCAGGGATCACCTTTAATTCAAACCTCACCGCTGCTATGTCAAGTATGACCTAATTATCGATTATCGATGGCGGATGGGGGAAAAAAGAAAAAGGAAGGCTAAAGGTAAGCTAAGCTAGGTCACCAAAGGCCTCGCGGAATAGGATGGTCTTCACCGCTTTACAAAAGGCCAGCAGGGACTCTGCAGAGCGCACTTCGCTAGGGAGGCTGTTCCATATAGATGGAGCAGCCACCGAGAAAGCCCGGTTCCGGGTACGGGACCGCCTGGCTTCTCGGAGAGATGGAACCTGAAGCGAGTGCGCCCGCAACTGCCGAACCGGTCGGGCCGATGTTGACCGCTGGGCGATCCGCTCCGCCAGGTAGTCCGGGCCCAGGCCATGGAGGGTTTTATAAACTAAAACCAGGACCTTGAATCTGATCCGGGAGGCAACGGGTAGCCAATGCAGCCGGGCCAGAACCAGGGTGATACGGTCATAGCGACGCACACCCACCACCAGTCTGGCCGCTGCATTTTGCACCCGCTGCAATCGCCGGAGGAGAGTCAAGGGCAACCCCATGTAGAGAGCATTACAGTAGTCCAGCCTCGAGATCACCAGCGCCTGGATCACTGTTATGCTGTACCTTGTGGTGTAGTGATTAAACTGCAGTACTGCAGGCAAGATTCTGCTCACAAACTTGCGTTTGATCCCAATAGGCTCAAATTGTCAGCTCAAGGTTGACTCAGCCTTCCATCCTTCTAAGGTCAGTAATTTGAGTACCCAGTTCAGTTCACTGCTGCTGGTGGTGCCAATGTGTACTTATATAATTAAATGGTAAACTGCCCAGAGAGTGGTTTAAGCACTATAGGTGGTATATAAGTAGCATACTTCTTAGGCTAACTATCATCTGGATTATGATTACTTGTGCTGATTTCAATATGCATAGAAAATTATACAGTACTTTCTTGAGAACTATTAAGCCAGTCTCTTATGCAAATGTTATTTCCATTCCTCTTCACATCTTCTAGAGTCTAGACTAGTTGAACTTTTCTGGGCACCAGCATCAACACCAGTTGTTTCTGTGCAGCTGATTTTTCAGTTTACTAAGGTACACCTCTGTGTTCTTCCCTGTTTATACTAGTTAGTTTTTACAAGCAGTGGGTAATCTGGAAATATTTTACAGCCTTTGAACTGGCTATGAAAGCCTCAAGTACTTACCAGCAGTTTCAAAGTCTAGGCCACAGTAAGGCTTATGATGAAATGGCTGATATTTGCATTAGCCCTTATAAATCATTGCATTGTAAATTTATACAATTTTAAATACAATTTATATGCCACCCACTACCCAAAGGTCTCTGGGTGGCTTACAATAGAAGTGAACAATTAAAACAAAACATTAAAATGTCAATTAAAACAATAAGAACATTTAAATACAACGCTAAATGGTCAACATTAAATGGCCAACACAAAACCAAAAACAAATAAACAAAAACCCCAACAACCACAAAAACAAATTAATCCAAAGGAGGAAGCAATATCTTATCTTGACCAGAATCAATGAAAATCATAATGTAATGAAATAACTTTTAATGTTCAAGAAGATCCTTTTTTTTCAGTCTCAGTGTGGAGGGTGTACATTTTTAAATCTAGTGCATGGCTTTAAAAAGAACCCTGCAGGGGTTACTGTCTTGGCAAAGATTGGCTGAGACAGATGGGGGCCAGGAAATGTAACCGAAATCCCACATGGTCCCCAGAATCTCGCTTTCACTCTTCCCTTTTTGTACCTTGGATAAAAGAAATGGGCACTAGACTGATTTTGTAAAAGTAAATGCAAAGAATGTAATAAAGATCTCCTCGGTCAGTGAATTAGGTGTGCATTGAGGCTTATAGCATAGTGAGCATTCCATTTTCATAGCACGCTTAGGTCATGCTGGAGACTGCGTGTCGTAGAAAATTGGTCTGGGAACTGGACAATTATTTCTTGGTGTTGTGAAGGGCAGTAGCTACTCAGTATTTTCCCATGGCTAGGTTCTCATTCAAATGGAAAGTGGGGGAAACAGGTGTGTTTTAGACTAAATAAAATGAGGGTGCTTCCAAACCATACTCATGGCTCAAAACATATCATGTCACACTCCTTACCTATCCATTACCTTTAATGATTGCTGGTATATTCCACATGTGTCTTTTCTCTTGTCCCACTGGGCATTTACCAAATACGTGGTATATATTTTAATATGCTGTGCTCTAAAGGCCTGTACTGTAGCACCTTCACTAAACAGTTGAAGGGTTCATGGCATACTGTATACATTTTCAGTTCTGTGAAACTCAGATATGAGTTGTGGAATATAATTTCTTGTGGTCCTCTATTTTTCAGAGCTAGAAATATGTGTATATTTGGGAGTTAATTCACAATAAAATTTTGACAGAAAAACGTATTGACTCCTGTCTGTTCTTGATCCTGTCTGTTCTTGATCATGTTATTAGAGGTGATTTAAGGGAGTTGCCTTAACTAAGGAAATCATTTTCTAGCACATAGGAAAAATTATTGCAAAGAAACATTTTAGTATCAAGACCAATAAAATACCAGTACAGAAAAGATAAGGGTCTAATCTAGTTTGCTGAACTTGAAAGTTGTAGCAAGGATGAAAATGAAAATATAAACTTTCCATGTCACTTGTGGCCACAAAACAAAACTTTGGGATTGTGGAGGGATGTTGACTCGCGTGTTGAGTATGAGTTTATCCAAGAACTGCCTGGTGCAAAAAAATAAAATAAAAAAACTGTGTTCCAGGTGGTGTCAAAATCAATGCTCCATTTCCGACCAACATCAGTCCTCCTTTGCAGCAGTCAGACACAAATGGAAAGACCAAACATTTATGCTTTTGGATTTATTTTGTCAATTTCTTCAGTGAAACGTGACTTTAATGGAAACTTGGACTGCTCTGCCCCAACTTGATAATTATTCTGTTTTCCTTTTCTAAGGCGGCTACTTCATGTCCATTTTGTCTCTGTAAGTGTTGCGCTTCAGACCGGTACAAAAAAATCTTACTTCACGTCCGTCGCGCAACAGCTGAAATTTGTCTCGACCACAACCCTGGAATGGGTGCTAAGCATGACAATACTGTACCTGGCGCTGGGTCGGGGTATTTCTCTTGTCACGGTTGGTTCCCGGTTCCTGTTCCGAGACAAGGGACTGTGTGGTAACAACTGTCACGCAACAACCAGTGTCCACCTAGTGGTCTGTGGCTAAAACGGCATTCAACATTAGTTTCCCTATGGGAAACACCATGCAGCACAAATGTTTATTAAAGAAAGTACTGAAAATTCTGTAGCATTGATATTTAAATTCCGGAAGATCAGTAAATCAAAATATTGAAAAAGTTTTATTTACGATATTTTTAAAAAAGAGTTAGGAAATCAAGACAAATTCAGAATTTGTCACGGAACAAGACCATGAAGTAACAGTTGATACGAGACAGGTTATCACGACTGTGAGAAAATGGAAACAGAAACTAAACAAGGACAAAACCATGTGATCGCAGAACAAGAAAGGACATGAAGTAACTATCTAAGCAGGATAGTGGGACTTAATTAGAGCATGAGGTTGAAGGGGAGGATGGTCCTTCCAATGAGAGTCTAGCCTAATTATGAAAGGTTCCTGAAAGGACCTCAGTGCAGGCTCAGAACAACCCATGGGTTGTAGCTGCAGATGAATACTGAAAGAACTATAATAAGTACAAGATAACAAGAACAAGGGATATTGTAACATCTTAACGGTTTACACAGATGCTGACTGAAATCTTGTTGCTTAATGTAGTAAGTCACAACTAGAGGAGGCTCATTCAGTTGACAGAGCTTTGGTGAGTCAACTCCTTCATATATTCCATTGATTCAGTGGCCTACTGTAGGTGAAATGTACTATGCCAAATATGTAATAGGATTTCAGCCATTTATATCATAAACTTTTGTGGACATGTGTTAATGCACTCATTTGACGGTGTGGTTTTTTTTTCATTTAAGTAATTTTATTGGGTTTGGGGGGAGAAGAAGAGGGGAATGAGGGGAAGGAAGGGGGAATACATTATAAAAATTCCATTGAGTATATCAAGCCTAAAATAACAATTTAACATATTTACAAATCACCAAATAGTATCACAATACTAATAAGTTTGTTACTTCTTGCCATCTTTTTTTTTGGAAATCTCTTCATTGTCTCCCTTTAAAAAACCAGAGAGCTTGTCGATTTCAATACATTCTCTTATCTTTTTGTGGAGGTTTCTCTCTGTTGGCACTTCTGGTTGTTTCCAAAATTTCGCATACAATATCCTTGCTGCAACTATTACATGATGAAGTACATATTTCTGATCATATGTGATATTAATATCTACTATATTTAATAGAAAAAATTCTGGTCTAACCTCTAACTTAATCTTCAAATATCTTTCTAAAAATAATTTTACCATTATCCAGTATGCCTTTGCCTCTTTACATGTCCACCACATATGATAGAAGGTACCACTGTCATGTTTACATTTCCAGCATTTGGGTGAGTAATTATACATCTTGGATAGACAGTGGGGGGGGGAGAGAAATGCCATCTATAAAACATCTTATAACAGTTTTCCTTGAAGGCTATAGATTTAAAAAGTTTAACCGTATTCCACAAGGAGTCCCATTTGTTTAGATGAATAGGATAGCCAAAATTTTCTGCCCATCTTATCATAGTATCTTTTACCAATGTATCAATCATTTTTTCATTTAGCAAAATGCTATAGAATTTACTAAGAAGCTTTAAATCGCCAGAAGATAGTATTTTGTCGAGTGGAGTGTCATTAGTCATAAATCCCCCCTCTTTGGTGAGATTTTTAAAGTGTGAGTGTATTTGTTGGTACTTCCACCAGTCTAACTTGTGACCTTCAGATAATAATTTTGCTAATGGCTTCAAGGAGCAATCAGCATTCAAAAGTTGTCTATAGGTTAGAGGTTTAAGGCTTGTACTTGTAAGAGAACTAGTTATCGCTCCTGTCGGAGATAATCAGGTTGGTGCTTTAGGATAAAACTGTTTTTTTATGGATAGCCATATTTTGATTAAGGCATTCCTTATCCAGTGTTTTTTGAAAAGGGTAGGTGTATTACCCTTATACCATACATAATGATGTCAGCCCCTGTCTAAATCTTGACTCTCAAGCTGCAGTATTCTATTATTTGTCATCAAGATCCAGTCTTTAACCCAAGTCATAGCAGCTGCCTTGTAATACAACACCAAATTGGGCAGAGCAAAACCACCAGCTTTAGTTCTGTCCTGTAAATAAACATTTCTAATCCTTGCTTTTTTCTTTTGCCATATAAACACACGTATACTCTTTTCCAGGTCTGAGATAATCTTAAAGTTCAGTAATATAGGTAGACATTGAAATAAAAAGAATAATTTAGGTAAGACAGTCATTTTAACTGCAGAAATTCTGCCCATTAGGGATAACTGAAGTCTTGACCAGGTTTCCAGGTCAGCTTTGATTGCTTTTATACCTTTAACATAGTTATCTTTAAGTAGAGTGTTACAACGGTTGGACACAGTGATGCCCAAATATTTTACCTTGGTAGCATGTTGGAAACCCGACTGGTTGACCAACTTTCCGGTCATAAGTGGGGTCATATTTTTTGTGAGCAACAGTGTTTTTTCTCTATTAACCTTTAGTCCTGAGATTTTGGAGTAGGCCTCCAAAATCTTTAATAGCTCTGGAAGGGAGGTCTGTGGTTCCTCCATAATAACCAGCAAATCATCCGCAAAGGCTTGCACCTTATAGACTTCTCCTTTGGTTTGTAGACCTTGAATACCTGGGGCATTTCTTATTACATGGAGTAATATCTCTAACGATAGAATAAACAACAAAGGAGAGAGAGGACATCCTTGCCTGGTACCTTTATGTATCTTAACTGTGTCTGTAAGGTAGCTGTTGACTACGATTCTAGTGCTTTGTGCGGAGTAAATTTGCTCTATAGCTCGTAGCATTCTGTGTCCACACTGTAAATAATCTAACTGGGTTTTAAGTAAGGACCAAGATACATTGTCAAATGCTTTCTCGGCGCCGATGAATGCAAAAGCAACTTGCTTCTCAGGGTGACATTCATAGTACTCCAACGCATCGAGAAAAATTCTAACATTGGATTTAAGGCGTCTTTTTGGAAGAATGCCATTTTGATCAGGGGATATCAGAGACGGTAGGATCATCCGCCATCTGTTTGCCAAGATAGTTGCAAATATTTTGTAATCCACGTTTAGGAGAGCAATTGGCCTCTAGTTTTGGATCAAGTCTCTGGATTTCCCTTCTTTAGGAATCAATGTTGTATGGGATGATTTCCATGAATCTGGTATATCTTCGCCCTCTAAAATAGATGTAAACAGATTTTTCATGTTTCCGGTGATTATCTCAGAAAATTTTTTATAAAATTGTGCCGGTATCGAATCAGGTCCAGGGGCTGATGGTGTGGTTTTTAAAGTCCGAGAAAACGTCAGACTGTGTTTTTTAAGCAGTTACAGACTAACATCTCTGGGAAAAGCTGCAGGTAAGGTTGCATTCACAGGGGAAAACAGATCACAACTTGGATAGCTTGTGGAGTGGTCTCTTGTGATCTGTTTCTTAGCAATGACATGGCATCTGGGCAAATGTGTTCTGGTCAGATCCTCATCCATGCCCAAGCTGGCCCTTTTTGGTTTAGCTGTAGGGCGTCTACTTTTGGAAGCCACACTGGACTTGTTCCCTGGCAGATGGAAGGGTTAACACATTTGTTAACACGAAAGCAGTTAAAACGTTGTTTGTAGAGTGGTGTTTGGTGACCATCAATAGTTTTTCTTGGGGGGGGGGAGACCAGTAAATAAGACTGCCTGCTGGTTTTGCCATTAATATATTTTATTATGTTTTTTTGTTTTTGAGTATTTTATTGTGTTTGATACAGTGTTGTATTTGGTGATTTCTTCCTTCCTTCCTTCCTTCCTTCCTTCTTCTTCTTCTTCTTCTTCTTCTTCTTCTTCTTCTTCTTCTTCTTCTTCTTCTTCTTGTATTGATGTAAACCACCCGGAGTTCTGTTTAGAAGATCTATATATCTTCTATATATATAGGCTGTGGACAGCAAGAGGTTTGTACATTGCTGCAAGTGGTAAAATTAGAGTACCCATTGGCAGCGTATATAGGTGCTGCTTTTGACCTGGCCGTAGAGCTGTCGCAGCCTTCTGAAGCTCTAGGAAAAACTCAGAATCCAAGGAAAATAATTGATAGTGGGGTGAACTGTGCACTGTTGGAAATAATGGCTCTGTATATAGTATTTTTGAATGGCCATAGCGAATGGAGATTTAAAGAGCTTGCATTTAGTTTGATAACGTTACTTGTTAGCTTTGAATACCACTGAATACAACCTTAAAGCTGAAGTATAGGCTGGATGTAACCCCTTGTGACCTTACCTGAAAACATTATGGCTTGCTTACCACTGTCTAAACTGTGTTGTAATTGGTTTATTTTATTTATTATTTATTTATTTTATTTATTTAGCTTGTATGCTGCCCACTACCCAAAGGTCTCTGGGCGGCTCACAATAAGAATAAACAGTTAAAACATCAAATACAATAAAATTAGAACAATAAAACATGTAGATGCAATAAATACGATACATTAAAAACACACCACTAAAATTGCCATCAGGGCCCACAATCATTAGTTAAAAACTTTTGGAATAGGAGGGTTTTTACGAAATGTTAGCAACGTCGGTGCCAGGCAGTCTCATATGGGAGGGTATTCCATAGTCTGGGGGCAGTTGCTGAAAAAGCCCTATTCCTGCAAGCCATCCCCTTCACCTCCTTAAGGGATGGCTCTTTCAGGAGGGCTCCCTGACTAGATCTTAATTGCCGGGTAGGTTCATATGGAAGAAGGCGGTCCTTCAGGTATCTAGGAAGCCGTTTAGGGCTCAAAACAAGCACTTTGAAGCAGCAAAACCAGTGAAGGTTATACAGAATACCACCACCAGGAAAAATAATTGATTACAGTAATCTATACGGGATGTTACCAGTGCATGTGTAACTGTCATGAGGCTCCGTTCATCTAGGTACAGCTGGTATATATTCCGCAGCTGGAGAAAAATAATGGCAGAGTTCTGTACGGACCCTGTCCCTTAGGGGGAGTGCAACCCCATCCAGAACAGGGAAGTGGCCCTCTAGCCTGTCTGACGAAGCACCCACTAACAGCACTTGTCTTGTCTGGATTGAGTTTCAATTTATTAACCCTCATCCAGTCCATTATCTGGAGATTTAAAGAGCCTCACCTTGCATTTAGTTTGATCAGCCCAAACCTCCTGATGACCTTCCCAGCGGTTCCATGTAGATGTTAAACAGTAAACACCAAGGGGCAGAGCTACTATGCACCACCTTCTTCAGCCAGGAATCGGAACCACCACTGAATACAGCCTATCCAGAAAAGCTGAGAGGTCCAGGAAGTATAGGGTTGGCTGGTCATACAGGGCGACCAAGGCAGTCTCTGTTCCAAAACCCGGCCTGAAACCAGATTGAAATGGATCTGAAAACCGTTTCATCCAGCAGCGCCTGGAGCTGTTCAGCCACCACCCGTCTCCAACACCTTGTAATTGGTTTATTTTGTTGTCATGAAGTACAAACTATTTTGTATTAGTGGACTCAGGCTATTGGTCAGTTAGCTGAAAGATCCTTTCTGACCCTTGGTCCACATCCTCGGGTCTCAACAATTTCAAAGCACTGGACACATCCCTTGATACTGTATCAATAGTGGAGTCCAGATAAACTAGCGGACAGAAACATTGACTCTACGGTTGGCGAAATACTGCCTTTTTTGAATAGGCTCGATAATGGGCTCTAAGCCGTGTTTGATCAGACTCACTGCGATAATTTCTCCACTTGCGCTCCAGCCGTCTCCCCTCTCGCTTCATTGCCCGCAACTCAGATGTATACCACGGAGCTGTCCGGCTCTGCGTAGGGGAGAGGGCGCGCAGGTGCCATCATCAACTGCCCGGTCATCTCCCTATTCCATAAGGTGACCTGAGCTTCGACAGGAGCGCCGATCATGTCAGCTGGATAATTTCAGGAAACCATCCGGATCCATTAGTCTCTGAGGGCGGAATCCCCCACCCTTGCAGAGGGTTTTTTTTGACCAGGAAGTGGTCATGACAATGGAGTCAAAGCCAACCCCTCCACATCCAAACCACCATCTTTTGAGAAAAGGTCCAGGGCATGACCCTTTCATGTGTTACGATGACATGTTGAGACAGCCCCATGGTTGTCATGGCAGCCAAAAGTCCTGAGCAACAAAGGTAGCCTCGGCATGGATTAGAAACCAACAGTCTGGGGGTTCAACACCAGGTCCGAGACCACCTCTGTCAGCTCAGGCAGGGAGACTGTTGGAATGCAGCAGGGTGGGCGGTACACCAACAGAATCCCCAATCTGTCTCGTGAGCCCAACACACAATACAGGCCCTCCAGACCTTTTCCCAGAAACAGGAAGCCTGGCCAAGGAAATGGAACTCCTGTAGACTATAGCAACTCCACCTCCCGGCCCACCGGGCGACACTGGTGCTGGAGTACCCAGGTGGGCATAGCTGGGAAAGGGGACTCCACCCTCCTCTCCCACCCAGGTCTCAGTACATTCAACCCTCATCCAAAATGACATCATGGAAGCTTTGTACTGACCTGGCATTTAACAACAGCACCATGTTTGGGCTCGGTGGACATGGTCACCTGATTCCTTCTGGCTAGAAGTGGGACCAGAAGTGGGGATAGATGTAAAATATCTAACCCCTCTTCTCCTACGCAGGCATGTTCCACTCCTACCACCATACCTTCCCCTACCCAGCACAATTTCAATGGCTGCCCCCTCCATTGCCCTCCCCCTTCCTGTTCTTTCAGTTCCATTGTGGGTTACACCTAATGGCAAAAAAACAAAAAGCAAAAAAATAAAAATAAAACAAGAACAAAAAACAGATGCACCTAATAATTCAGCTAAAAAGCCTTGGGTGGGAGTCCCTCTTCTTCAGCCCCTCCCTTCTGATGTTATTTATTTGCTCCTCCAGGTGTCCCTCTCACCGACACCAGAGTAGCAGGAAAAGGAGCAGTCGAAGAGGAAAGGCAGCTCCTCCAGGCTTAGTCCAGTAGCAGCAGCAGCAAGAGTGTTTGCTGGATGATGTTGTCATGAAGTACAAACTATTTTGTATTAGTGGACTCAGGCTATTGGTCAGGTAGCTGAAAGATCCTTTCTGGCTTGGTTCAAAGCAGAGAAGTGTCAGTACAGATAAACAGCTATAGATCGACCTCACTTGCTCTTCAATGCTTTTTAAGAATGAATCATTTCAGTGTCATTTGATTATTAAGAATGAGTTTTTTTTATTCTTAGCGGAGCATCTTTTAAAACAGCATTTATACTTCTTGCTTGGTGAGAAAACAACAAATAAGTTAAAACATTTAGCAAGAACAGGCTAATATTACTATCCAATTCATCAGACTAATTCAAAGCCTCCTTCTATAGCTTTGTCTATTATTTATTTGGGCTCGGTGGTGGTGGACATTCTTGTGTGATAGCACAATACCACTGTTACTATCTTTTCAAAATGTGCTTGTTGGTATTCTTTATTTGGTTTTCATTGCCATTTTCTATTTCGAATAACTGAGGGCTGCAATGTGGTTGGTGCTAAGTAAATACCAAAAGGCATGATCCACTTTTAATAAGCAGGAAGTCTTCTTTCTCTGCTTTTTAAAAGTTTAAGTTTACTGAGTCTAAAAAGATTTCTGTGCAATTCTGCATTACATAGGAAATCTGCAGATATGCTAAAAGTGAAACTTCAGCTCTGTATCAATAACTAAGGGCTGTTTTGTTACTCCCACCAACAAACAAGCACATAGGTAGTTGTTTCCAACTTTATATAATTTGAGTGTTTGTCTTTAAAGTGCCACAGCTCTCTAGGTTATTGTTTGCTGAAACAATCCTACATGGCTATCTTATTAAAAAAATATTACTTTTGGGTGAGATCCAATGGACATTTGTCTTGGGTGGAGGATAAGATGGTTTGTTCCCTCTTATAGCAGATGCATGATGTATGTTTCATTATAAACTAGCTGCCCTGGCTTATGCCTACTTTCACTTTTTTGGGTCCCCATCAGGTGCTACTGGTTTTGCTTTTCAATGTGGGTAGGGCTGCTCCATTTTGGTTCTGTTCCAACAAATGTGATTGCTGGGATGGAACCAAAATGGCTACTGGGCTGCCCCTTTGCTGAAGCTTCTTCACCCTCTTTGGAAGTGGGGGACCCAAGAGAAAAAATTGCATTCCTTTTTAATTATTGCGAACCTTTCAGCAATGCTTTGAAATGTGTGTGTGTGTGTGTTTTTAGGGCTCATTCAAAGCATCGCTGATGCGCTGTGTCGGTTATTAACAATTTAAAAGAAACTGAAAGCTTCAGTCTCCCTTCCCCTCGAAAGGTGAGCTGATAGAAAGCTTCCCGGTTCTCAAGTGGGCAATAAGTGGCTTAGCCAAAGCACAGAAGAAGAGGCGGCCGCAGGAGAGCATTTTGTTTGTTTACTTTTTCTTTCTTTCGGATGGGAAAGAAGATCTGTCTAGATTGGGCTCAACAGGGTCAGTTGAACGGAAGGGCCAACCCAAATAACATTTTACATTTCAAAGTGATTGTCTTTCATCTGATCTCATATAATATAATATAATCCAGGCCAGGATAATTCAGCTGTCTAATTGCACCCTTAGATAGATAGTTGTCTTTGAATACAGAAAATAAAAACTGCTGTTTTTGTCATTTGATTTACAACGTATATTCTACTTCCAGTTTAATTTGGAAGGGAAGACATTTCCCCAGCTGCTCTGTGCATTCTGCAGGTAAATTGGACCCAAGGGCTCTTGTTAGCTGTGGTTTCCCCGGAGTCCATCAGAGTGCTTTTTCTGCTCTAAAAGTATGACAACAAGGAGTGGGTAGTCCTGATAGCTGCCCCAACACATCCACTGTATATTTAAAGATGGCAAGTAAAATGTGAGCAACTGAGTGTTTTGTAGATAAGAGTTAGAACTATGACCAGTATTCCGTTCCAAAGATGGGTTTAATTCAGAATTATAGGAGTTGCAGTGGTTTAAAGCTGGCTGCTGTATAGTATTATTGTACTCTTCATGTGCCTGCGTTTCTGTCGCGAACAATGAGTAGCCGTATTGCAACGGGAGCCATGCCTGGCTCTCAGATAAATCCAGAACTGCGAAGGGCAATTCTGCATCCATTTGTTGGTGTGTTGCATTTCTGGTTCAGTGGTTCACCGTGAGCTATTTCTGACTTGACTCCATGCCATCAGGTCACTGTTGCTAAGGCGAACTCTGACTGACTATCAGGCACCTGTATGTAGGCCAAGTAACAGAAGGCACACTCAACACATCCTTCTCCGACCTGGTGCCCTCTAGATGGGCTGGACCACAGTGCTCAGAACTGTTCTGCTTGCCTAAAGCCAAATAATTCACAGCCTTAGCAAATAAATCTTGGTCTAACACAGGGCTGTTCAACTTTGAACAAGCCAAGGTCTAATTTTTGTGGCCCAAAATACCTGAGGGCTACTACACTAAAACCTCTACTTACTAATTTTATCCGTTCTGAGTACATGCTCATAAGTAAAAACTTTTGTAAGTAGAGCAGCGGTTTCGCATAGGAATGCATTGAAAACCAATTAATCTGTTCTGGAGGGAACAGATTTCAATACACCATTGCCCTTGAACTGCCCCGCTTAGCTGAGACAGGGAGGGGTGGAGAACATATCCCCTCACTTTTTTAATTGATGGCTGGCGGGCTACTTTTGAACCCTTCGTGGGCTACCAGTTGTCCGCGGTCTACCTGTTGGGTAGGCCTGGTCTAACATATGGTACTGTGGTTAGAGGGCTGGACAGCAACTTGGAAAATCTCGGTTATGTATGGATCCATCAAACTTGTTTGATAACTTTGGGGTGGTCACCCTGTCCTACCTCACCAGACTGTTGCTATGATAGGATGGAGAGGAAGAGGGTTATATATGCTATCTTGAGCTCATTGAAGAAAAGATTGGGTATACGAGAAACTAATACTAAATAAATCAGTAAAAATAGCCGTTTCCGTTTGTACTGGAACTGTGCTATGCTTGAGCTGTAGATAACACATGCTTGGCAAAGTTAGTACAACTTCAGACAATATGAGTTCATACAGAATATCAGTTGTGAGACTGTTTGGTCCTAGATGGACCCCCCTTTGTTTTTGAGATTTTGGTCATTTCTACCAACTTGCTTTCTTTGTATTAGAGCGCTATACAATTCAAAATAATGGGTGCACATGATGTACAGTAGGACCCCGGTGATTGGTTCCAGGCCTTCCCGTGGATAATGAAAACTGTGGATAACAGAGAACACCTGCCCACCCACCCCCAAACTGCTGTTTCCTGACAGTAGCTTGCTTTATGACTGCTGTTTTGAGACAGTAGCTTGCTTTATGGCTGCTGTTTGTGACAGTAACTTGCTTTACAGAGGCTACTAATGACAATAGCTTGCTTTGTGGCTGCTGAATTATTTAATTCCGCTCCCCCTGCCAACCGTGGATAACTGAATCAGTGGATAATGAATCAGTGGATACTGGGGTCCTACTGTATAGGCACTGGTTGTCTGGTTGACAAGACAACCAGACTGTTTTTGACCAGAAGTGTTTAGAACTTGAGATATGTGCAGGAATGCTTCCTCGATTTCAGTCATCATCTGGGGAGTCGGTGACCATGACGTGGGTGCATTTGGTTCCAGTGCAATGCTTCTGGGAGTCGTGAAAGATATGCTGGCTGCACACCATTGCCCCAGAGATGCCTGAGTGTACTCACAATACCTTGTGTTTCCCCTTCCTACCAACTGGAGTTGATGCACATCCAAAGATTCAGGAGTAGCATGAAGTAGCAGAAGTAGCATGCCTTTGTTTGTTTCTGCTTGAGATTGACTACTCGGAATAAAAATGATATGAAGGGAGAAACACTGATTATTTTTGACTAGCCCCATGGAAGGGTGTGAGTGACTTCAAACTACCTCTCTTTCCAAGAAGGCTCCAGTGCTAAGGAGCCCATGATGCAGGTTTGCCAGAGAGTTTGCT
Source organism: Phrynocephalus forsythii (assembly GCA_029282475.1). NCBI lineage: Eukaryota > Metazoa > Chordata > Lepidosauria > Squamata > Agamidae > Phrynocephalus > Phrynocephalus forsythii. Next base: position 128,153,427 of record JAPFRF010000005.1, on the reverse strand, counting down.
TGCACAGAAAAGGACTCTTGGGCAGATGCTAACATCATGCAGGAAGGCCCACCTTGAGCATGTCCAGTGTTACTCTGTGATTGTGCCTTCCAGCAGAAAAGCAATATTGCAAATCACGCTAAAGACATGGTCCCTCGGGGACACTACTTACCGCTACTGGAATTTTTTTCACACTAAGATGCTTGTATCCTCTCCCTGTCTCTGTAAATGTAAGCTACAGGAAAACCTGTAAGGTATAGTAGAGAGAATGTCTAAGAGGCCTGGATTCAAATCTCCACTCGACTAGGCAAACTCATTGGGATGTGCGAAAGTGGTAAAGCCACTGCATAAATGCCTCACATACCTTGGAAACAGTATGGGAGTCGCCATACATCGAATGTGACTTGATGGCACATAACAACAGCTCAAGTTTACAGTCATAAGAACATAAGAAGAGCCCTGCTGGATCAGGCCAACGGCCCATCTAGTCCAGCTTCCTGTATCTCACAGTGGCCCCACCAGATGCCTCTGGGAGCCCACAAGACCAGATCTCTGTCTCCAAATACCACTCCCTTGCATTTGGCCCTTGAAGTACCCCGGTTTTAAGCCTGGAGATGACACATCTCCATCATGGTTTGTCACCTGTGATGGACTTTTCCTCCAGGAATCTATCCAATCCCCTTTTGAAGGCATCCAGGCCAGATGCCATCACCACCTCCTGTGGCAGGGAGTTCCACAGACTAACAACGCGTTGGGTGAAAAAATATTCCTTCCACTTGGGGTTTTTTAAAGCTTATTGGTGTTACTAAATGCTATGTTAGGGACTTGTGGGAAATGTGGGTTGGAAAAGGTTGGAACAGCCCATCCGTGTAGACATTAATCAACCTTCCATAAAGGCAGGAAGCTAGTTATTGTATACCACTAGCCTTTGTTTATTGACAAAGATGACTGCTCATTTCTTAGTCAAAAAATTATTCTGTTAACTGTAAATGCATAGCAAAGCAATGCACAACAAAATGAACAAAGTGTCCAATCCATACTGTCTCAATATCGGTCTGATTGATGAAGTTACAATATAGGGAATGCGTGGAAGACAGATTATACATTTGGTGTTTCCTTCTGTATCATACAATGAAGCTCAAGAGATAGAGCAAAATTAATGGACCCTTAGGAATTCCGATCCCCATGAATCGACCAAGATGCTTAGTATATATCAGATTCTCATTAAATGGGAAAGGAGAGTTTTTCTGTTAGAGACGATCGGCACATTTTGTGTTAGCTTAAGAATCAGAATCATGGCAAATTGTAACCTGTGCTGTCCCGTTTTCCCTTCTAGTAAACGAATTCACAGTGATCAGGAAGAAGTTCAAGTGTCCCTACTGCAGTTTTTCGGCCATGCATCAGTGCATCCTGAAGAGGCACATGCGGTCCCACACGGGAGAAAGACCCTACCCCTGTGAAATTTGTGGGAAAAAATTCACCCGCCGGGAACACATGAAGCGACATACCTTGGTGAGTTGGAACCTTTGAGGAGTGTAACTAAGGGCGCTTTTACAAGACCTCTAAAATGTGCTGGCAAATTAAATTCGGACCAGAGATTGTGGGGTGTTGTTCCTCTTCCTGTGTTCCCACCCTTCTGACCTCCATTGCTCCTGTCTGCGGCGAGGGGAGAGAGAAAAAAGGGAGAAAAGAATGCAGGCTCACCTCCGCTCACCTCCATCTGCCCTCCGAGCAGCCCCAAGCAGCCCCGTAGGGATTCCTGTCTCTTAAAGGGGCGGCAGGGACAAAAAAACAAACAGAAGGCGAGGAGAGCCCGGCATCCACAGCTTTACAATCCGCATCAGAAGATTTTTTTTACCTCCGGAGACCAGGTACTTCTAAAGTGCGCTGGGGCGCGCTTAGGTGGGCATGGTCGTACTTTATTTTGTTTAAAATCCGCACCTGGTGGGAAAACAATTTTAAGCTCTGCATTTGGGAGCCCTTTGCCTCAGATTTTAGGGGTCATGTAAAAGCAGCCTAAATTTTTAACTGTGATGGGCAGCCACCTATTCCTCCGGCCACTGCCTCTGTGCAACTTTCTAGTGGGGCCACAAGGTTAGACAGGTCCATCAGGCAGTACATTCCATAGGCAGCTTCTCTTGCATCCTAACTGCCCCTGAGATGAATGCCCTCCCCCTGAGTAGAAGGGACATTTGCTGTCTGGGCAGCAGAGATTGCACTGGTCTGCTTAAGGCAGGTATGAGTGCAGCATCTTAGTTTCAAAAACAATGGCTCTTAGAGATGAGGCATGCAACTAGCCTGTCTTGCTTGAACAGTAGTGCTTGCGGTGTGTGGTGTCGTAGAGAGTTGTTATCTGTTGTCACAGTGCCCCAAACCCCCACTGCCTGCTTTTCTTCTCCATTCGGATGAGTGCTCAGCCATCTGGTCATGCAACTGATGGCTCCCTGAAATGTCCCCGACCGTGATTAGCATCCCTGGACCAGGTTTCAGGGTCTGCCCATTTTTGTCAGAGGCAAACACCTTGTTAAACAGATAAGTGAAGTGCTGGTACGTTGCTTTGTACCTGAAATCACAGGCTTTGTAAGCTATAATTTGTTGATGCAAACGCTCTGTTGCAAGTACAAATAGGGATTCTTTGCAGAGCTATGTATCTACAAGAATGCAATACATTCATGTTCTGTGTTACCTCTGGCTTTCATGGCATGTGAGAAATATTCTCTGTGTGGAAACAAGATAAAACAACTAAATCAAAACGAAAGGCAGTTGAAATGTGACTTCAAATGGCAGCTCAGCACAATGGTTGAGGTGGTGCTTTTAGGAGAGATATAAACTCCCCCTCTTGTTTTCTGCTTGCTATTGATAATGAGTAGAGACGGGCACGAAATGAATCACAAACTGGGGGGGGGACACCATGAACTGGGGGCCTTTTCACACGACCCCTAAACTCTGGGGCAAATGGCTCCCAGCTCCGGAGCTTAAAATTGTTTCCCCACCAGCTCCGGAGTTTACAGAAAATTAAGTGTGACCACGCCCACCTAAGCGCATCCCAGCGCACTTTTCAGGTACCTGCTCTCTGGAGGTGAAAATTCCTGATGTGGATATAACGTAGTGACTGCCGGGCTCTCCTTGCTTCTGTTTGTTCTCCCCCCCCCGCCCCTTTAAGAGATCTGAATGCAGTGACAGGACGGCAGAATGGAGGTGAGCGGCATTCTTTTCTTCCTTTTTTTCTCCCTCCCCTCACTCAGCCAGCAGCCAGGAGTGCGGAGGGGGTGGGAACGCAGGAACAGCGCCAAACCCCTAAGATCTCTGGTCCGTATTTAAGTGGCCAGCGGATCTTAGGGGTCGTGTGAAAAGGCTCTGGCTTACTTCATGGTTTGGTTTGTGGCTCTTGTTTTGCCAGAACAAAGCATCAAAACTTTCCCCCTTGGGGCTTCATCTTGCCTCAGAAAAAGGGGATGCCCACCTCGGCCCCCTCCCTCCCTTGTCTTGAAGCCGCTGCCACCATCCTGAGAGACGGCAGGACTGGCTCTTTGCACAGAAACCGATCCTGCTCCCCGTGTGCATTGAGGGCAGGGGTGGGGAGTGCCAACCGGTTCATTTTTCAAGGGGTTCATGATAGCTTTGTGGTTCATGGGTAGCCGCAAAGCACAGACTACCAGTTTTCTGGTTGGTGCCCATCTTGATTCATGATGAGCTTTGCCCACCCTTGTGAATTTGCAGGTTGATTTTGGCCATGTGACTTAGGGCCTTTTCACACGACCCCTAAGATCCGCTGGCCACTTAAATTCGGACCAGAGATCTTAGGGGTTTGTCGCTGTTCCTGCGTTCCCACCCCCTCCGCACTCCTGGCTGCTGGCTGCGTGAGGGGAGGGAGAAAAAAAGGAAGAAAAGAATGCCGCTCACCTCCGTTCTGCCGTCCTGGCACTGCATTCAGATCTCTTAAAGGGGCGGGGGGGGGAGAACAAACAGAAGCAAGGAGAGCGCGGCAGTCACTACGTTATATCCACATCAGGAATTTTCACCTCCAGAGAGCAGGTACCTGAAAAGTGCGCTGGGACGCGCTTAGGTGGGTGTGGTCGCACTTAATTATCTGTAAACTCCGGAGCTGGGAGCCATTTGTGGCGGAGTTTAGGGGTCGTGTACAAATGGCCTTATATGGGACTCAGGAAATGAAAATTTGTCCTAAAGGAGCATTCTCTTCTCTTGAAGTTATTAATCATTTGTGGTCAGGAAAAGGGAATATAATTCATCTCAATCCATACAAGGAGAATGGAAACAAAATACAGTATAGCTACTGATTCCCATGCTGTCTAGATGCCCTAAGCACATCCATCTCGCCTGATTCCGAAAGCTAAGCTGGTGAGTACTTGGATGGGAGACCGCCAGGGAATACCAGGTGCTGTAGGCGCCTGGAGTAGGAACTGGCAAGCCACTCCAGTATTCCTTCCAAGGAAAACTCCATGGACATGGAGTCACAAGGAGTCAGTCATGACTGTAATGACACTACTGATGATTTGAACCAATAGGGTGTGTGTGTGTGTGTGTGTGTGTGTGTGTGTGTTTGTGTGTGTGTGTGTGTGTGTGTGTGTGTGTGTGTGTGTGCTGTGTGTGTGTCTCTGTGTGTGTGTGTTCTGCTTTTATCACAAGGTTTCCCTCATCTATTCTTAGTGGAGGACAGGAAGGCAATCAGCTTGAACCAAGTGCAAAGGTAGAAACAGTCATTTTTACTTGAGTCTGGTGCACTGCTCTCTCTCTCTGCCGTTGTCTGTTGCCTGCCCATCTACCTGCCTAAACTTTGTTTTCTTCCCCCTTTCCCCCCTTCCCAAGGTTCACAGCAAAGACAAAAAGTATGTGTGCAAAGTGTGCAGCCGAGTGTTCATGTCTGCGGCCAGTGTGGGGATCAAGCACGGCTCCCGTCGCCATGGCATTTGCACGGATTGCTCGGGCCAAGCCGCGTCCCGTCACTTGGATGCCAGCGGTGGGGCTGGCTCGCCGGAGGACTTGTACGGCACAGAAGGCCCCTACGTGGAGGATCTCAAAGGAGAAGGCGAGGAAGACACGGCCGAGGACGATGACCTGAAATGGAAGGACGACATAGAACTCTCGCAAGACGGCGTGATCTTGGAAGATGACAAAGATGGTGTCGACTCACTGCAGGACCACGAGAACTCGAGGGAAACAGACAAGGATTTCACTTGGATTTCTTAGGGATCTTTTTTTAATCTGGTATGGAGCAGGGAAGAGACAGCTAGGTTGAGAGAACTCAAGAAGCCACATCCGGTTCCTAGTGTATATAAAAAAGTATTGCATGTTTGGAGGAGTTCTTTTGCCCCCTAAAGCTGACTTCTTTATCTGTTCCATCCAAACCGTTGATCAGTAAACATGGTGCAGTTTCCTTGTCCTTCACTCTTCCCGTAGTTCTGAAAAACCTGTCCCCTGTCTTTCATTGGAAACCCACTGCATTGCATGTAGGCTCTACGGAGCTTCCTCCCTGAAATTTTTTTCCAGCCTCAAATACAGAGAACTCTTGCTTCTCAAACAATAGTTTATTGGAACATTTTAAAACAACTCAACTCCAGAGAGGAAGGGATTTGGTAACAAGGTTACCAATAGTAAACAAAGCAGCCTGCCGAGCATTTGACTTCCCTCTGGATAATGCAGTGCTTGAGATAAAGCAGAGAAAACAATTCGTAATTGGCTAGAACTGGGTTGTTGACCCAAGATAAGTTTATGAAGGGATTAAATTGCTACCCACTGGGAAGGGTGTGAGAGTATATGTGTTGCAAATGTGCCCCCCAGTGGCCTGGCTCTGTAATTGTACTTCCTTCAATATGTTGTGTTTCTTTTCCGTCCTTCACCATCAAAGACAGTACATAAGAACATAAGAACATAAGAAGAGCCGTGCTGGATCAGGCCAAAGGCCCATCTAGTCCAGCTTCCTGGATCTCACAATGGTCCCACCAGATGCATTTGGGAGTGCATGAGACTAGATCTCTGTCTCCTGATACCACTCCCCTGCATCTGGCCCTTGAAGTACCCCAGTTTTAAGCCTGGAGATTACACATCTCCATCATGGTTTGTAACCAGTAGCTGAAGTGGGCATCCTGGTCAAGTGGGGAAACCCAAGTACTGCCCGTTTTACAAAGTTCTGTGAAGCAGTACTAGAATCTTTCTTTCTTGCAGGCTAAGAACATAACGGCCATGCTGGCTCAAACCAAAGGTCTTCTAATCCATCATTCTGTTCCCACAGCGGTCAGCCGGATGGAGAGCTGTGACACAATTTGTCAGAGCCCCGTTTTCCCACATAGCAACTCGGTCAGGATTTGTTTCTTATTGTTTCTTATGGATAGCGGCCATCTGCTGCAGGTTAGCCTTCAAGGAAAAATGGATGGGAAGCATGGCCCAGGGCATAAAAGAACATTCTGGCTTAAGAATTTAAGCCAATGGTTCTCAGTGGGCACAGCTTCTCTACTTAGAACAGCTTTAGATTAAAAAAATTATGCTACTGATTGCCAACATTCTACAAGGACATGGCACTTAAAGAAGAAGGATAGTGGCCCCAGGGTCATGGCCCACTCCATCAGAGGTGTCAGAGATGGTTCTTCCCTATGGCCAGTTAGTGGCTCTTCACTGTGCCAGATTCTTCTAGTTGGGCAGATCTATCCATGAATTACAATGAGCTAGGATAGCCTGTATAAGCTTCATCTGACACTGAAAGTTATCAGACCACAGTAAAACCTCATGTACTTTGTGAGACAGAAAGTTCCATTTCATCGTCCACTTTAGGCACCCAGGTGAAGGTCACAATGGTGTAATGCAATCAGAGCTCCCGGGGTTGAGTAGCAGGATTTGTGACACCATTGGTGTCCCCTAACTTGCTTGTTCCCTCTTTGCTTGTCTGCCACTGGGACTGAAGGGTTTTTTCCCACCCCCAGGGACACTATATTGTTGCAAGCTATTCCTTTTGTAATGCAAAATTTTTTTAAGACCAGCTTAGTCATCCACAGGCCATTAATAACCATTAACTTTACAAAAGACCTCCTCCTTATTTAGTAATGCTGACCAAGGTTTCCTCTAAGGCGTGTGCCTCCAGGAGCTCCTGCACAGCCATCACAAATGTTTTTGTTTTGGTCGCGATGGGACCCACACTGGAGGGGTCCAAAAATTGTAAGATATGCTGATGCTGTCTCATCAAGCTGTCTATATTTTTGAGCTCTCCTTATTGGGGTGTGCGATGGGACCCACACTGGAGGGGTCCAAAAATTGTAAGATATGCTGATGCTGTCTCATCAAGCTGTCTATATTTTTGAGCTCTCCTTATTGAGGTGTGCGGTTACAAGAACTGTCATGATGACCATCTGCACTTCTAAATTTCCAACAGTTCCCCAGCTTTTTTTTTTCTTTTTGAACCGCTTGACACTGGTCTGTTTCTCTGCAGTGTTTCTGGGAAAGCAATCTCTATATTTAAATAAAGATCTGACACGCCAGTCCCATTTCTGGCAGCGGGTTTGTGCGCTGCAACATTAGCATAGTAGTAGGTTCATGGCCCTAAGAACTGGTGAGTGGTGTCTCTTATGCTTGGTAAGTCCCATTTCTCTGGCGCAGCCTTAAAACAGTCCATAGGCCTATATTTGTATTCCCTCTGCTTCTTGCAGAAAGGGCAGGGAGAGGAACAGATTTTGCAGCAGGACCTATTTTCAAACCAAAGGCCATGTGCACTAACAAATGGGCTGGAAACTTTGGCGGTTACTTCACGTCCATCTTTGTTCCGTGACTAGTTTTGTACCATGACAGCGTTGGGCGAGATCACGTGGTTTTTGTCCCTGTTTCAGTGTTCTCGTGGTCGTGATAACTTGTTTCGTGACAAGTGTTACCTCACGGTCTTGTACCGTGACAAACACTGAATTTGTCTAGCTTCCTTTTTCCTTTTTTTGGGGAGGGGGGTGGCTTAAAAATTCTTTTTTGATATTTTGCTTCTGAAAAGTCAACATAAAAAAAAATCCCAGAGACAGTTTTCTGAGAGAAATTAATGTTTTGTTGCGTGACAGTCATTACTACACAGTGTCTTGTCTCGGAACAGAAAGTGGGGGGAAAGACTGACAAGGGGAAACCCTCCCCCAGCACCAGGGACAGGATTGTCATGCTTAGCATCCGTTCCGGGGTTGTGGTTGAGACAAATTTCAGTAGTTGCGCGAGGGACATGAAGTAACATTTTTGTACCGTTCCGAAGCGCAACACTAACAGAGACAAAACGGACATGAAGTAACCGCCAAAAACCAGTTGCAGAAATAGGGAGTGGAAACCATAAAAGGCACTATTGCTTATCTGATTTTATTCTTTGTCCAGTAAGGACGGTCAGATTCTGAGACAGGGTCCGCAGAGCCCTTTTCTGAGGGGAAGTGGTTGCACATCCTGTACTGTGGCACTGGTCTCCAGCTTGCATTGTGTCCTCGAAACTGTGATAATTCTGTAATATAATAAAGGCAATTTGACAACATCACAATGTAGGAGCAGAGGAATTAATGCCGGCCGTAACACCTTCCAATAGGGCCAAAACCAAACAAACAGAAACAGTACCCCTTCTGATGTTGTCAGTTCACACACACACACACACACACACACACACACACACACACACACACACACACACAGCTAATATCTTTTGAATAGCATTCTACAGTGGAACCTTGACTTACATACTGCTTGACTTGCATCAAGAAGGGGCCTGTTTGACTTGAGTCGCAGGCTTTGACTTACATCTCGGAGCCCCGGCACAAGGCACCGGAATTGGGCGGCAGCCACAACCCAGCATCGCGGCTGCCACCTCCAAACTGCTCCTGCCTTCTTCCCCTCCTCCCGGGGCCAGCTCAGAGCACCTGGAGCTGGTCTTTGAATGCCGGAGGAGAAGAAGGGCCGGGAGCTCGGGGCTGGCCTCGCTGGTTAGACAGTCGGCTCAGTCTTGTAAAAAATCTTGCTGCAGAATTCTGGTCCACTATGGAAGTGTTTTAGTTGGGGAGCTGTACAGTTGTGGGACTCTAATGGTAAGCATAGAGTTGTTCAGAACTTGGAACGTCAGGTTAAAAATCAGTAAAACGTAAATGTTAGACATTGTTGGTATGAACATTAAAAAGTGGAGGCGTATAACTTGTGGACTATAATTCCACTGCCACCTCCTCTCTTTGAAGAGACATTTCATTTACATCCCCGGAAGGAATCTCCTATCCCAGTCAAATTTGTGTTAAATTGCTGTTTTCGGGGGTCTTTTTCATCATCTGGAACGGATTAATCCGCTTTCCCATTACTTTCTATGGGAAACGTTCGTTTGACTTAAGTCATGTTTGACTTAAGTCTAGACCTCTGGAACGGATTAATGACGTAAGTCAAGGTTCCACTGTATTGCTGAAAGAGTGAGAGGGAGCCTTCCTCAACCTTTCCCCCCCAGTGATGTTCTTTGAATAATCACCATCTCGTCACCTGAGCTGCAGAGTTAGACGGGACCTTGTGAATCATCAAGTCCAGTTCTTGTCAATGAGACACAGTAAGGATCCCTCTACCCCCGAGCTCTCCAGACGTTCCTTGTGTATCCTCTAATATTCTAAGAACCAAACCTCAAAGGGTGTCAAAACCTTTTCAGCAATGACGAGTGTGTGCAGATATATTCATTGACATGGTGTTTTCTCCCTGGAGCCTGCGACATTCCCCATGAACATAATCATAGGATGTTGGGCAGCAATTTTTGGTCATGCAGTGCAGAACTTCTTTTGAACATTGAGCTTACCCATCTTGATGTGTTATAGAAACCTGCAAACACAACATGGAGACTTGTGAATTATGTAAAAACAAATTTATCTGAAACCACAAGGGCTATAAAAAGGAAGCTGTGCAACTATTACTGTACAGTAGGGCTTTGGACACTCAGAAAGGGGTCATCTGTACACAGGCAGAGGACAGGACTTGAAAAATCCAAGCAAACCAGCTCCCCCAAACCTAACTTTGTTTGTAAATATGGATGGCACAATCCTGTCCTAGAATTCTACCATTTGTTTCCTTAAGTGCACCCCGTTGTGTGCCAGAGGGATTCACTCTTTTCTATCTTTCTCAACAATGCTAGGTTTAAATTAGTCAAAATTACTGACACAACCAAGAGTGACTTTCCAAGTTTTGTTTTGTTTGTTTTTAAAAGGCATCTCAGGTGGGCATCTGATTGTTTGTCTGTTTTGCTTTGTCCTGGGGGCAGAGTTCATGAAGCAGGGGATGTTTAAATCTCAAGTTTTCACTTTCAAGGCACACTACTAAGGAACAAGAAGCAAAAATAAAATTCAGCAGGCATCATGTAAAGGGTTTTCAGACAAGAAGCTACTTGGATGAGTAGCGAAATGTTTTGACCCCACAAGAAAAGAAGTCCAGTTGCCATGACTCAACTTCCAGATTTGATCTTCCATGTTGATTTTGCACGTCCGGCCAAGAACACAGCCATTTTCAGATAATAATGCTAGACTCAGCAATACAGATTTAATGCTTCCAATTTTGCACCATCTTCCCTTTTAAAACTGAAGAGATAGAAAAGCTCCAAGGAAATGAAAATGTGAGAACTAGGGATGAAAGGAACTATAGCATATTAAAGATACCATTTTGTTCATTCTGTGGCATGTGAAACTCTTGAAAAAGCCATACCGAATGGTTTTGTACACTTTTTTATTTCCGAACTTCTCTACTGTATGATTTGGGTTTATGCCTTTGAGATTCCCCCTTAGGATTCCTTTGTGATAAGGGGTGCTTTGCGTGTGTGTGTTTAAAATATATATTTATTTATTTTTAAGCGTGCTTTAAATCTGTCTACTAAAAAAAAACTGAAATAAAGAAAAAAGGACAGTGTTTAAACACTGCTTTCTCTTTTAGGGCTGGGAATATTCTATATTATACTGACTTTATATATTACTATAAACCTGTGTTTGTATTGCCAATGTTTAATATTGGGGGGGCGGGATGGAATATGGGGGTGTTTTAATACTCACCAAGAGACAGTTGGGAAATGGCTGTGTTTGTACTGATTTTCTGTCAGTGTCGTCAGGTCACTATATTTTCTATATGGTCTTGCATTTTTTTTTGTCTAGGCATGCCGAAGGTTGCCTGTCTAATTATCTTTACTTTGTCATGCGATTAACTTAGACATAATTGCAAAAAAACGAGCCATTTCAATAAACTGGAGTATTGCTGCTAACAGTTGTCTTGGGTTTGGTCTCTTTAAAAGCATGAGAACATTGTGAAAAATCATTCCATTCATTTTCTGTGCATGGTGTCTACACACAGATATTCCTAGGACCAAAAGAAGGGAACCATGAGATCCAGATAGACCCTCCCTTTTAAGTTTTAAATCCATTTTTAAAAATGGATTGTTGTCCCCTGGTGTTTTCAAATGTGTTTGTTAGTCTTGATTTTATTTACCATTCTAATTCAGTACTTTTAAATTCTTTTTAAATATGTCAAGTTATGTTTCTATCTTATAAATATTACCTTTTAACAGTTACAAGCTGTCTTGGGACCCTTTAAGGAGAAAGGCAGGGTAAAAATATTTGGGAGGAAAGAATGGCATCTAGATTTTGCATGCGTTTGTGTTTTCATGTTTATTGGCATGTGTTCTTTTATTATTATCATTTCCAGTTTTTCTATGAATGCCACTTTTGATATTTGTATTTTTCCTTTCCTTTTGGGGGGAGCGGTTGATTTTCTTTGTCAATAAACTAGTCATGTTAGCACATTCTTAGGGAGGCCACCTGGTGAACGCCCCGAAACCCTTGTGCCCCAGCTATGCCACAGAATGTGATGGTGGAGGCTACCTCTAGCTGGCAGCTAGGTTGATCTCCATTGGATAAATGGAGAAACAATTGGGGAAGAGTTTGTACGGGGAGGACAGAAGGGTCAAGTTACCCCTCCATCACCACCTGCCCTAACCAGCATTGGTCAAGAAGTCACAGATTCCCTGTGCCATAACTTTAATCTCTGCCTTGTGCCAAGTTTGAGGGACAAGGCAGAGGTCTCTTCTCACTGGCTACTAAATCCTTTTTGAAATTCAATTTGGGACATCCTCCATAGGAACTGTGGCTTCTGTCACAGCACTGTAGTATTACCCCCTCTGTAACAAGGGCATCTAACTTGTCTTTTAGGGCAAGGGTGGGCAACAGTGGCCTTTGTACTGGTAGCTCCTGGCAGCGTGGCCAGTGGCTAGCTGCCCACCCTACCCTGGTAGATGCTTTGTAACCTGTGTTTTTAGAACGAAGAAAGGCCTAGCTGTCCCTGCTGTCAGCCATGTATGTGTTCCACCGCTTCAAAATATTTAGGTACCCCGAATAACGGATTGTTCCTCTGTCCTCGAATGAAAGAAACCTTTCCAATGGAAAACAGAAGTTTCAACAGATGTGGCCTTCACCATGATGGATTTTTCTTACAGGTTTTGATACAGAATGAAGTGGACCTCCTCTTCCACACCACACCCAGTCCAAAATATAGGATGAGTCTCACATCCTGTTTCTTGCAATATCCAAGGTGCTTAGATGTCTACATCGAGGGAATTGGAAAACCTCATGCAGGAGATGACAGGAGAAAGGGAAAGTAATGTATCTGTAGAATAGGCTGCTTTGAAATCTGTTGTCCCCTCTCCTCATTTAAACTCTCCATAGGCTATAGACTTGTGTTCATGCAGAAAATCAGCCAGATCTTTGATTATTTTGTTGCTTCCTCCACTTCTGTGGTTTCCAGTTTAAGTGATGACCAGCACACAGGATTCCCAATGGACCTGCCACCACAGAAGATGTAGAAAGGTGTGATGCTGCTGCCAAGGATATTTTCACCACCTTCTAACATGGGGGTGGCATTTTCCACCACTGCCAATGTGAGTTAAACACTTCAGGGCCTTTTCACACCACCCCTAGGATCCGCTGACCACTTAAATTCGGACCAGAGATCTTAGGGGTTTGTCGCTGTTCCTGCGTTCCCACCCCCTCCGCACTCCTGGCTGCTGGCTGCGTGAGGGGAGGGAGAAAAAAAAAGGAAGAAAAGATTGTGGGTCACCTCCGTTCTGCCTCCGTTCTTGCCGCGGCAACATTCCAGTCTCTTAAGTAGCTCTTAAAGGGGCGGGAGCCAAAAAACAACAAACAGAAGCGAGGAGAGCCCCGCACTCACCATCGTTACACCGCATCAAAGAATTTTCACCTCCAGAGAGCAGGTACTTGAAAGGTGCACTGGGACACGCTAAAGTGGGCGTGGTCGCACTTAATTTCCTGTAAACTCCGGAGCTGGTGGGGAAACATTTTAAAGCTCCGGAGCTTAAAGCCATTTGCGGCGGAGTTTAGGGGTCGTGTACAAAGGGCCTCTGAGCCTACTTCAGGGCACCATGTCTCACTCCGCTTCACTTTCCATACGTCAATAGCTACTTCTGGCCATGAGGCACTTTGAAAACTCTGTCTGTGTGACCTCCCCCCCCCTTTCTTCCATTCCCTTACAGCCTGAGGGGCCATTTTTTAAAAAGTAGCAAAGGCCAACATTAGCTCCTTGACTACAGCTGACACACCTGGTGATGGAACCTGTGTTCCAAAATAAGCCATCATATACAGTGGTGCCTCAATTTACGAATTTAATCTGTTACGAATGCATGCTCTTAAATCGAACTACTCTTAAGTCGGGATACCTATCTAAATAATTGAAAAAATAAGTTAACAATATTTTAAAAATGAAAAAATATTTGTAAGTCGAGCAGACCATATCTAAAATTTGTAAGGCGGCAGTTAAAACGCCAACAGTTTTCCACTTTTAAGTTGAGTTGTTCTTAAGTCGAGCTGCTCTTAAGTCTGGGTACCACTGTATATATATGAACCTCAGAACAGAGTTGGTCACCCTTACATAGTGCCTAACATGGCTCCTTAACAAAATGGCCTCCTTAGACAAAGCCAAAACATACTGTTTCAGATGGAAAAGATCTTTTCATTAGACCCCTAGGCTCGGTGACACCTTATTAGTTTCTCCAGGATTGTCACAGGTAGTCCTCAACCCCAAAGAATTAGAAAGTTAACAAACCCTGACATTTGAGCCTTGTGGCGCAGTGGTTAAATGCCTGTACAGTGGAACCTTGACTTACATACTGCTTGACTTGCATCATATTTGACTTGCAGCAAGAAGGGGCCTGTTTGACTTAAGTCACAGGCTTTGACTTACATCTCGGAGCCCCGGCGCAAGGCACCGGAATTGGGCGGCAGCCACAACCCAGCATCGCGGCTGCCGCCTCCAAACTGCTCCTGCCTTCTTCCCCTCCTCCGGCAGTGGCAGCTTCGGCGAGACCAGCTCAGAGCACCTGGAGCTGGTCCTCAGCCTCACCGAAGCCGCCGCTGCTACCGGAGGAGAAGAAGGGCCGGGAGCTCGGGGCTGGCCTCGCTGGTTAGACAGTCGGCTCAGTCTTGTAAAAAATCTGGCTGCAGAAGTCTGGTCTACAATGGAAACATTTTAGTTGGGGAGCTGTAAAGTTGTGGGACTCTGATGGTAAGCATAGAATTGTTCAGAACCTGGAATGTCAGGTTAAAAATCAATAAAACTTAAATGTTAGACATTGTTTCTATGAACATTAAAAAATGGAGGCGTATAATTTGTGGACTATAATTCCACTGCCTCCTTCTCTCTTTGAAGAGACATTTCATTTGCATCCCCAGAAGGAATCTCCTATCCCAGTCAAATTTGTATTAAATTGCTGTTTTCGGGGGTCTTTTTCATCATCTGGAACGGATTAATCCGCTTTCCCATTACTTTCTATGGGAAACATTCATTTGACTTAAGTCATGTTTGACTTAAGTCTAGACCACTGGAACGGATTAATGATGTAAGTCAAGGTTCCACTGTACTGCAGCTAAAACTGTGCTCACGACCTGGGGTTCAATCCCAGGTAGCCGGCTGATGGTTGACTCTGCCCTCCATCCTTCCGAGCTTGGTAAAATGAGTACCCAGCTTACTTGGGGGGGGGCAATGTGTAGCCTGGATACTGTAATGAAACTATAAACCGCCCAGAAACTACTTGAAGTACTATATGAACAGAACACTTTGCTTTTCCTTGTAATGTACTTCATCAATTCAGCAAAATCAGTGCAGGGCCTTTGAAACATCCTTTGTGCTGGTGTTAGGCCACAGAAAGATTGGAAATCTTGCATCCTCCTGAAGTGTTTCTTCTCTCCTGCCAATGTCTCCAACTTCATTCATGGTGCACCGTTTTCCAGGCGAGAAAGGACATGAAAACTAGTGTTCTTTAGGCCTTAGGGCCTCTCAATAGAAGCATGATTCATTCCAGGCACCCTGGCTCATCTCACTGACTTCTACCCACAAATAAATATATCTACCCTGAGGAATTAGATGCGAGGAAGAATTAAATGTTCACGTTACCTAATGGAGTGTGTTTTCAAGAGCAGACACTGATTTATTTTCAGGTGAAGGCTTTTCACCATTGCCTACCACATTTGTACACCCACTGTCAACACTTAGGCATTGATTACACGGCTGCAAAACACAATATCCAAGGCTATCAAGTTTTTATTTGCGATGAGTGTTCACAGCTGTAGCCCGCTGCATAACTGGTGTTCAGCTGCTGTACTGATGGTACAACTGGCACCCAATGAACCTCTTAAGCCTCAAGGTTCTCTAAGATTTTTGTTTTGTTGACACTAACGCTACTGAAATGAATTGGGTGATGGGTTGTGGTTTTTGAGTTGATTTACAGTCCTGTGTGGGGGAGGGGTCACATGTTTTTGGGGTTGGTGCATTCATCCCCTGGAGACAACCTTAAATGCATTTCTCAGTTGTGCTGCATATTGGTTGAGGGGGCTACATAGGCTTTTCAAAATGTTGCATTTGAGGCTTTGTTCTGCACCAGCCTGCCCTCACACTGGCATGTGTACTTGACTGTGTGAGGATTGTCGAGTATTAAATGTCAGGATTACAGGTGTTCTTGCATTTGAGGCTTTGCCCTGTGTCCTGGTGTTATTTTTAATATTTGCTTTTAAAATATTTCTTACAAACTGATATAGCGCTAGTTCAGTATTACAGGTGGAATAAGAAACAGGCTGGCCTGCATGGTTTCCCTGCAGGCTGAAACCCTTGATCTTCGCATCCAATACTTGGATAACCCCACAGATATAATTTCTTCTGACAAGGTAAGCAAACATGCCAAAACTGTTCAAAATAAATCGCATCCACAATTGAGTTAGAATAAACCCACTCAAGACTATTTAAAATAATCTCTTTCCAAACAAAAATAAAAGCTTTCAAACAAAATGAGAGAGTATTTTGGCATGTAACCATACTGTAAGGCAGCTGCCTGCCCTTCTTGAACTGCTTAGAGCTGCACGTCTAAGCTCCTGCCATTGAGGGCCAACTATTACCAGAATCTCCTATTAGCAATATATAATGCAATGTAAGCAAATATGTCATATCCCCCCCCCATCTAGCATTTTGCGAGGAAGTACCGAGATCCAGATGCAAGCATCAAGGCCATCCCAGGGTAGCCATACATCTCCAAGTCTACCTTCGCCATCTTAAGGCCTTGCCAACATGGTTGTTTTGTACTGAGGGAAAAGATGGCCTATCCTTGACAAGTGAGGAAGGAGACCTGAGAACTCTGCATGCCAGAAAGAGACCTTATTTCATTCTTTTCTGTTGTCAACAGATGTTTCCTCACCACTGCCGATAACTGAAACAAATTCTGCAGTACAACAATGCCTTTACAGGACCAGATCACTGACCATTTGAGCTCCTCTGAGTTCAAAGCCCTTCACAGGGTATAGGTGTTAGATGCAGTGGTGGCAAACCTTTGGCACTCCAGATGTTTTGGACCAAAACTCCCAGTCCTTGTCAATGGCAATCTAGGCTTGGAATTCTGGGAGCTGTGGTCCAAAACATCTGGCATGCTGAAGGTTCACCACCATTTTGCCAGAGGATGGTGTGGTGCCTCAGCGGACTAAGGCTCCGAAAACTGTCTGCTGCAAAGTCGGTAGCTCGGAAGTTTGAATCCCAGGTGACACGCAGCAGAGCTCCCGCTGTTCACCCCAACTCCTGCCAACTTAGCAGTTTGACAGCATGTAAATGCAAGTAGATAAATAGCTACTGCTGTTAAAAGCGGGAAGGTAAAACAGTGTTTTCCTTGCAGCCATGCCGGCCACGTGACCGTAGATTTGCACAACAGTGGCTCTACGGCTTAAATATGGAGATGAGCACAGTCCCTAGTGTCGGACACAACTAGCACACATGTGCGGGGGACTTTACCTTTATAATAAGCTTACTTCATTTGTACATTTTCAGTGATGCGATGCAAGTATTTTTCCAAATAGAACATTGCTTCTTCTCAAAGGTTGCACGGCTACCGTTTCTGTTGCCGTTTGATAGACCAAGGCCCCACTTGCTGTGTCAAACCGCCAGAAATGCACGCTGGAGAGCTACCTCCCTTTTAGGAAAACGAGCTACGCGTCCCACTTTAAACCCCAAAAGATCGAGACAGAGGCCTGCATTTTCTTTTTTGAAAAATTATTTTTTTTCCTCTCCTGAATAAAGCCTGTCAATTTGATTGGCACGCTTCCTCCAATACAAAAGGAGGTCACCTGAGCACAGCACACGCCAAGACAATTGGTACAAGAAGCATCATCTTCAAAAGAAGTTAACATATTGGTACAAACTTTTGTTTCAAGACCGGCACAGAAGAGAAGAGGAAAGAAGGGATGGGATTACACGGGGAGACTTCCTTTGTCTCACTCATATGCAGCCAGAATGCAAACACAACCCCCAGTGCAGTTCCTTCTCTTGTTCTTGCTTCATTTTTTAAAAAATTAAAAACTGCTTTGGCAGCACTTAAGGAATGTGTTAGGTTGCTATTTTTATACAGCATATGCTAGAAAGAGGATGTTCACGGCTCTAGTCAGGGCTTCTGATACAGCAAGGTTAGTGAAACGGGAGTGCACAAAAACAGATAGGTTGGGTGCTTAATTCTAGCACAGACCCTCCAACCGAACAAGGTGCGGCAGCCACCAGTATCGGTCTTTTGTGTCTCCACTTTCAAATCCTGTCTGGCCAAGGGGCACTGAGTTAGAAAGGTAGATTGGGACCTAGGTTGCCCTTAACTAAACCCTGTGCACCTGTAATTCAGTAGGACACAGCCAAGACTATGTCTCACTGCACCTAGACTCTTTGGAAAGAGAAATTTAGCAAAAAAAAAAATGACCTGGCCTTGCTCCCTGCTGTGCTAGCTTTCTACTTGCAAGACAATCCTGAAATGGAGAGCAGCGTTCCAAAATATGGAACGTCCAACGTGAAGGCAACCACCTCAAGATTGGACCCTTCATTGGAAAGCTACTGTATCTCTGAATGTGATGCACTGATAAACCTGGCACTAGTGTAAATATATATTAAAACAAACATTGTGCCACTAAGCACCAAAAGGTACTTCAAAGAGAAGAGGAAAGCAAAGGCATTTCAAGACACCCGTTAATTGGATCCGACACTGTCAAGATACACGACAGCAGGGACAAGTTATTCTCTCTCGTTTTTGAATGGCATCTCACCGAATTCTCTCACCAGTGATCCTGATCGCTGGAGGTCTTGCCAAGCTAAAGCTGAACATTTAACCTTTCCAAGCTGTGAGATTTCCTAAGCCTCTGACATCCCCCTACAAGAAAAGCCACATTGCTCCATTCAACGGGAGGCCTGCACAGAGAGTTGCTTTAAAAATGACTTCATACGCAGCTGTCAGGCTGACTTAAGAACGAAAGGCATACAATGCCAGGTTCCATCTCATGTGAAAAACAGGGAGCTTGGTTTCCCATCTTCTTTGAACCAGCTACTCTTTGAACTCCCAGCATATTTGCAAGGAAAAGAAAATCATAATTCTGGCCCGAGTAAGGGAAATTCCATCATTTGTGCAAACTCAATGGCTGCTATTGCTGCTGGGTTGTTGTTGTTTTTTAGGAGGGTTATGGCAACTGAGACCGCGTTTTTATGTAGGAGAGGCCGCCACCAATAAATACACATCTCTCCTTTAAGGGAACAACTTCAAACTCTCAGCTCAGCTGAAATTAAAACAGCTTGAAGATCATCCTTCTAGGCAGGCAATACAATGACAACTTCTGTCCATGTTCTGAAGTTGGTGAAGATGTGAGCAAAGGGGAACACACACATGCAAAAGGCACTATCGTGGCTCTTATTGGGATTTTTTTGGGGGGGGGTTGGTGTCAAGAAGGGCCACTGCAAGCAAACTACCTGTTTCATTCTTGGCTAACAAATTAGCTAATTAAGTTCTTTTTTCGGGCACTATGGCTTAAACTGCATTTCATTTTCTCAACATTTAAGATGCAATCCTGTGGTCACTAAGCCGGACACCGTCAGAATGAACTCAATGCTTCTTGTTTCTGAGAAGATACATACAGGATTGCCAGAGCATAGGACAGTGATGGCGAACCTATGGCACGGGTGCCAAAGGTGGCACTCGGAGCCCTTTCTGTGGGCACCCGACATCGCCCCTTCATAGCCCCCTGTATACAGGTTAAATTACTTTATTGGCACTTTGCAAACAAATTAGTGGGTTCTGAATTGCAGTTTGGGCACTCGGACTCTAAAAGGTTCGCCATCACTGGCATAGGGGGTGGATGGCAACATTCTTTAAATTTACCATGGAAATTCACAGTAGGATATATAAATAATATATTTCTGAGCCTTGGTTTAATTTTGCTTCCTTCCCCAGACCCACTCAGGTAGGGGTCCTGCTGCTACATCATGTAGGATAAAACTAGAGCCCCACTGCCACCTTCAAGACATCAGACTACAGTATTTAAAATAAAAAGCCCATCTTCCTTTAAAATTTAAATCGTACCCATAGCATCATCTCAGGGCTCCCTCCAGTGGCCAATCCCAGTCACTTCATCTTTGGAAATCTATTTCTGGGTTTTTTAAAATGTATTTTTAATATTTTCATAACATGCATGAGTGAATTGGCAGACACGCCTGTGCATAAGGGAGTCCAACTGTACTGACATCTGAAATAACTATATACCTCTGCGTTGGGAGGGGTGTACAGAGGATCTCCAAATATGCCCTACTGCCTCAGATGAGAAAAGTTCCTTGGGAACAGGATACAAGCACGTCTACAAAATTATGACCTAATTTTCCCCCAGGCAAGCTGCCACCTTTTAAAGGTGGCATTGCAGAAACTTACCGAGAAGGAAAGCCCCATTAATTTCAGTGGGATTCCCATTTTTCCAGTCCAATCCCATATAGAAGGTTAGGCAAGTGGCGGATTGTGCCTGAAGTGCAGCTTACCCCTTGGCAACAGAGCCATAGACTTAAAATGTTGGGGAGTTACAGTCCCAGATCTGGATATATGAAACTTTGCCCAATTCCTGGTATACAGTGATCCCCCGCCTATCATGGGGGCTGGGGACCCAACCCAACCCAACCCGCAATAATTAAAAATCCATGATACGAGGATGCAGGTCAGATCGGGCCTGGGGGGCCTAGCTGGGGGCTCTTGTACTTACCCCCAGGCGCTGCCCTGAACGGGCCTGCGAGGGCCTTCCCGGGCCTTCTGGAGGCCCCAAAAGGGCCTCCCTTCAAACCAGAAGTAAATTCTGGATTGCCTAGACAGACCCTCAGAGGCCTCAGAAAGGATTTTTGGCGATCTGGAAGTGGAGGCCCTTTTGGAGCCTCCAGAAGGCCCGGGAAGGCCCTCGCAGGCCCATTTGGCGCAGCACCAGTCCCGGGGTAAGTACGGGAGTCCTGAAACAGGCCTTTCCCCCCTTACCCCAGGGGGGCTTTTTTCATATACTGTGGTCCCACGATATAGTAGGACCACAGTATATGAACCACGAAAAGGCGGGGGACCACCGTACGTGCTAGCTCGGAAGCACTCTCACTATCCAACAGGATGATTTACACCGAAGTTGGAAAGTACAAGATTGCAACTTTGCTCCTGCTCGCTGGGCCATCCAGAATTTCGTACAGGCAGATATAACAATCACCTGAGCTTTGTACAGGCTGGAAAGCTGCTTTTATACATGGAGCGTAATGATATGCAAACATTCCTGAAAAGAAACACGTATAAACTTGCATATATACTGTGGTTTTCCATGCAGCATCATAGGCTTAATGCTTACTCAGAAGTTCCCTTCTGTTCACTAGAGCACACTGCTCAAGTCAGCGTGCATAGGGTGGCAGCCTTCCAAAGACCGTTTCCAGGGGAGAGGGCGGGGGAAAGGTTGATAATCTCCCAACATTAACAGGAGCCATGGAGGACTTTGCCCTTACTGCTGCAACTGAGAGACAGCCCCCAAAGCAAGTGGGGGTGAGGAGAATAGATAGCCAGTAGGGATGGACGTAAAAAGCAGTTCATTCCAGCTCATAAAAGCAGAAGAAGCTCAGGTGGTGCTGCTCTCTCGCATCCTCGGTCAAATCCGCCACGGACCAGGCCCATTTCTGCCCAGCCAAGGGAGATCAGCCAAGAGGGTGAGGCAGGGAAGCCTGGGCTGTTGCCAGGACTGGAAGATCAGCTGAGGGGTAGGAAGCTGGCACACATGAGCGGCTGACTTGACCTATAGGAGGTGGGGGAAGGGAGGGGAAGGTGGGGGAGGGGAGGGAGCAACGCCAACTTTACCAACTGCTACGAACTTGTTTGCGCCCATCTCCAATAGCCAGTACAGTTTGCTTACGGCAGGCATGTTCAAACTTCGGCCCTCCAGATGTTTTGGGCCACAACTCCCACCGTCCTTTGCCGTTGGAAATACAGGCTTGGAATTCTGGTCCAAAACATCAGGAGGGCTGAAGTTTGGTCATGCCTGGCTTAGGGAGAGGTCATAAAAAGACAAAGAAGGGGGAACGTTAACTATATTGTGCACCCCATCCACCTATGCTCCCTCCACTGCATAGAAGCTACACTTTTTTGGGGGGGAGGGAGTGAAATAGGAAGTTTTCCTGGAGACTTCTTTCCCCCAGTCCCTCTTGTACACATGGGAATGTCTTTGTTTTCAAATCCCAATTTTGCTACAATTTAATTCCATGGACAAATTACAATTTTTTTAAAAAAAAGATACTTTCTTAAAAAAAGAATCCTTATGCAATTTGGTTTAGTGCAGAATGGGGGAGACCATGAGGCAATAGCCTCAGGGTTCTTATTTCCAAAGCTGTTCGGCTGCAAAGTTCTGCACCTTCCAGTGGAAACAAAATGTTATGAGCATAAAATACTCGTAGAAGAACGGTGAGGAGTGGCACAAGCTGGAGGGTTTCTCGTGAACCTTTTGGGCCGTTCGGTAAAGCTTTCTCCTCGAGCCAATGGCACTTAAAAGCTCTCTTACTGCGACAGTCAAAAGGATTTCCTCAAATATTTACCAAACACAACAGGGTCTGCCTGACCTTTTTGAGAGGGGCAGATGTCCTAGCTAAGGAAAACATGCAGGTGCCAGATTGTGTGCCACGAAAAAAGAAGTGCGGTGCCAGCTAAGATGGGCACATCTGGAAAGTGAAGGTTTAAAGGGACAGGTTTCTGGATCCTGAACAGCTGTTGTTTCGAAACAGGCCCAAAATTTGGCCATAGCCAAACTATTTGTGAAGGCAGCATCGAAAGTCAAAAGGTTTTCCAATATGCAAGACTTTTAACATTCCACATCTATCCTTCCCCGCCCCCAAATTCAGCCTTTACAGCAGGCATGTCCAAACTCCGGCCCTCCAGATGTTTTGGACCACAACTCCCACAGACCTTTGTCATTGGCAATCTAAGCTTAGAATTCTGGGAGTCGTGGTCCAAAACATCAGGAGGGCCGAAGTTTGGACATGCCTGCTTTAAAGCAAGTCAATGGCGTTTCTAAACCGGCTCCAATACCACCACCACCACACACACACACCCTGGCCATTCCTAGGTTATTCTGGCAGTGACAGTCTCAGAAAAGGCACTTCCTCATCTCTGAGCAGTGCTGGGAAGTGCCCTGCGTAAGCCCACCCCATTCCTGGGAGGAGTGGGGAGAGCTCCCAGACCTTCTCAGCGGAAAGGAGCATGTGTGCAAAAATAATATTTGTGCAAGAACGAGACGTGTGCATCAGGCAGACGCTTGTTAAAGCCAAAACCCTTTGGCTCCAATGTGCTGGAAACATCTACTAGCCCTCTGGTGTGGCTTTAGTGCAAAGCAACACAGTGTGGCCAAATTTCAATTCCCCCGACCCCGCCTTCCACACCCACCACCATCACAAACAACACACCTCCTGAAAGGAGCCGCATAATTTCAGACAGGAATAAAAAGGAAGGTGGGGAAGAAAAACGACACACAAAAAAGTCCATGATCGACATTTGGCAATTTCCCTCCCGCTCCGGGAACAGCAAACTCAGGTTTTAAAAAGGACAAACAATCGTGTTTCCATGATCCAAATCCGGGCCAGAACGGAGGAGCTGCGCCAGTGAGTTTTTGGTTCTGCAAGTTCCAGCTTTGTCCCCCAGATCCAGCATCAAAAACAAAACCTGCGGCCGATCTGCATCCTGATCTCCCACTGCCATGTCACGTTTGAGGCCTGGGATTGCACGTTTGGAAGCTGAAGTGTCCCTTTGTGTGCTCACAAAGAGGGTCCGTATTAATGCAAATCTGTCTGGCTGTATGGCAGAACACAAGGCTGCCCTTCCAGTGCATAGCTTATTCCTTGCAAAAGACCCATCTTATTTATTCCACCACTGGGCCGCTCTTGAATCAGACTGCAAAACCTGGTTATTTCCTATAGAGACATACACCCTTCTTTCTCAGACATGGCAGAGAAGAAGGCGAGGACGAGAGGAAACCCAGCATTGAAAATGGAGAGAAGGCAGGAGAACGTTGGGTTCGGCAGATGCTGAACAAGCTCGCCTTTTCATTCACATCTGCCGCCTTGATCAGAAGCTGCCAAAATCCAGATGTGCAACAAACATGGACAATATCTTTTTCCAACCCTGGGAAACCTTGTCGCAACCAGGAAGCAAGCAGAGGCGTGGTGGTTTCTGGGAAGAGAGTGGAACCACGTTTTCTGTTCCATCACTTGCTAGGATCCAAAACCACCAAAGCTAAGAAGCAGAAAGGGTGTGTGTGCAGAGACTCCATAAAAAACACGGCAAAAATCTGTGCTCTTTGCAACCTTCTGCTCAGCTTTCTACGCAAGGTGAGAAAAGGCAGGGTTCCATTTTAACCTGGGCATAACTCCGCTCTTTGGAGCTGGCCAGCAGAAATTTCGGGAGAGGGTCTCCTGTCCTCTCTCTTGTTCCAGATCCCCAAGGCTTGCAGGATACCAAGTGGACGTAGAGGTGAGGGGGCAGCGCATGGGCCCACCACTGAAAAGTGGTGTATGAGGAGAAGGGGGGGTTAGCTTATTCCAAAAAGAGAGGATTGGGGGGTTCAAAGGAACTTTGTTTTCACATCTTGTGGAAGGAAATAAAGCTGCCGCAGGCTCATTGCAAGGTTGGCGACCAGTATATAAAAAAGGAAGAAAACAAAGAAGCAAGCCTTAAATGTCTCCGGTTCCAAGCTTTGAGCTGCCCTGCCCCTCGGTCACAATGCTGGGGCAGGCGAGCCGCTGCCGCCGCCACCACCATTGTCATCACCTGCGCCGGTCCCTCCTCTTTCCTGAGCCAAGGCACTTGGGGTGTGGGGAGCTGCCAGGAAAAGGGTGGCCGGCCGGGGAGACCAGACAGGAAGGCACAGAAGTGCAAAATGTGCGAAGAAGATCAAGAACAGCCAGGTTTGCCATCCTGGAGCTTTGGCTCAAGCGGCGGCGGAGGCGGGGGGGGCAACACAGGGGGACAGGACACGACAGCTCAGTCGACGAACCGCTGGCAGGCCTTCTTCCAGCGACAGGCGGTGCACCACATGCTCCGGTTCTCCATCCCGTACACCTTGCGGCACTTCTTGGCCTCACCGCGCGGCTTCCTGCGGAAAAGGCAGAACAAAAAACCGTTAGCCACAGGAGATGCTCCTGGACCCTCCTCTGGGAGCCAGGCAGGAAAAGAGTACCTGTGAAAGGGATCTGGGAGTCTTGGTTGCATCAACAGAACCATAGTGTCTAGAACAAGGGAAGTGATAGTGCCACTCTATTCTGCTCTGGTCAGACCCCACCGGGAGTCCTGTGTCCAGTTCTGTGTGCCTCAATTTAAAAAGGATGTTGACAACCTCGAGCGGGTGCAGAGGAGGGCGACCAGGATGGTTGAGGGTCTGGAGGAAATGTCTTATGAGGAACGGCTTAGGGAACTGGGAATGTTTAGCCTTTCAAACAGAAGTCTGAGAGGGGATGTGATCGCTATGTTTAAATATTTGAAGGGATGTCATATTGAAGAGGGAACAGGTTTGTTTTCCATGGCTTCAGAGACAAGGACTCAGGGCAATGGTTTCAAACTGCAGGAAAAGAGATTCCATTTGAACATTCGTAAGAACTTCATGACGGTTAGAGCTGTTCGGCAATGGAATATGTTGCCACAAAGGAGGGTGGTGGAGTCTCCTTCTGTGGAGGTTTTTAAGCAGAGGCTGGATGGCCATCTGTCATAAATCCTGTGATGGGGGTTCCTGCATGGCAGGCGGTTGGACTGGATGGCCCTTGAGGTCTCTTCCAACTCTAGGATTCTATGATCCTCAGGATGCAGGACCCAGCCTGTCTGCAAGGGAAAGGACAGAGTGCTCGCTTGGCACGCTTCCTTCTTCAAAACAAAGAGTCAGGTAAGGACACAGAAAGCGAGCTGGATTTGCTCATGGAGTTAGGTGTCCAACTGCGGAGCCGAAGGCTGGGAGTTCAATTCCCCACCGTGCCTCTGGAGAACTGGAGCCAGCCTGTGTGACCTTGGGCAAGCTGCACTGTCCCAGAAGAAGGGAGCAGTAAGCCACTTCTGAGTATTCTGCAGCTGAAAGACCTCGGAAAGGGTCGCCCTAAGTCAGAATCGACTTAATAGCGCACAGTTATCAGGTATTATTACTATAGTAGACTGCATCTATTCTACTTTGACGGGCAGTTCCAATTTTAGAAATGAGCGACAGGTGGCAAACCACAATAGCCCCAATTACATACTTTAAAATTAACTAATTAAATAATTTTGAAATATGATTGTTGCCTCCTTATCTCCTAAATGTGTCTTTTATTTCAGGTTTCCTCAAGGACCAGTCAGCATTTAGGCCAACCCATGCAGATGCCAGAATCTTGAAAATTACATTCATTCATTCGTTTGCTTGCTTGCTTGCTTGAATGACTTTTGTAACACACCATCTAGCCCGAAGGGTACTTTGGGCGGTTTACAACATCAAGAAAATACACAGATTATAAAGAACAAAAAATAAATGCAAATTAATGTGGAGTTATAAAATGTAACACAAAAATAACAACAATCTATTACAAAACAGAGTTGAACTAACAAAATAAATGAAAGAAATCAATCACAAAAAAAACCAAGTAAACATAACAAGAGGTGGTGGAGGTTTCTAGATACAGTGGTACCTCTTAAGACAAAAGTCTCACAAGACCAAAAACTCATAGGAAGAATTTTTTTTCCAGGAATAGGCATGCTTTGCATGACAAAAAAAATTGCAAGATGAAAAAACATTCTGTATGTACCGGGGTGGTGGTGGTTATTTTTGTCTTTATTCTAGCCTCCATAACAGATTAATCCATTACCAATGCAATCCTATGGGAAACCGCATTTTGTAAGACAACAATTTTGTAAAATGAAGTGACCCATGGCCTCTGGAACAGATTAATCCATTTTCAGTGCATTCCTATGGGAAACTGTTTTGGAAGACAAAATTTTCTTAAAACAAATTGACCCGTAGAACGAATTAAACTCGTTTTAAGAGATACCACTGTACTATAATATAACGATCAAGGTTTACATTATAGTATCATCCTTACATCAGGCTTGCAGGAGAAATACAAAGCTAGTTGCACCCACAGAACCTGGTGAGGATCTTGAAGAGATGAGGCAGCGAGTGGAGAGCGTACCTGGTGCCTGTTGTAGGCTTTGGCATGGAAGAAGGTACTAATGGGTGGCTTTTGGCCACAGCCACTGAGGGGGCCTGCGGGCGCTTCTCTCCAATGTCGGCAGGCCGGATGGGAGTCAGGCAGCCCTAAGGAAAGGGAAGAACAGCATAAATGCAGTGAGACAGGTGGATGTTTCCGTGGTGCAGTCTAAGAAACAAGAGCAACATTTTGGAACCTCTAATGTTTCACGAGCCGCAGCAATCAAGTAATAGAGCTAAGCACCCATCATCAATGATCCCAGCAAGCTGCTTCTTCGCTGTGTCCTCCATCTTTATCTAATTCTAAAGTCCTCCAAGGTGATCTAAAAGTGCAGGTGTGATGACTTGAAATGAAAAGTCTCAGGCACAGTGACTTACACCAGCCATCCTCCATTATCATCATCAGCTGCACTGAAGAAGAAACAGGGCATTAAA
This sequence comes from Phrynocephalus forsythii, assembly GCA_029282475.1. NCBI lineage: Eukaryota > Metazoa > Chordata > Lepidosauria > Squamata > Agamidae > Phrynocephalus > Phrynocephalus forsythii. The sequence goes on along the minus strand of JAPFRF010000005.1, from coordinate 128,126,005 downwards.
AAACATAAGAACATAAGCAGAGCCATGCTGGATCAGGCCAAAGGGCCATCTAGTCCAGCTTCCTGTATCTCACAGGGGCTGCACCAATTGCGTCTGGGAGTGCACAAGACTAGATATCTGTCTCCTGATCCCACTCCCCTGTATCTGGCCCTTGAGGTACCCAGGTTTTAAGCCTGGAGATGACACATCTCCATCATGGTTTGTAACCTGTGATGGACTTTTCCTCCAGGAATCTGTCCAATCCTCTTTAGAAGGCATCCAGGCCAGATGCCATCACCACATCCTGTGGCAGGGAGTTCCACAGATTAACAACATGCTAGTTTAAAAAAAAATTTCTTTGGTCTGTTCTCACTCTCCCAACCCTCAGTTTGAGTGGATGTCCCCCAGTTCTGGTATTTTGTGTGTGAGAGAAGAGCGTCCCTCTGTACACTTTATTCATGCCCTGCATTATTTTGCATGTCTCAATCATATTCCCCCTCAGGCGCCTTTTTCCAGACTCAAGAGCCCCAAATGTTTTAGCCTTTCCTCATAAGGGAGGTCCCCCAGCCCAGTAATCATTTTAGTCGCTCTCTTCTGCATATGTCTTCCAATATGTCTTTTTTGAGATGCGGTGGCCAGAATTGTACACAATACTCCAGGTGCGGCCTTACTATCGTTTTGTACAATGGCATTATAATGTTGGCTGTTTTATTTTCAATCCCTTTTTTGATCATCCCTAGCATGGAATTGGCCTTCTTCACAGTAATACTGTTACTTACCGAGGGGCTTTTAAAAAGGACCGGGGACAGAGGTGGTGGGAAAAAAGTTGGCTGCTTCTGCCATGAGATGCTGATTTCCATTCCAGGGGACGGAGCCTTCAGATCTGTCAGCACACCAGAAGGACCCACAGCCTGGATTTCAAAGCAAAGCATAATTTTTTTTAAAGCATTTTGTTTCTTTTTCGCCTTCCAAGTGCAGTGAATTCCACTGGCAATTCTAGCAGGGCAGCATGTTGTTGCCACCCAAATGAGGAATCGGGTGATACTAATCACTGCATTACTGTCCCCTTTGCATGGTTTCGAGGCCAACATCCGAGAGCTGGACTCCCTGCAGTAGCATAGAATCATAAGAGTTAGAAGAGACCTCAAGGGCCATCCAGTCCAACCCCCTGCCATGCAGGAACCCCCATCACAATATTTCCGACAGATGGCCATCCAGCCTCTGCTTAAAAACCTCCAAAGAAGGAGACTCCACCACCCTCCTTTGTGGCAGCAAAGTAAAACAAAGAATATGGCGGGGGGGGCAGATTCTTCTCACTATGTGTAAAAAAAGAAAAGACTTGAGTTAATTAAATCAAAATCTAAGACTAAATTAAGTCAAGAAAAATGGTTGCGATTAGGGATTACTTTGTTTTCCATGCGTTCCTATGGGAAAATTGTATAAAGGGAAATTTTCTTAACAGAGTTTCATTTGGAACAAATTAATTCCTTTATACAAGGTACCACTGTAATCAGTAACACCCTCCCTGATCCCCAAAACGAATGACAACAACGTTTGTGTTCCGCCACGTAAGAAGTGGCACCGTGTCACAGCAATGCAACAGAAACATGGCTCTGTGCACGCTTGCAAAGTAAGTCATCAGAAGTAGAGATGGGCACGAAACGAACAATTTTTCATTCCCATTTTTGTTTTTTCGTTTCGTTACGCAACTAAACGACAAACGAATTTTATATCTGAAATGAAACGAAACGAACAGAAACACCAGAAATTTTGTCGTCCGTTTCGTTTTCGTTACGGCAATACATTGATACAATATTGTATACATGTTGTATTGCATCTACATGTTTTATTGTTTTAATTTTATTGTATTTGATGTTTTAACTGTTTATTCTTATTGTGAGCCGCCCAGAGACCTTTGGGTAGTGGGCGGCATACAAGCTAAATAAATCAAATCAAATCAAATCAAATCAAATTGAACTGCTGTGAATGCTATTAAAAAAATCACAAAAAAATTGAAATAAATGGTAACGAAACGGTAACGAAACGAACGAAAAAGAAAATGATTTTTTTTGCAAAAATTCACGAAAAACGGAAACGAACCAAAACAGACCCCCTAAACGACAAACGAAACACCATTTTTTTTTATTCGTGCCCATCTCTAATCAGAAGTAATGTTATTATTTGTAACACATTGACCGCAAGCCTCATCTGGACAAGCATGGTGGTGCTTGGCCTCTGTTTCAAAGCCGGCAGGGATGCGCCAGATCTGGGAACCCACCTGGTATGCATGGTCAGTTTGGATGTGGCACAGACTGGTGGGTGCCGACTGACTCAGGATGGTCACGGGGGCCGAATGGCCCAGAGGAGACGCCATGGGGACCTCTGTCTTGAACGGAATGGGCGGGGTAGGCGGGACTTCCTCCAGGGTGGGGAAGGCAGGGGGGACCGAGGAGGTGGGCGAGACCGGGGTGAGGCTCGACAGACCATCGGTCAGGGAGTCCACGTTGACGTCCAGCTCCGTGTAGTAAAAATCCTCCTCTCCGTCGCTGTGATCCAGGTCGGCCTTCCGCCTGGCAGAAGCAAAGCAAGGGCCGTCAGGTACGGAGCGGGGGCAAGAAACCCAACCCCGTCCGGACGGAAACTCAAAAGCAAGCCATGGTTGAGCCAAGGTCCAGCGCCGTCAAAGGACTCATGAGGAACAGATGGGACTTTCATGCATCCTAGGCCTTTGTCCACCTAACAAGCCTATTCAGATCATGGCCCACCTACAAACCTATTCAAACCAATGTCCACCTAACGAGCCTCTTCAGACCAGAAGGATATGAAATCAAGGTAAACTATAAAATGGAGGACTCACCAGTAACTTTCCTCAGACTGACAAAGCTGCTTGGATGAGTAGTGAAATTTTCTCTCTCTCTCTCTCAAGAAGAAGAAGAAGAAGAAGAAGAAGAAGAAGAAGAAGAAGAAGAAGAAGAAGAAGAAGAAGAAGAAGAAGAAGAAGAAGAAGACCTTCTCAGTGACTGCCCCTCATTTATGGAAGAAACTGCCCCCTGAAATATGTTTGGTCCCCCCCCCAAAGTTTTAAAAAGGCAGCTGAAAAGCTTTCCCCAAATTGTCATCTTTCTGTACTATATACTCTGAAAATCTCTTTCCCCACCTCTTGCTATGTTCATTAGAGTTCATTAGATTTCTTTAATTGACTTATTTCACTTATTTTTGGTAGCGTAACCTTCCTTCCTGGAGTAGGAACTGGCAAGCCACCCCAGTATCCCTGCCAAGAAAATCCCATGGACAGAAACAAAAGGCTAAAAGATATCACGCTGGAAGATGAGCCCCTCAGGTCGGAAGGCGTCCAACATGCTACTGAGGAAGAGCAGAGGACAAGTACAAGTAGCTCCAGAGCTAATGAAGTGGCTGGGCCAAAGCCGAAAGGACGCTCAGCTGCAGACGTGCCTGGAAGAGAAAGGAAAGTCCAATGTTGCAAAGAAATATACTGCATAGGAACCTGGAATGTGAGATCTATGAACCAGGGTAAGCTGGATGTGGTCAAACGTGAGATGGAAAGAATAAATATTGACATCTTGGGCATCAGCGAACTTAAATGGTCAGGAATAGGTGAATTCAGTTCAGATGACTATCACATCTACTACTGTGGGCAAGAATCCCATAGAAGAAATGGAGTAGCCCTCATAGTCAACAAAAGAGTGGGAAAAGCAGTGCTGGGATACAACCTAAAAAGTGATAGAATGATTTTGGTACGGTTCCAAGGCAGCCCTTTCAACATCACAGTAATCCAAGTTTATGCACCAACTACTGGTGCTGAAGAGTCTGAGATTGACCAATTTTATGAAGACTTACAACTCCTTCTAGAACTGACACCAAAGAAAGATGTTCTTCTCATCATAGGGGATTGGAATGCTAAAGTAGGGAGTCAAGTGATAAAAGGAATAACTGGCAAGTTTGGCCTTGGAGTTCCGAATGAAGCAGGCCAAAGGCTAATTGAGTTTTGTCAAGAGAACAAGCTGGTCATTGCAAACACTCTTTTCCAACAACACAAAAGGCGACTCTACACATGGACATCACCAGATGGACAATACCGGAATCAGATTGATTATGTTCTCTGCAGCCAAAGATGGAGGAGCTCTATACAGTCAGCAAAAACAAGACCAAGCTAACTGTGGCTCAGATCATCAGTATGTGGACAGAGAACTCCCAGAAGTGCAAGCTGGATTTCGAAGGGGCAGAGGAACTAGAGATCAAATCGCCAACATGCGCTGGATTATGGAGAAAGCCAGAGAGTTCCAGAAAAACATTTACTTCTGCTTCATTGATTATGCCAAAGCCTTTGACTGTGTGGACCACAACAAACTATGCCAAGTCCTTAAAGGAATGGGAGTGCCTGACCACCTTATCTGTCACCTAAGAAATCTATATGTGGGACAAGCAGCAACCGTCAGAACTGGATATGGAACAACTGACTGGTTTAAAACTGAGAAAGGATTACGACAAGGCTGTATACTGTCACCTTGCCTATTTAACTTATATGCAGAGTACATCATGCGAAAGGCAGGTCTGGATGAATCACAAGCCAGAATTAAGATTGCCGGATACTACTGTGATAGCAGAAAGTGAGGAGGAATTAAAGAACCTCTTAATGAGGGTGAAAGAGGAGACTGAAAAAAATGGGCTGAAGCTCAACATCAAAAAAACTAAGATCATGGCCACTGGTCCCATCACCTCCTGGCAAATAAAAGGGGAAGAAATGGAGGCAATGACAGAGTTTATTTTCTTGGGCTCCTTGATCACTGCAGATCGCGACTACAGCAACAAAATAAAAAGATGCCTGCTTCTTGGGAGGAAAGCAATGGCAAACCTAGATAGCATCCTAAAGAGCAGAGACATCACTTTGCCAACTAAGGTCAGGATAGTCAAAGCTATGGTTTTTCCAGTAGCGATGTATGGAAGTGAGAGCTGGACTATAAAGAAGGCTGATCGCCGCAGAATCGATGCTTTTGAGCTGTGGTGCTGGAGGAGAGCCTTGAAGAGTCCCCTGGACTGCAAGGAGATCAAACCTATCCATCCTGAAAGAAATCAACCCCAAATGTTCACTGGAAGGACAGATTTTGAAGCTGAGGCTCCAGGACTTTGGCCACCTCATGAGGAGAGAGGACTCCTTGGAAAAGTCCCTGATGCTGGGAAAAATTGAAGGCAAAAGGAAAAGAGGACGGCAGAGAATGAGATGGTTGGACGGTGTCATCGATGCAACCAAGATGGATTTGACCAAACTCCGGGAGGCAGTGGAAGATAGGAAGGCCTGGCGAGCTCTGGTCCATGGGGTCACGAAGAGTCGGACACAACTGAACGACTGAACAACAACAACCTTCCTTTGGTCATAAATCTATTTGATGATGTTATTGTTGTATTATGTTTTATATAACTTCATATTAGCTTTGCATTTATTTGTTGTTAACAATCAATCAATCAATCAATCAATCAATCAATCAATCAATCAATTTCTTCTATCTATAATGTCTCAAAACAAAAGGTGCCTGAGGTGGATAAGGGGAGCTGATTGAGATGTACAAAATAATGCAGGGCATGAGTAAAGTGGATAAGAAAAGGGACGAGTCCTTTCCTGCTTGAGAACACCCATCTGAGAGAACAAAATTCAGTTCAGAACTTGTGGTGCAATGGAGACATCCACTGTCAAATTCCCAGGGCTGGGCCTTCCATCCTTTTGAGGATGGTAGAATGTGTGCCCAGCTTGCTGAGGGGGAAAGCAAATGCTTCTTGACCCAGCATGTCTGAAACTCCATCTCAGTCTGTCCATGAACTCCCTGTTCCCACCAGACAGGAATGATTTCCCAGTGGCTTTTAAGATCATGGCATCTGACCTTGTCTCAATGTAGGAAAATGGAAAGTAATGCATAATGGGGCAAAAAAAAAATCAAAACTATTATCTATCAACTCATGGGCTCTGAGCTGTCCGTCAGGAGGAAAGGATCTGGACAGATTCCCATGAAGGTGCCTACTCAGAAGTCCAAATAAAACAGCCAACATTATTATAATGCCATTATACAAAACAATAGTAAGGTGATGGGGAGACAGAAACATCTCCATGCTTAAAACCAGAGTCTTTTTCACTTCTGGTCACCGCATCTCAGAAAAGACATAATGGAAATGGAAAAGGTACAGAAGAGAGCGACTAAAATGATTATTGGCCTGGGGCACCTCCCCTCTGAGGAAAGGCTATAGCATGTGGGTCTTTTTAGTCGTGCGCAAAATAATGCCCAGAGTAATCTGGATAGAGGGGGCCACTTTCACAAAATACAGGAAGCCGAGACATCCACTCAAACTAGATGAGGGCTTTGCAAATGCCTGATCCAGCATGTTGCTAGTCTGTGGAACTCCCTGCCACAGGATGTGGTGATGGCATCTGACCTGGATGCCTTCAAAGGGGGATTGGACAGATTCCTGGAGGAGAAGTCCATCACAGGTTACAAACCATGATGGGAAGATGTGTCATCTCCATGCTTAAAACCAGAGTACTTCAAGGGCCAGATGCAGGGAAGTGGTATCAAGAGACAAGAGATCTAGTCTCGTGTGCTCCCAGAGGCATCTGGTGGGGCCACTGTGAGATACAGGAAGCTGGACTAGATGGGCCTTTGGCCTGATCCAGCAGGGCTCTTCTTACGTTCTGATTCCCTTAACAAAAGCAGACGTAGCATGCAATTGCGACACAAAACTCAACACACCTGTGCCTGTCACGGAAGTCCATGAAGGACACCCACTCCCCACCCCCGAGGCCCACCTACCCGAGATGAATGGTCCTGATATGTTTCTGCATCCCTGAGGAACTGCTCAGCACTTTCCCACAGTTCTTCCACAAGCATTTGAACATCACTTTGGTGGAGTTCTGCAGAGAGAGAATATTATAGAGCATCAGTGGTCGCAGCCCCCCTTCCCCTATTCTGGGGGACAGAAAGAGGAGCCTGAGGAAAGGGGTGCTAAAAGACAGCCATGCTAGCACCCCATTCGGAGGTATAGTAGGACCTCTGTATGGATGGGGAAATGGTCACCCGCGGATACTGAAACACACGGATAGGAGCAAATTCTAAATATATGGTATAGTAAAGAGTGGGGGAAATACTTTAACATGGATTACCATGGCATGCGATATATTTTCAGGTCGCAGATAAGTGAAACCGTGGATACCACATCTCCGAATCTGTGGATATGGGAGTCCTACTCTACAGGATGGCTCTCTCTCATCACGGTAAACTCAGTTTTTTAAAAAAAAAAAAGACAAGAAACGTGGTAACACCGGCTATGGAGGATTTGGTTAATCTTCCAAGCACAGAGGCAGAGGTCTCTCTGCACTCATTAAACGGAGGTGCCACGCGCAGAAATCAACAAGGACTCAAAGAAGACCTTAAGGTACAAAAAGGTGGGGTGACAGACCAGCTGGGGACAGTGAAGAGGGTCAGAGAAACCTGCATCTCAAGGCTGTTGTGAGGATGAAAAATGGGGGAGCATATTCTGAGATGCCAAGAGTTTCTAAGCCAGTGGTGGCAAACCTTCGGCACTCCAGATGTTTTGGACCACAACTCCCACAGTCCTTTGTCATTGGCAATGCAGGCTTAGAATCCTGGGAGTTGTGGTCTAAAACATCTGGAGTACCGAAGGTTCGCCACCACTGTTCTAGGCACTTAAAATTGTTGCTGCGGTTTTACAGAGGAGAAGTGTGAACCCTGAAGCATCCTTTGGAAAGGAATGGATGCCGTGGCTGAAACCCCTTTCGAAATCCCACCTCAAGAGCTTAGTGGCCGGAATATGTTTGCTAAGCATCAGATCATAGATTCATGCAGTTAGAAGGGTCCTTGAAGGCCATTGATCCCAACCAAACTGCTCCACGCAGGTGGTTGTCCAAATTTCTCCTCCAGCATGGGAGCACTGAGCAGAACTCGAGGGATTTGGTTCTGATGTCGTACCGCTTTAACAGTCAGGAAGTTTCTCCAGATTTTCAACCAAAACCTGGCTTCCTTCAACTTCAGTCCATCGTTGCGGGTACAGGAAGTCACAATCTGGGTAGGGCCACTGAATCAACCTTTGCATAAACTCTGATGGCTTCGAATGGCCCTTTTAGGGAGTGAAATGTTAATCTGTCTGACTTCGAAGAGGACTATACTAGCCAAGAATAGAAAATGTTAAATTCATTACGAACCTGAGAGACCAAGATATAACTCTTTTTTAATAGCCCATTAAGTATTAGTCTCAGCCATATTGATATAATATTTGAAAGTTGATAGAATTTAGGGAATATATAACATATAATGGGTTGATTATGTATATATTTTACTAAATCTTATAGATTAGACAGGATATCTTAAGTCAAATTTACTATCTTCACCCTTTGTATTAGATGAAAACAGGGATAAATGTATGCCTAACATATACTGAGCTAGACAAATAGACTTTAAGGTGTTTAGTAAAATGCAGAATTAAGATTAAATATGCTAGTTTAATACTGTACTTTGTTATTTATACTGATTTTTTATACTGATTTTTTATTACTTCTGTATTACTTGTTGTTTGTTTTGTTGTATTTTGTTTTGTTGTAAATTGCCCGGAGTTCCTTTCTGGAAGACGGGCGGTATATAAGACTTTAAATAAATAAATAAATAAATAAATAAATAAATAAATAAATAAATAAATAAATATTTTTATCTTTTGTACTAGATGAAGATGGAGATAAGTAACGATGAAAACAATGATGGAACACCTGGGCTGAAATATTGGGGAAATATGTGTATTTGAACTATGTAACACGGCAACACACAACCAATGTGTTTCAACTTGTTATGTTTAGAAAATTCAATAAAATATATTTATTTTAAAAAAAAGAATGGCCCTTTTAGTTGCAACTCCCTGCCCTAAGTAACATGATTTCGGCCAATGCCGGCTTGAGATGCCGAAAAGCCCAACTCCTTTTCCTTGGGCCAGCCTCCCCCTCTTACCCTGTTTCCCCAAAAATAAGACATCCCCTGAAAATAAGACCTACTTACAGTTTTGCCTCTCGCTGAAATATAAGCCATCCCCCTGAAAATAAGGCCTCCCCGATAATAAATGGGTACAGTGGACCCTTGTATAACAAACAGCTTGTATAACATAAAATCTGTACAAGATAAAAAATTCTGGGGATAGGGGAAATTTGTTTAACATAATCGCCCATGGGGAAAATCCGTACAACATAAAAATGGGATTACTCCATTTTCAATGCACGTAATTAATTTGTTAAAGGAAAATTTGTTAACATAATTTCATTTTAATTTTTCCTTTAAGAATGCACTGAAAGTGGATTTGGAAAAATAAGACATCCAATGAAAATAAGTCACCCCAGTTTTGTCTGCTGAAATCCTAAGGCATCCCTCCTTAAGGCTTTCCCCAGGATAATAAAGGTGGTCAGTGGACCCGGAGGTAACAAACAGCTTGTATAACATAAGGAGGGGGTGCGCATAAAAAATTCTGGGGATGGGGGAAATTTGTTTCCCTCCCTCCTTGGGGAAAATCCCATACAACATAAAAATGGGCAGAGGTCCATTTTCAATGCATTCCTATAGGGATTTGTATAAAGGAAAATTTGCCTGGGCATAATTTCATTTCTCCCTCCTTCCCTCTTTCCCCAGGGTACCACAGGTATTCGGGCTTCATGGAAAAATAAGACGCGGGGAAAATAAGACCTACTTACAGTTTTGCCTCTCGGGAAATATAAGGCGAGACCCGGGAAAATAAGGCCTCCCGATAATAAATGTGTACAGTGGACCCTTGTATAACAAACAGCTTGTATAACGTAAAATCTGTACAAGATAAAAATTCTGGGGATAGGGCCGCCCCAGCAGCAGCAGCAGGAGGGAAAATCTGCAACATAAAAATGGGATTACAGTGGTACCTTGTATAACGTAATTAATTGGTTCCAGGGCAAAGCCGTTATACAAATTTTCCCCGGCATGATTTTAATTTCCCATAGGAATGCATTGAAAGTGAATTTAATCCATTCCAATGCATAGTCAACCCCCTCCGGGAGTCCCCAGCCCCCCCTCCCTCCCTCCTTCCCTCTTTCCCCAGGCGGCCACAGGTGGTCGGGGGCGGATGTGGCCGGGGGTGGGGGGGGGTGGGGTGCACTGCTTGGCCTGGGGCTGGGGGCTTGGGCGGGACCGCGCTGGGAATTCCCCCCCCCCGCTCCCTCTTGCCGGAGCCCCGGATGCGGCCAGCAGGCAGGAGGGCGCACCGGCGACCGACTGTTCTGAGGGGCTCATGGGGGGGAGGGGGGCGGATTTTTTTACGTTGTACGATTTTTTCGTTAAACAAACCCTCCGTTATACGAGGTACCACTGTACTCCATTTTCAATGCATTCCGATGGGAATTTGTATAAAGGAAAAATTGCTTAACATAATTTCATTTGGAACAAATTAATTCCTTTATACAAGGTACCACTGTACCGTATTCTTCTTCATGGAAAAATAAGACATCCCCTGAAAATAAGACCTGGTGCATCTTTGGGAACAAAAATTAAGATAAGACACTGTCTTATTTTCGGGGAAACACGGTACCTTCCTCTTCCGAGGAATGGGATCACCGAACAGGAAGTGGGTGGCCTCGGCCTCTTCAATGTCCGAAGGGAGAGACGCGAGGAAGCTGGTGGCGGCGTCCGTGGAAAGTGGAGGCGACGGCGTCGAAGGGGTGGAGAGGTCGCTCGGCGGATCCCAGCTCCAGTCGGCGCTGGTGTTGCTGCCGCTGCTGCCGCTGGAAGACATGGCCCGGCCTTCCTTCCACGGGTCGCAGCGGGATTCTGCGGAAGGAGAAGGGCGTCAGAAGACCCGCCCGGCAACCCCCATAAGAACACAACGACGGCGGCTAGAACACTGCCAGAGAACCAAAACTGGAACAGCCCAGAGGGATGGCATTGCTGGGTTACCGCAGTGCACTCTGTGGGTGACAACCTTTGAACCTCAGAGAAGATTATACCGGTAGCAGAACAGGGCAACCGTGGGGCTTTTTGGATTGCAACTCCCATGATACCTAGGACAGCCTGGGAGTTGCTGTATTCAGTTGCCATCTTCGTGGGTTTCCAGGTGAATTCTCAGCTCCGCTCAAGGGGCCCGAATTCTCCTTTAAGGTCCTTCACAGTTCTTGAAAGCAAAGTGTCCTGCTTATCAGCCACTCGGTAGTGCTTACAGCTTCATCGGGATGGTTTGCATTCAAAGTGTGCAGGCTACACCTCGCCCTCGCAGCGAGCTGTTCAGAAATACTTCTTTACCCAGCGTGTTGTTAGTCTGTGAAACCCCCTGCCACAGGGTGTGATGATAGCGTCTTTCTTGGATGCCTTCAAAAGGGGATTGGACAGATCCCTGGAGGAAAAGTCCAGCACAGGTTACAAACCATGACAGGGAGATGTGTCATCTCCAGGTTTAAAAACAGGGTACTTCAAAGGCCAGATGAAGGGGAGTGGTATCAGGAGACAGATATCTAGTGGGGGCCACTGTGAGATATAGGAAACTGGACTAGATGGGCCTTTGGCCTGATCCAGCACGATTCTTCTTATGTTCTTATTTGCTGGGCACTCATTTAACTTTCAGATGGAAGGCTGAGTCAAACTTGAGTCAGCCACCTGAGCTTGTAAGGACTGTAAGGCACCTGAGGGGGGGATATGATTGAGACGTACAAAATAATGCAGGGCATGAGTAAAGTGGATAGAGGGCAGCTCTTCTCCCTCTCACAAAATACCAGAAATAGGGGACATCCACTTAATTTGAGGGCTGGGGGAGTAAGAACAGACAAAAGAAAATGTTTTTTTAAACTAGTGTGTTTTTAGTCTGTGGAACTCCCTGCCACAGGATGTGATGGCATCTGGCCTGGATGCCTTCAAAAGGGGATTGGACAGATTCCTGGAGGAAATTCCATCACAGGTTACAAACCATTATGGAAATGTGTAATCTCCAGGTTTAAAACAAGGGACAGATGCAGGGAGTGGTATCAGGAGACAGAGATCTAGTCTCATGTGCTCCCAGAGGCATCTGGTGGGGCCACTGTGAGATACAGGAAGCTGGACTAGATGGGCCTTTGGCCTGATCCAGCAGGGCTCTTCTTATGTTCTTATGTTCTTATGACCTGAGTCTTCATTGCAGTTAAACCACTGCACCCCAGGATCCCTCAGAATTGCTCCTTCTCATCTACCTGGTTCCCAAATATCACGCGTCCTCTCTCCAATACAACTGCTTGTTTTAATCTCCCCAGGCCTTTATCTTCTCCAGTCATAGCCTTAGCTCTGATTGTTATTTTAAAAATTTGTCCTACATTTCCCAATTCACTTTGTTTGGTCTGATTTACTGAGTAGCAATTGCTTTATTTGTAGATATTCCAGGAACATTTGCTACTTCCAGGAACATGTCCTACTTCCATATAATCTGGTCCATCCCCTTAGGTAATCACAGAAGGCCCTGTTATGAGTGCCACCACCCAGGGAGGTACGTGGGGCGGCGGCAAGAAACAGGGCCTTCTCAGTAGTGGCACCGGTATTATGGAATTCCCTTCCCTTTGAGCTAAGAACTGCCTCCTCCCTGGAAACATTTAAGTGAGGCTTTAAGACGTTTTTATTTAAGCAAGCCTTCTGAGCCTCCAGCCTTTTTATAATTTTTTTATTTTTAATATCTTAATACTGCTGCTCCTGTTTTTCAGTATTGACTTTTATAGTGTATTTATTGCTATTTAAACACTGACCTTGATTTTTTAAATATTGATTATGTTGATTTTTCTTTTGCAGTTGCTGTAAGCCGCCTTGGGCCCCCTCGGGGAGAAAGGAGGCATAAAATTAAAGATTATTATTATTATTATTATTATTATTATTATTATTATTATTATTATTATTATTATTATTATTATTATTATTATTATTATTATTATTATATCCTTACTATTATTTTGAGATTTATTTTATTTTGTGTTATTTGGTTTGTACTGTATGTAAACCACCCAGACTACTATTCACCACCAACCCATGCAGTATACAAAATTCATCCATTCAATGATCCTACAGTACTTGTTGTTTGTTTTGATGTCTGTGAAGATTCTCAGTCATCCAGGTTAGTTTATCTGGAAGTTGAGTCATGGCTACTGGACTTCTTTTCTATTTCGCTGCTCATCCAAACAGCTTCATCAGTCTGAATACAGCTAGTGCGAAGCTTTGACCTCTTGTCACCCTGATCTGAATTAAGCTCATAAGATGAACAATGGCCTGAACAGGCTCGTTAGGGAGACAATAGTATCCATAGCCATAGGACTCACACTAGCTATATTCAGACCGATGAAGCTGTTTGGATGAGCAGTGAAACGTTTCTATCTCTCTCAAAAAAAGACGTCCAGTAGCCATGACTCAACTTCCAGATTTTGATGCAATAGTTTCTCTTACTGTATTGCTGACTCTTCTGAGTAGAGATCGGCATGAACCACTAGTTCGACTAGTTCGCTTGCCACCACAACAGGTGTTCAGAGCTTTGGCACCCCACCTCCTCTGGCTGGTGCCCACTCGGAAGAAGGGCCCTGGCCTCCCTGGCCCGCCTCCTCCAGGTGCTGCCTCTGACTGGGCACCCACCTGAGAGCCCAGGTGTGCCAAATGAACAAAGCATCTGTTGCGACGGTAAGCGAACCGGGACAATCTATCGGTTCGTGCCCATCTCTACTTGATAGCCACCCCGAGAACCTGTCCAGCGTATCGATAACGTAAGCAGAGCGAATGCCCCTCCTTAAACATTTTGCAGTGCTAGTATGACCCCCCCCAAAAAAACAGCCAGAGCCCAGGAAGTGGATCAGGACATCTCAGAATCCCTGAAGCACGGCAGGGCCACCAGGCCAATAAAGTAACTCCCCAAAGCTCTCGATGGACAGATTCACCCAAGAGAAGACCTTCTTTGTTGCAATCTCAAAACCCAAACTTTTCTGCCTCCTCCTCCCTTGGCCCTACCTGTGCTGAAACTGTTGTGCGCGTTGTTAAGCACAACTGGGCTGGTGGAGAGGCTGGTGAGGACAGCAGCTGCCATGACTTCATCGATCCCGGCCTTTTCCGACAGTTTTCTGTGGGAACAGGAGGCCAGCGTCAAGGGCGATGCCCAACGTTTTGCAGCAACAAGAACAAAGCATTGGTTTTGAGAATGAAGCAAAATCCATGCTACACAGGTCACTCCCAAGAACTCAAGCCTGAAAGATGAGCAAGGAAAGCTGACCCATCCCATCCCAAAAAAGATTATGTGTGAAAAATTATGCAAATAAAACTTGGGTACGGTTTTAGACAGTTGTTTGTCAGCACAAAGCACTCTCTGCATTTCAACTAGTTTGTCTTCCGTTTGCCTAACCTCTGAAGCCTGGTATCCCACATAAAATCCATGCATGCAGCCTCTAACAGCTAGGTCTTGGGATTGGGCCAGTTAAGTACTGGATGTTGAAGAAAAGCATCCAAAAGTTTACTGAGAGAGGCTTAAAGGTGTGCAGAGATGACACAGGAAAAAAAGGACACTGAGAATGGTCCTTCAGCAATCAGCACCTCTGCATGCCCCATTATTGCCTCTTCTCTAACCACAAGCGTCCTCCGGGAAGGACCTCCCTACCTTAAAAATAGTAAGTAAACTCTGCATATGGACTAAATGGCTCTAAAGCATAAGAGGTGCATATTAGGCTCTTAAAAACTTATAAATTGGTGAAGGCCCAAAGGATAATACTCATGCATATTAACTTGGCCAAATACAAAGCACTCAATGGAAACGTTCCACAGTGAACGTTACACACGGGACTTTGCTGCGTCTCCTAATGTGGGAACCTATCCATTCTGAAAGAAATCAACCCCGAACGTTCACTGGAAGGACAGATTTTGAAGCTGAGGCTCCAGTACTTTGGCCACTTCATGAGAAGAGAGGACTCCCTGGAAAAGTCCCTGATGTTGGGAAAGATTGAAGGCAAAAGGAAAAGAGGACGGCAGAGAATGAGATGGTTGGACGGTGTCATCGATGCAACCAATATGGATTTGACAAAACTCCGGGAGGCAGTGGAGGATAGGAAGGCCTGGCGAGCTCTGGTCCATGGGGTCACGAAGAGTCGGACACGACTGAACGACTGAACAACAACAACTAAGGTGGGAAACACAAGATATTTTCGACCACAATGCCCACCGTCCCCAACCTTTGCCCATGCCCACAAGAGGTCACAGCAACTGCCATTTCAAGATGGCAGGGAGGCACTAGGTCAGGACGAATTCGGACTTAACATCTGACAGAACTCGTTAAAATGGTTGGCTTGTCCTCTCCCGTCCCACCTAAAGTGTTCTACATGAACTGAAGTTCATGACCGCCGGCTTGCCAGCAGTCAAGCTGGTTATCTGGAGCCACAGAAAATGCAACCAATTCCCCCAGTGAGTCAAGAAGGGATGGCAAACTTGTGAAAAATAAGGAAAGCAACAACCAGGAAGAGGATCAGATTTACCCACCCACCCGAATACAAAGAGAGGGTTACAAAAAGTGGGTTGATTCTGATGTCATTTCACGGGATGAGATTTAACAAGACCCGCACAACCATCAGCTGTTTGCAATGCTCCAAAGGCCCCGTCCAGAAAAAAATGAAGTTCAACCTGCGCCTCAGCTCAGAGTGAAAAACACAAGAGCCTGATCCGCTTCAGGGACGAAGGAGGGGGGGGGCTAGGGTTATGATAGATGACCGCATGAAGAGCAAATAAACATGTCCAGACTAGAAGATGGAAAGGAATGAAAAAGTCTGCCAGCTTCCTTCTGTCCCCTCCTCCACGAGAGCCTTTTTCGTAGGTAGGTAGGTAGGTAGGTAGGAAAGAAGGAAGGAAGGAAGAAAGACTTTTTATTTCTGTACACCTGTTCCAACTGCACACAAGCCTCCTTCAATAAATCATACTGGTGTGAATTTTAGAAATGGGCACACTGTTTGTTGTGCATTTTTCAAATACATGCATATCAGCAAACACTTGTTTCTCTATCTTCTGTCCCCAGCATCACAAACTCGGATGCTTACAGCTTTCATGGAGCAAATTGCTTCCATTTCTGTGTTGAGCAATGGGAAGTCTGGACTGGATAAACAAATTTTAAAAAAGAACCTGAAGGAACCAACTGTTCCCACGTCGGCTGAACATGGCACAGAAGCACTTCAAAGAATCCTGCCCGGCTGAGACATGAAGAGAAGACTGAATTTTGAAAGCGCTCATGACTTACGGGATTGA
Organism: Phrynocephalus forsythii; assembly: GCA_029282475.1. Taxonomy (NCBI): domain Eukaryota; kingdom Metazoa; phylum Chordata; class Lepidosauria; order Squamata; family Agamidae; genus Phrynocephalus; species Phrynocephalus forsythii. Next base: position 128,109,740 of record JAPFRF010000005.1, on the reverse strand, counting down.
ACGGGAAAAGACGGGTCACAGTATTTATTTATTTATTTATTTATTTATTTATTTATTTATTTACTTACTTACTTACTTACTTACTTACTACTAAGTTTAATTCAAAGAACAATTCCAGGCAAATGTTATTTTAGGCTGTTTTCACACAACCACTAAAATCCACAGCAAACTTTGATCCGGATCACACACACCTCAGAACGGTCACATGACAGATGTCACGGATTGGATGTTCCCATGGTTGCATTTTGAAAATCTGCAACTGTTCTCATCCCACGAATGAGAACCGCAGCAAAGACACCGTATCGGGGGCGAAAAGTTTTGGTGCAGATGTTCCGTGTTTCCACAGGCTCGAGTTAACAGTTTAAAATCCGCATTGGAACAGCGACAAGGATTTTACCAGCTTGAGACCAGGTACTTGTAAAATGCGCTGGGTCGTGCTTAAGTGGGCGTGGTTGTACTTTATTTTTTTTTAAAAATCCGCTGCTTGTGGGAAAACAATTTTTGCTCCGCATCTGCAAGGACTTTGCAGCGGATTTTAGGGGTCGTGTGAAAACAGCCTTAGGAGAAGGCATCGCTCAGAGAGTCTCATCTTGCACAATCAATTTGAAGCTCTTTCCCTCAGCACACCTCATGAGGCACACATAGAGGAAGAAGTGGTTCCGCCGGAGGATCTCTCCCTCATCACTATTGATGAGATACAAGATCAGGTACATGTTGATGAACAGGCTGCAGGAGAGAAGCTCATTGTGCTAGGGGATTCTATCATTAGAAATACGGAGGGATGGATTTGTGAGGAGCATGATAACCGGATGGTCACTTGCCTGCCGGGTGCAAAGGTTGCAGACATCACCAGAAATATAGATAGCTTGTTAGAGAGAACTGGGAAGGAGCCAGTGGTCATGGTACACGTCGGTACCAATGATGTCGGGAAGGCCAAGCGGTCAGTCTTGGAAGCCAAATTCAGGTTGCTAGGTAGAAGATTGAAGTCCCGGGCTTCCAAGGTAGCATTTTCAGAAGTGCTACCTGTTCCTCGTGCAGGTCCCGCCAGGCAGGCAGAACTCAGAAGCCTCAATGCGTGGATGAGGCGATGGTGTCGAGAGGAGGGCTTTAGATTTGTCAGGAACTGGAGAACATTTTGGGACAAGCCAAACCTCTTCAGGAGGGATGGGTTGCACTTGAATCATGATGGGACCAGATTGCTGGCACTCAACCTCAAAAAGGCAGCAGAGCAGCTTTTAAACTGATAAATGGGGAAAGCCGACAGGAGCTGTGTGGCATCCGGTTCTGGAACACCTCATCCTCGGGAATGAGGTTGGAGAGGGTAGAGAATCACATAGAGATGACATAGCAAGTATTAACACTGGCAGAATAGCGGAATGTGACAGTTCGTCTACTGAAAATAAAAGCTGTGGGGGGAGAAGAACAAGGCAGCAGCTCTTGCGGGACCCACTGTACAAGTGCTTCTACGCCAATGCTCGAAGCCTCCGAGCAAAGATGGGAGAACTTGAACATCTGGCAGCTAGGGATAACATTGATATAATAGCCATAACAGAAACCTGGTGGAATGTGGAGAACCAGTGGGACACAGCAATCCCAGGCTATAAACTCTATAGAAGGGATAGAGAGGGGCGGGTTGGAGGAGGAGTGGCCATCTATGTCAAAGAAGGCTTAAAATCCAGCAGAATGGAGATTGACAGAGGGTCTGACTCCGCCATAGAATCACTGTGGGTTAAACTACCAGGTCCAAAGAGTGATATGATAGTTGGAGTATTCTATCGTCCACCAGATCAAAAACTTGAGGGGGACCTTGAAATGAGGAGAGAAATCATGGAGGTGGCTAAGAGGGATAGGATAGTAATCATGGGGGACTTTAATTATCCCCACATTGACTGGGCCAATGCGAGCTCCGGGCAAGAAAGAGAAACTGGGTTTCTGACTTGCTGAATGACTGTGCCTTAGAGCAACTTGTCATGGAGCCCACCCGAGAACAGGCAACTCTAGATCTAATATTGTGTGATACTCAGGACCTCGTCAGGGATGTGAATGTCACTGAGCCTCTGGGGAACAGTGACCATGCTGCAATTACCTTTGCCATGCATGTCGGAGGAAGAGTGTCAACCAAATCAGACATAAAAACCCTTGATTTTCGAAGGGCAAACTTCCCTCAGATGAGGAAACTAGTTAGAGAGAAACTGAAGGGGAGGGTTAGAAGAATCCAATCTCTTCAGAGTGCATGGAGCCTGTTTAAAACAACAATAATAGAGGCCCAGCACAAGTGCATACCACAAAGAAAGAAGAGCTCATTTAAGTCCAAGAGGACACCGGCATGGTTAACGAGTGGAGTTAGAGAGGCTCTAAAGCACAAGGAGAGGTCCTTCTGTAAATGGAAATCCTCCCCAAATGAGGAAAATAAAAAGGAACACAAACTCTGGCAAAAGAAATGTAAAAAGATGATAAGGGAGGCAAAGAAAGACTTTGAGGAACGCATGGCTAGCAATATAAAGGGTAATAATAAAAGCTTCTTTAAATATGTTAGAAGTAGAAAACCTGCCAGAGAACCAATTGGGCCTCTGGATGGTGAGAGAGGAAAAGGGGAGGTTAAGGAGGACTTGGACATTGCAGAGAAATTGAACGAGTTCTTTGCGTCTGTCTTCACGACAGAGGACCTTGAGCGGATTCCGCTGCCTGAGCCGCCCCTCTTGACTAAAGAATTAAATCAAATACAGGTTAAAAGAGAGGAGGTTTTAGGACTAATTGATAAATTGAGGATTAACAAGTCACCGGGCCCAGATGGCATCCACCCAAGGGTTATTAGGGAACTGAGAAATGAAATTGCAGATCTCTTAACGGTAATATGCAACTTGTCTCTTCAAACGGCCACAGTGCCGGAGGACTGGAGGATAGCGGATGTCACACCAATTTTTAAAAAAGGAAGGAGGGGGACCCAGGAAACTACAGGCCGGTTAGCCTTACATCTGTCCCAGGAAGATGGTGGAAGGCCTCATCCAAGAGAAAATCTTAAAACACATAAAAGAACAAACCTTGCTGAGAGAAAATCAGCATGGCTTCTGTAAGGGTAAATCTTGTCTTACAAACCTTTTTAGAATTTTTTGAAAAGGTCAACAGGCACGTGGATTTGGGTGAACCGGTGGATATAGTCTATCTGGATTTTCAAAAGGCTTTTGACACAGTCCCTCACCAAAGGCTGCTGAGAAAATTGCATAGTCAGGGGATAAGAGGGCAGGTCCTCTTATGGATTGAGAACTGGTTGAGATCCCGGAAACAAAGAGTAGGTGTCAATGGGAAATTTTCACAATGGAGAGAAGTGAAAAGTGGTGTGCCCCAGGGCTCGGTCCTGGGACCGGTGCTTTTCAATCTGTTCATAAATGACCTGGAGACAGGGATAAACAGTGTGGTGGCCAAGTTTGCAGATGACACAAAACTTTTCCATGTGGTAAAAACCAGAGAAGATTGTGAAGAGCTCCAGAAGGATCTCTCCAAACTGGGGGAGTGGGCTGAGAAATGGCAAATGCGTTTTAATGTAACCAAATGTAAAGTAATGCATATTGGGGCAAAAAAATCCAAACTTCATCTATCAACTCATGGGCTCTGAGTTATCCGTGACGGATCAGGAAAGAGATCTTGGTGTGTTGGTGGACAGCTCCATGAAGGTGTCTCCCCAATGTGTGGCAGCAGTGAAGAAGGCCAATTCCATGCTAGGGATTATCAAAAAGGGGATTGAAAATAAAACAGCCAACATTATAATGCCGTTATACAAAACAAAGTAAGGCCGCACCTGGAGTATTGTGTACAATTCTGGTCACCGCATCTCAAGAAAGACATAGTGGAACTGGAAAAGGTGCAGAAGAGAGCCTAAAATGATTACTGGGCTGGGCACCTCCCTTATGAAGAAAGGCTAAAACAATTGGGCCTCTTCAGTCTGGAAAAAAGGCGCTTGAGGGGGATATGATTGAGACATACAAAATAATGCAGGGTATGAGTAAAGTGGATAGAGGGAAGCTCTTCTCCCTCTCTCAAAATACCAGAACTAGGGGACATACACTCAAATTGAGTGCTGGGAGAGTAAGAACTGACAAAAGAAAATATTTTTTCACCCAGCGCGTTGTAAGTCTATGGAACTCCCTGCCACAGGATGTGGTGATGGCATCTGGCCTGGATGCCTTCAAAAGGGGATTGGACAGATTCCTAGGGGAAAAGTCCATCACGGGTTACAAACCATGATGGAGATGTGTAATCTCTAGGCTTTAAACCAGGGTACTTCAAGGGCCAGATGCAGGGGAGTGGTATCAGGAGACAGATATCTAGTCTCATGCGCTCCCAAACGCATCTGGTGGGGCCGCTGTGAGATACAGGAAGCTGGACTAGATGGGCCTTTGGCCTGATCCAGCATGGCTCTTCTTATGTTCTTATGTTCTTATGAAGTACAGTCTCCAAACAACACAAGGTATTTGCTCCTCTCTGTCCAGCACTGGTCAGGCCTCATCTTAAGTACTGTGTCTAGTTCTGGACACCACACTATAAGAAGGATCCTGGTAAGTTGGAAGAACTTCAGAGGAGAGTGACAAGGATGATCGGGGGTTTGGAAACTAAGCCCTAGGAGGAAAGACTGAAAGAACTGGGGATGTTTAGCTTTGAGAAAAGAAGACTGAGGCGAGATAAGTCAGCACTTTTCAAATACGTGGAAAAGCATCCTATAGATGAGCGCAGGATCTGTTCACTATCATCCAGAGTGTAGGATGTACAACAATGGGCTCAAGTGACAGGAAGCTCGATTCCTGTTCAATATCAAGAAAAACTTTCTAACTGTTAAAAAGCAGAACAACTATGGAACCAATTCTGTTGAGAGGTGGTGAGGGTGCCAGTGCGGGGGCATTCAAGAGAAACTGGGATTGGACTCAACAGCCTTCTGGAGCCCTTCAAACTTCATAATTCTATGCTTCTCTCTTGCCCTCATCAATTTCTGGATTAACCTGGAAGTAACAAAATATTTTTTTAACCCAGCGTGTTGTTAGTCTGTGGATCTCCCTGCCACAGGATGTGGTGATGGCATCTGGCCTGGATGCCTTCAAAAGGGGATTGGACAGATTCCTGGAGGAAAAGTCCATCACAGGTTACAAACCATGATGGAGATGTGTAATCTCCAGGCTTAAAACCGGGGTACTTCAAGGGCCAGATGCAGGGGATTGGGATCAGGAGACAGATATCTGGTCTCTTGCGCTCCCAGAGGCATCTGGTGGGGCCACTGTGAGATACAGGAAGCTGGACTAGATGGGCCTTTGGCCGGATCTAGCATGGCTCTTCTTATGTTCCTATGTTCTTACATACTTTACAGTTAGAGCAGTTGGATACTGCCTTATCTACCATGGCTCCATCTGGTGGAATTCTGTGACCTGGGAGTCCAATGACAGACTAGCAGGAGCTTCTACTCTGTCTGGATTACAGTAAAGGTTTCAAAACACTCACCCAAGGACGAATCACCACAGGATGCCAGCAGGAGAGTTCAACAGAACCCCCTGGAGTGGATGTTTCCAAAGGGTGCCAGAGAACTTTTTTTTTAAAAAAAAACCACTCTTTTAAATGTTCTTTACAACTTTGATGCAGTATCTTTCCATAAAACTGTTAACTTTTAAAAAATGGTCCATTTGAGGGACGAGAAGGCCAATTTTGTCACATTGTCAAACATCTATGGCAACTATCACCTCCCATTTCCCAGCTGTTTTCCTTCACCCTTGAGGACTAGAAACTTATTTTCTTTTTCTTTTTTAAAAAAGCAAAGCCAGAGAAACACTGATTTTCCTCCTACTTTCAACATGCCAAATTCTGAATTATACCCTTTGCCATGAAACTTTCCAAAGACCTATAAATAAACAGAAATGGGGGTGGGTGAGTGGGTGGGTAGAGAATACATTTCAAATATAGTAGCCCAAATCAGTATGGAGCTGTTTGGTTGACCCGCTCAAGGGAATTATCTATTTATGATAATTACGATAATTTTCTATTAATTCTTTATTTTTTCCGTCTGTTCTTATTTTGAATTGCTAAATGGTTTTGATTTATCGTATTTGTGCTTATTTGTTCTTTTTATTTATCTCATGTTGGTCTGATTGATTAGTTTTTATTTACTATTTTAAGTTGTTTAATCTGTTTTTGTATTTTGCTTATATATGTAAACTGCCCAGAGTAGTTTTTTTATTAGATGGTTGTGGTATATAAGTAAGTAAGTAAGTAAGTAAGTAAGTAAGTAAGTAAGTAAGTAAGTAAGTAAGTAAATAAATTTACCCTTCCCTCAAACCATCAGCCACTGCTCTCCTGTCCTGGGATGAAATACATTTGCAAGAAACAAATATTGTATTTATACCCCCAAAAAAAAATTAGTGCTCAGCGCTATTCTGGGTGGTGTACATATAAAATGGCAAATCGACTCAATGCAATAAAAAAACCCAATCAATCACAACAGAAATAAACCAACCAACCAACATACATACATATATACACATTAAAATATGAATGGCAGTGCAAAACAGAGCAGCCTTGGAGGGGGCAATTTTTTTTAATCTTACATACAGGGGTGTCCAAACTTTGGCTCTCCAGATGTTTTGGACCACAACTCCCAGAATTCCAAGCCTGTACTGCAATGACAAAGGACTGTCGAAATTGTGGTCCAAAACATCTGGAGGGCCAAAGTTTGAACACCACTAGCTTACAACAAGGGCAGGGTGGCTTCAAAACCTTCTGGAAAGAGACGCATTTTCAGCTAGTTGCTTAAAAGCGGGGAAGGGAAGGAGCCAGGCATCACTCCACGAGGCAATTCCAGAGTGATGGTGCAACCATTTGCAAAAAGAGGGAGCTGTATCTCTTCCAAGTGGGATAATCACTTACAGTTTGCACCCCCACCACCACCACCTCTCTCTCTGGCTACCCTCCCCCACACATATCCTTGAAACCACCGCATTGAAAAAAATTGTTTCCAGCAGTTAACCAGCAGAGAATGGTGGGGCCTTCACTCTGGAATCATCTCCCCTCTCAGCTGCGCCTGCTCGAGTCCCTGCCTGCCTTTAAGAGGGCCTTGAAGACCTTCCTCTTCAAAGAGGCTTATGGTGACCTTATCAGTTAGGGTTTTTTTCTTTTTTCTTTTTCTTTTTTTTCTTTCTTTTTTTTTTTCCTCTTCCCTTCCCCGTCCCTACTTTCTGCCGCCATCTCGTCCTCTGTTGCTTCTTGCCCGGTGGTTCTTTTACTTATCTTATGTGTTTTTTTTCTTGATATTGTTAGCCGCCCAGAGTTCCCGCCAGGGAAGATGGGGGGATATAAGCTTTTAAATAAATAAATAAATAAATAAATATTGTGCAATGCCATGTAAGTTAATCTGTTACATTTCAGGACAAGTTTCAGCTGCTGTTTTGGGCCATCCACCCTTGGCGATGCAGGTCCAGGTAACCTGCCGATGATCAAACCAGAAGGAGGGATCCCTCTGGTGCTGAAAGAGGTCTGAGTGTCACAGTGCAGGTTTTTCACATATCCTACAGTTGGCAAATTGGTTTGTTTTTCAGTCCTGACTGGTCACAAGCATGGAGTGGTGGGGGTTCGCCTCGTGGGATGGCATGGCCACCTAACGTGGTCCACGCTGAGTTATCATTTGCTTTCACGTCCTCCTTGCACCCATCCCAATATGGCATCAAGATTCAAGGAAGGGGAAGAATCAGAACAAGCCGGCAATGGTCCTGGAACACACTCACCAGAACTTCTGTCACTTCCAGCTGCCCCGTTGACTCAACACCAAATCTCAAGGACGAACCCTCAAGCCCTACGAGGCTGCTCTGCTCCGGATAAAAGCAAGCAAAGGGACATTTCTCCCTCGTCTCTGTGATTTCTACAAAATGCCCCTGTGCAAAAGCCATGTGAGTTGCCATCGAGACATAACACGCACACTAAGCAGGCAAAAGAGATGCTACTAATAATAATCATGAGCTGTTGAATCGATTCTGATTTACGGCAACCCTTTATTCAGGGTTTCTCAGACACAGGGCTTATCCAGCCAGCTAGAATGCTACTAGCTGAACGTTGAACACAACACAACCTACCTCTCCGATGCTTCTAATCCTCAAAAGCCCATGAAATAAAGCAGTTCATCCTTTTGCACAAAGTGTGAAGATGAGCAAGATTCCTGGACGAAAAGTCCATCACGATGGAGATGGGCCTTCGGCCTGATCCAGCAGGGCTCTTTTTATGTCCTTATGTTTTAAGGCCTTATCACCTACCTACCCCAAAGTGCAGAAAAACTGCAGAAATCAAACTGGCAAAACGTTCAGCTTCCAAAGATCCTCCGTTGTTGTTTTTTTCATTTCTTTTCCTTTCCTTTCCTTTTTTATAGAATGAGATCTCCAGCCCTCTTAGCTTGCAACAAGGGTACTTCGGCCCTCCAAATGTTTTGGACTGCAACTTCCAGAATTCTGAGCATATAGAATAAAAGGACTGTGGGAGTTGTGGCCCAAAACATCTGGAGGGCTGCAGGTCTGCCACCCCTGCCTTACAACATGATGGCACACCGGTCATCTGAGAAACCAGAATTTGAGAATCTCAGTTAACAGGCAGCTGGATTCTAGTGAACCACACTAGAACGGCCTTGCTTGTTCACAACTATTTTGCTGCAACTAGCAAAATCAGGTTAATAGACACAAACATGGTGAATGTCCGAGGATCCATGTGTTTTGACTAATCTAATAGCAGATTAAAAAAATCAAAGTATCTGAGCTCCTACCTGCCTAATTGCTGTCTGACTGGAGACAGTCCCGTCTTTCCTGTACCTGCCAAAAACAGAGTTGAGCTGAAAAACACTCTGGGGGTGGCTACTGGAGGCATTCAGGACATAAATGGACAGCCTTTTGTTATCTATGGGCGTTTATACACGACCCCTAAACTCCGGGGCAAATGGCTCCCAGCTCCGGAGCTTAAAAATGTTTCCCCACCAGCTCCGGAGTTTACAGGAAATTAAGTGCGACCACGTCCACTTTAGTGCATCCCAGCGCACCTTTCAAGTACCTGCTCTCTGGAGGTGAAAAGTCTTTGATGCGGTGTAACGATAGTGAGTGTGGGGCTCTCCTCGCTTCTGTTTGTTGTTTTTTGGCTCCCGCTCCTTTAAGAGCTACTTAAGAGACTGGAATGTTGCCACGGCAAGAGTGAGAGGCAGAACGGAGGTGAGCCACGTCTCTTTTCTTCCTGTTTTTTCTCCCTCCCCTCACGCAGCCAGCAGCCAGGAGTGCGGAGGGGGTGGGAACGCAGGAACAGCAACAAACCACTAAGATCTCTGGTCCGAATTTAAGTGGCCAGCGGATCTTAGGGGTGGTGTGAAAAGGCTCTATCTACCGTATCTACTGTATCTATCTATCAATCTATCTATTGATCTATCTATCTATCTATCTATTTTTATACCACCCGGAGTTCCTCTGGGAAGATGAGCGGTATAAAAATAAATAAATAAATAAACAAGGGGAAACAAGCAAGTATAAAACTCAATGCAACAATCAACAAAGGAATCACATAAGAATTAAAAGGGAAAAGGAAAGAAAAACAAACAAAAAAACCGACAAGATAATTGTCAAAGTCATTGGCAAGGAGGCGACAAAAAAATTAAAAATAATTAAAGGTTGGCAAATGCCTCCCGAAAAAGCAAGGTTTTGAGTGCTTTTTTAAAGGCAGGCAGGGACTGTGCAAGGTGCAACTCACTCGGAAGATGGTTCCAAAGTGAGGGGCCAGCCACAGAGAAGGCTCAATTTCAGGCTACTGATTTAGGGCCTTTTCACACGACCCCTAAGATCCGCTGGCCACTTAAATTCGGACCAGAGATCTTAGGGGTTTGTCGCTCTTCCTGTGTCCCCACCCCTTCGCACTTCCTGGCTGCTGACTGCGTGAGGGGAGGGAGAAAAAGAGAAAGAAAAGCATGCCGCTCTTGCCTGCAACATTCCAGTCTCTGTAAAAGTAGCTCTTAAAGGGGCGGGAGCCAAAAAACAACAAACAGAAGCGAGGAGAGCCCCAAACTCACTATCGTTACACCGCATCAAGGAATTTTCACCTCCAAAGAGCAGGTACTTGAAAGGTGCGCTGGGACACACTAAAGTGGGCATGGTTGCACCTAATTTCCTGTAAACTCCGGAGCTGGTGGAGAAACATTTTTAAGCTCCGGAGATGGAAGCCATTTGCCCCGGAGTTTAGGGGTTGTGTATAAACGCCCAGTTCCGCTTTGATTCCGATACCCCCATTGGGGAAGCAGGTTGGGGTTGGACTAGATGGCCTTATAGGATCAGAGATCTACTAGTGCTCTGAAAATCTCTCTCCTCCATTCCCAACCATTCTCCGACTCTCAGATGGGGAGGGGCACTCACAACAAGGAAGCAGGACCATATTTTTTGTCTATAACATGCCCTTCATGCGTAAAACAACCCCCACTTTTCCAACCCAAAATTACAGTTTCGCAACCATGCGGTTCGGTCCTTGGCTTCGCTCCGTGTATAAGACAATCTTCAACTTTTAGGCTAACACTTTTAGACAAAAATATAGTCTTGTACATGGGGGAAATACTGTATATTTGGCTTGTGAACCAAAGGAACGAGGGAGGGGAGAGAAATAGAAAGGATGGTGCAAAATAACAGAAGCCGTACAAAACTAAGGAGTCTTCCACCCTTTGCAGAATTTGGTTTGTTTGGCACAAAATACAGATGGCTCAGGTGCTTAGCTTCCATTCTTATTTTTTTTACAGGTGGCAGGCACGTCCAGGTACAACCGCTTAACACCCCTTTGCAGCAAGCTGGCAAATTCAGGTTTGGGAAACCTTTGGATATTAATTATCTGTGGGGTTGAGAGTTCCAATCCAAAATCCTCATACCTTTCCCATCTCTTGCCCAAGTGAACTTAAGTCCCGCAAAAATGCTTACACACTTCAACACAAGCAAAGAGCCAGAGAGGGAAACTCTCTCGTGCTATCTGACAGCAAACACCCGCTGGCTTGCTTTCTAACACACACACACACGCGTGCACACACACACACAGCTCGTAAACAACACATGGTGACCCTCCCCACTCAAGGTCGCAGCCTACTGCTCCGCCCATCTAGCCCAGAGGAGCCAATGGGAGCACCCTTGCTCGTGGGATTGACAGCCCAGTCTTCAAGAGCCCCCCCCCCAAGCGCCACTCTCACTTCCCACGCAATTTCCAGCTCACAGTCTAAAAAGGACAAACAAACTCCTTTGCACTCCAAGCCCAGGCTGTGAGTGCCAAAAACCCGTACAGGAGAAAGGAAACAGCAAAGAGGGAACTTCCTGCCACAGTCCTTAAACTCTCAAGTAGAAACTGAAGCAAAGAGATTATTTATTATTATTATTATTATTATTATTATTATTATTATTATTATTATTATTATTATTATTATTATTATTATTATTATTAAACAGATGGAGTTGGGAGGACCTTCTTTGGAACTGGGTTTTGCTCCCGAGGGCCTGTCCTAAACTCTGAAAACCCCATGCTCATCATTGTTTGAACACTGGACAGATTAGACAGAGTGCCACAGAAAGCTGCCAACTTGATTTTTCGGACTTCCTAGATTTTTAAAAGCCAGTGCACTGCAACAGATGGAATACTGAACTAACGCTGTGCTCACACTGGCCAAAAGAACGGCATTTCATTTAGCGTTCACATAATACAAAGCTGAAATAGATTTATATGGGTTTCAAAGTGAGTTCTCCCCTCCCTCAACTGAACAGCATTTAAAATTCATCACTAAAATGCTGTGCTGAAGCCAAAACTGTGCTTACGACCTGAGGTTTAATCCTAGTTAACAGGCTCAAGGTTCACTCTGCCTTCCATCCCTCTGAGGTCTGTAAAATGAGTACCCAGCTCACTTTGACCAGGCTTTAAACAACAAAGCATGCTGCTTATGTACCGCCTCACAGGACTTCAAGCACTATAATTTACGATTCAGTTATACAGGCAACACAGTGCGGCCTCCGAGCAAGTTGGGTACTCATTTGGCCAACCTCAGAAGGATGGAAGGCTGAGCGAACCTGGAGCTAACTAACTGGGAATGAACCCCGGGGTAATGAGCATAGTTTTGGCTACAGTACAGCAGTTTAACCTCTGCGCCATTGAGGTTCCATGGTCAGCTTTCTTCCGACAAAGCCTGCAAAGGGCTGAATCTCCAATGGAATGGAGATTACAGTGGTACCTTGTATAAAGGAATTAATTCGTTCCCAATGAAATTATGTTAAGCAAATTTTCCTTTATACAAATTCCCATAGGAATGCATTGAAAATGGAGTAATCCCATTTTTATGTTGTATGGATTTTCCCCATAGGCGATTATGTTAAGCAAATTTGCCCTATCTCTGGAATTTTTTATGTTGTACAAATTTTATGTTATACAAGCTGTTTGTTATACAAGGGTCCACTGTAATTGGTATTTTACTCAGGTTTTATGGTCAGCTGATAGTGAAAATAGGCAAGGAAAGGATCTGAAACAGCAATCCCAAGCAATCTTTACCACCTAGCGAGGTGGCAAAACACATCCGGTTGTTGTACCGGTTGCCACCACCCTGATAAGGCCGTTTTAAAAGAAAAGCCTCAGGCAAACTGGCAGAAGAAGCACCTTCTGAAACCACTGGGCTATTTCGTACAAGATCACCGCCTACTGAAGTTCTATGTTGACTGAACAGGAAGGAACCAAGAGATGGGGTATTAACGAAGCATCTTCCAACCGCAACTCCCAGAATCCCCCCATGCCAGCTTGGCCAAGGTTTCTGGGAACTGTAGGCCGAAACATTCCCAAGTCCTGCTCTAGATCTCAAGATGTTCTCTGAATACCCTATACAGTAATGTACTGGACAACCATGAATCTTCATTAATGGCTTGGAGGAAGGAATAGAGAGTACGCTGATCAAATATGCAGATGGTACCAAATTGGGTGGGGTTGCTAATTCCCTAGAGGATAGGATGAAAATCCAAAAGGACCTTGACAGATTAGAGTGCTGGGCCAAAGCTAACGGAATGGGGTTCAACAGAGGGAAATGTAGGGTGGTGCATCTAGGTAATAAGAATGAATTGCACAGATATAGGATGGGCTGGAAAATAGTACCTGTGAAAGGGATCTGGGAGTCTTGGTGGAACACAAATTGAACATGAGTCAGCACTGTGATGCGACGGCCAAGAAAGCCAATGTATTTCTTGGTTGCATCAACAGAAAGCATAGTGTCTAGATCAAGGGAAATGACAGTACCACTCTATTCTGCTCTGGTCAGACCCCATCTGGAGTACTGTGTCCAGATCTGTGCACCTCAATCTAAAAAGGATGTTGACAATCTTGAGAGGGTCTGGAGGAAATGTCTTATGAGGAGCGGCTTAGGGATCTGGGAATGTTCAGCCTTACAAAAAGAAGGCTGAGAGGGGATATGATAGCTATGTTTAAATATCTGAAAGGATGTCACATTGAAGAAGGGACTTGTTTGTTTTCCATGGCTTCAGAGACTAGGACTCGGGGCAATGGTTTCAAACTACAGGAAAAGAGATTCCATTTGAACATTAGGAAGAACTTCCTGACGGTTAGAGCTGTCCGGCAGTGGAAGATGCTGCCACAAAGGAGGGTGATGGAGTCTCCTTCTTTGGAGGTTTTTAAGCAGAGGCTGGATGGCCATCTATTGGAAAGAGTGTGATGGGGGGTTCCTGCATGGCAGGGGGCTGGACTGGATGGTCCTTGAACTGTACCAAGTGGCAAGTTAAATTTTAAAACTGTACCAAGTGGCAAGTTAAATCTTAAAGCTGGGAAACCTTCTTTATATTTTATTTTTTATAGTTTTAACTTATGGTGGTAGTGGGGCGGCTAAAAAATCTTGTAAATACAGTGGTACCTTGTATAAAGGAATTAATTCGTTCCAAAAGAAATTATGTTAAGCAAATTTTCCTTTATACAAATTTCCCATAGGAATGCATTGACAACAGAGTAATCCCTAATCGCAAACATTTTTATGCTGTACAGATTCGCCCCATAGACAATTCTGTTAAGCAAATTTCCCCTATCTCCGGATTTTTTTATGTTGTACAGATTTTATGTTATACAAATCGTTTGTTTTATGAGGGTCCACTGTAACTATATCATATAACTATGACATATAGGATCACAAGTCCCAGAAATTGTAGTTCACCCCACCCCACCCCACCTACCCCGCCAGTATGCCTGCTGCTGTCCCTGTTTGTATTTCAAGCAGCGAGACTCTGGTTTGGGATTTAGCTCGCTTTGCTGAAGGAGAACGCTGGGGAAACAGAATGTGTTGCCAAAATCCACAGAAACAAAATGAATAAGCACTGTGGTTTTTCAACTAGATTTCCTGCACTCTCACAACACCACAATGGGTGAGAGGCGGGTTGTGCACTTTCCTTTTTAGACCCAAAATAAATGGGAAAGATTTATGTCTTCCTCCCACTTCTTATTCAAAAAACAAAATTATCAGGATCCCATCTCTTGATTGAAGGGTTGTCCATTTTCAAGAACCCCAAGTGACGACGAGTAGGTGGATTTTAAAACTTGCTGAATTAAAAATACTGCAGCCTCCATCTCCATGGTGCTTTACAAAAAACGATGATTTAAAATTAAAAGGTCAGCCTCGGCATATTTAGGGTTAAGATTAAGAACATGTTTAGTGCTGAAACATCCCACCACAGGGAAGCAACAGAGGGCAGGGTGAAAAAGAGGAGGGACAAGACACAGGGGCCAAATTCAGGATGGGACAATGAGGATGAAGATCATCGTAGTCATCCTCATCCTACTTAGAACTGCAGTTACTGAACTCCCAGCCAGATACCTAAATTACTGAGCTATGCGGATTCCAAGGATGGATCCATAAGACAGAGGGGTGTGTTTCTTTCTCCACCTACCCCACAACCCCTGGAGACACAAATCAGGGTGGGAAAGGAAAACAATTACTCAAAACACATTAACATAATAGGCCGTTGCCCCACGTCCACTTTGTACCGCAACAAACTAAAATGTGCAATAAATCTTGTTGCGCTCACGTGGTTTATACCTTGTATAAAGGAATTAATTTGTTCCCAATGAAATTATGTTAAGCAAATTTTCCTTTATAGAAATTTCCCATAGGAATGCATTGAAAACGGAGTAATCCCATTTTTTATGTTGTACGGATTCTCCCCACAGGCGATTATGTTAAGCAAATTTCCCCTATCTCCGGAATTTGTTATGTTGTACAGATTTTATGTTATACAAACTGTTTGTTATACAAGGTAACACTGTATATTGATTTTCATGTTATTTGTCGAACTTCGAATATGACTTTTTTGGCTTCTTTCCTTGCATAGTGGTTTCTCGTACTGTGAATTTACTGTCATGTAGCTGCTCCAAGTAGTGCCACTAGTGGCCCTATGGTGACGGACCAATTATGCTGCGGATTAAACGGTACCCCATGGGCGCATGTACCAGTTTAAAAACTGCAATGGAACAGTGACAAGGATTCCACCACCAAGGCCAGGTACAAGGAAGATGCGCTGAATCACGCTTCGGGGTTGGGGTCGCACTTTGTTTTGCTTAAAGCGCGACAGACGTGGGGAAACAATTTCAAGATCCGCATCTCAGAGCACTTTCTGGAGCAACAAAGTGGACATGGGGTAATGGCTGAGTGCTCCATGCCAGGGGATGGCTTAAGCATGAAGACAGGCAGTGAGCAGGGCACACAACCAAACCAAACTGTTTACTACCAGCATCAGGGGCCAAGATGCAATATTTATTTATTTATTTATTTATTTATTTATTTATTTATTTATTTATTTATTTATTTATATTTTTGAGCATTTTTACTCCACCTTTCTCCTTGGAAAAGGACGCAAGGCGGCTTACAGTAAGGAGAGACTGTTCAGTCCATTACAATTAAGACACAATCAGTTTGAGAAACAGAGAATTGGAGGGTGTCTTACAGAGTTATAAGGCAACATAAAATCTAACAACTGATAACACCGTGTCAATGCAATCGCACAGGGAGAAATATAAACACAAATTTATAAGTGGTTACAAACACAAAGTCTATGTAGCCATGTATGGTAAATTCATAAAAAGGCATAGTAGGTAGTCCATCATTCAGGAAAAACTTGCCTGAAGAGCAAGGTCTTTGCCTGTTTCCGGAAAAGTTCTGATTGTATTTTAAGGTATCCGGAACCTAGAAGAGAGGGTGATCTTCCAGCCCTGCATTGGTACACACAACCTTGCAGGACACATATCAATGGGTTCAAATTGCAGGAAGCCACATTTAGGATGGAGCTGCCTAGATGCCCTAAGCACACCTGATCTCGCTTGATTTCGGAAGCTAAGCAGGGTTGGCCCTGGTTAGTACTTGGATGGGAGACCATCAGGGAATACCAGGTGTGGTAGGCGCCTGGAGCAGGAACTGGCAAGCCACTCCAGTATTCCTGCCAAGAAAACTCCATGGACATGGAGTCTCAAAGAGTCGGTCACGCCTGTGACGACACCACACACACACACACACACACACACACACACACACACACACACACACACACACACACACACACACACACACACACACACTTAGGATAAACATTGGGGGAAATGTCTTAACTTTTACAGATCTACAACAATGGAACCAATTACCTCTGGCGGTGATGGAATACTCCAACACAAGACGGCTTCAGGAGAAAATTGGACTACCATCAGATCTGCTTTGACTTGGACTCCTTTTCTTGACCTGGAGTTTGGACTCAATGGCCCTCTATAACCTTCTTCCAAATGAATTATTCTATGATTGTGTACCTTAAGGATGTAGGCAAACCTGATACAGAACATCAGCCTCTTTCACCCTTTAAATCTATTCTCAGTAACCTCTGACTCCCTGGAATGCGCATGCATACTTAAAGCCAAACTTTTAATAGCACATGTTGCTAGTCCTCTAGAAAAAGCTGATGTCTGTGGTTTCTTTATTTGCACTACAGAGCATCACGTCACGTGAGATTCTGGCTGAACCCATCCTTCCTCGCCCAGTCTTTGGACACAATCTCCTGGGTCTTTGCAGGACTACAGCCAGGCAGACAGAGTTTTGCAACCTCGGTGTACAGGGCGGTTTGAACATAATCCAAGTGCAACTACAGAGCAGGGAAATGACTGCTTGTAAAATAACCCCTGGACTTTGATGGGGGAAAATGAAGACACGGTCAAGGGATCAGGGTGGATTAAAATGGATGACTTTTGAAAAATATCCCCCAAAAAAATCAGATTATTAAAAATGTAATCAAATAATTTAATTATAATCCAATTTATCTTAATGAAATGCTTTTGATGGAAAAATCTAAAGATCATTTTCCATTTCAAATACATTTTATTTCAAAGGTTATTCAGCATGAAATAGAGCTTAGTTACATAGCATGAGCCTTTATATCCATGTATTATTTACATTTTTGGTCAACAAATGCAATTAATCTAAGCAACACACACTTTTTCCAAGTAAAAGGGGTACAAAATAAATAAGGTACAGGAAAATATCTTAATCCCATTGTTGTTCTGCAAATCTATGTACACACATTTATTTATTTATTTATTTATTTGTTTATTTATTTATTTTTTTTTATTTTAGAGTATTTTTACCCTGCCTTTCTCCTTGGAAAAGGAGCCAAGGCGGCTTACAGTAATGAGGGATAATATATAGTCCAGTACAATTAAGACATGTTCAAATATTTGAGAACAAGGAATTGAGGGACATCTTACAATATTAACATTACATTAAAGCTACAAAGTTATAAGTAGTTATAAACATGAAAGTCTATGTGAACCTATAGATTCGCATGAAATATACATGGTAGTCCATCATTCAGGAAAAGCTGGCCTGAAGAGAAAGGTCTTTGCCTGTTTCTGGAAGGACATCTACACCTACATTTACAAATCATGAATTCAATGGCACCTTACTAATGATTTAAATCGAACCAAATTGATTTAAATCCAATCCACTCCACAAAGGACCAAGAAAAACTGTTTTAGACTTGCGAGAATTCCCACCACCACCACCACCACCAAAGACGCATTCATGCGCCAACAACCTGAAAACCCCTTTGAGTTTTTGAAAGGAACTTGCAGAAGGCAAACCAGAAATTACCAGGGACTAGAAACCTGGCTCAAACCTTTGGGCACAAAACTGGCTTTCGAGAGAAATGGGCTGCGGCCCAGGGGCCCTCAGAGAATCATGGCCCACAGCCGCTTTCTATTTACAAGGCAAGTTCAAACCCTCTGCCCAAGTGTCCATCTTGTCAAGTTAGCATCGCCTTTGCGCCAGGGGGCGCTCTGCCCCATTATCACAGCCTGCTTTAAAGGCAACACACACACACACACACACACACACACACACACACACACACACACACACACACACACACACACATTCCCCGGAAGCTGCTTCCGGTTGTTCCAGGGCAGGCAGGCAAGGCAGGCAGGCAACTAGAGAAAGCGAGCACCTTACATCTGCGCTTGTAATCTAAGAAGATTAAACACACATAATTGCCTCCTGATCTAAGGCGTATTTTTAGCCGGGTGCTTCCCCGGCAGCGTGAGTGTGACGTGGCTTGCCCGTGGGCACCACATGCTTGGCAAAGGCATGAGGACCAGCAACAGAGACCGCCTGGGTTGGCGTCTGTCGGGAGCCCGGCCCACAACTCTCGACTCTGGACTCGACAGAACCGTCTTGGGAGGCCAAAGGAGTGGGCGTGACTTCCCCAAAACAACGTGCCCTTCGAAACATGGGAAGACAACTGCAAAGCATGGTGGGGCCTGGCTGCTGGTTCGACCCAGATCCCTGCCCCGCTGCCTGCAAGACTAGAGTTCACAGAACAAGGAGTTTTGCTATGCCTTCGCCTAACCCAGAAAGCCTGGGCAGCCCTGACTGTCCCTTGCCTCACTGCAGGCTGAACCCGGCCGCTTTCTCCTAAAATCAGAAGATCCCTCCTGATCTCAACGTGTCACTATTACAGGGCCATTTCAGGCACAAGGGCTTGCACCCGGGCAGCGGAAGAAGCAGGTTCCTTAGAGCAGAAGGTGGGGCTCCAAGCGACCAAAGGGAACACCCCAGAGAGACCACTCAAAAACAAGCCATCTGAAAACAGCAGGGGCTAGGAAAAAATCCTACCCTCATCTAGTGTACTATTTAGTCTTTGAGCTGCAGAACTGGAAGGGACCGAGTGAAGCCCCTCAAAGAGGCAGAGTGAGGAATTGAACTCCCAACCTCTGGCTCCCCCTAAGAACCTAAGAACATAAGAAGAGCCATGCTGGATCAGGCCAAAGGCCCATCTAGTCCAGCTTCCTGAATCTCACAGTGGCCCCCACCAGATGCCTCTGGGAGTGCATGAGACTAGATCTCTGTCTCCTGATACCACTCCCCTCTCTCTCTCTGATGAGTTTCCACCCATTGGTTCTTGTTATACCCTCTGGTGCAATTGCAAACAAATCAATGCCCTCTTCCCTGTGGCAACCCTTCAGGTATTGGAAGACTGCTATCAGTGTAGATCAGCTCTTTTCGTAAGGACTGGGTGTGAATGTTTGGCTTTGTGGCCAAACCCAATACCATGGAAAGGTGCCATCAGCAGCATCTTTGGTGCTTATGGCAGGCTGAAATGTTTGCCGTGCATCTCTTCCTAGAACATAAGAACATAAGAAGAGCCATGCTGGATCAAGCCAAAGGCCCATCTAGTCCAGCTTCCTGTATCTCACAGTGGCCCCACCAGATGCCTCTGGGAGCGCACGAGACTAGGGCCGTCACTTCACGAAGTACTTCGCTTCGCAGCGTGATTGCCTTCGCTTTGAATGCGAAGGCGGTCACGTGGTCTCCGTTCGCCCCCACCCCTCTTTCTCTGTCCTCACCAAGCGAAATTTTCGGTTCGAATCCATTGCCACCTCACGTGCTCCTTCTGGTGCTTTCTTTCAACGTCCGGTTTTCGCAAAACTGCGGCGTATCGATGCATGCTGTCATTTGCGGCAAAGCTGAATTACTGTATGATCCTTCATTTTCCACTCCCGATTTGTATTGCTTCGTCCATTGGCGGCCATAAAAAAATGCTGTTTCAGGGCCACAAGGTGGACCAGCACACAACATGATCCATCGGTCCTCCAAGGGCATTCGAGTAATCCCTTCCTAAATCCCTAGAGCAGTGACCAAGCAACTTCCGCCTCAAACTACCATTACAAAGCTATCATGCCTCCCTCGCGTTCATCAGTATTTCGGAGAAAAAGTAACTGGCCACACGTGACTTTGGATGCGAAGTGGGATGCGGCGAAAAGATTCCGGCCTCCGGCATCTCTCGCCCGCTTGGAGCTCGGTTTAGGGGGCGTGGTCGGGGTGGCGCCGAACCCAAAGAGGAGGAGCGTGCGGACAAAAGCGGTCAATTCGCACGGAAATTACGGCTCGCCGCGCAGCGAGAGGCTCGTGAAGTAACGCCCTAGATCTCTGTCTCCTGTCTCCCCTGCATCTGGCCCTTGAAGTACCCTGGTTTTAAGTCTGGAAATGACACATCCCTATCATGGCTTGTAACCTGTGATGGACTTTTCCTCCCGGAATCTGTCCAATCCCCTTTTGAAGGCATCCAGGCCAGATGCCATCACCACCTCCTGTGGCAAGGAGTTCCACAGACTAACAACATGCTGGGTTAAAAAAAATTATTTTGTCTGTTCTTACTCTCCCAGCCTTCAGTTTGAGTGTAGGTCCCCTAGTTCTGGTATTTTGTGAGAGGGAGAAGAACTTCCCTCTATCCACTTGACTCATGCCCTGCATTATTTCGTATGTCTCAATCATATCCCTCCTCAGGCGCCTTTTTTCCAGACTAAAGAGCCCAAATGTTTCAGCCTTTTCTCATAAGAGAGGGCCCCCAGCCCAGTGATAATTTCAGTCGCTCCATTCTGCACCTTTTCCGGTTCCACTATGTCTTTTTTGAGATGTGGTGACCAGAAGTGAGACCTGTCCAGACATTTCTGTTTCTGGCTACCGATAGCTGCTCTGAAATCATCTGCTGAGCCAGAAAACACAATAATGCGAGGAAACCTTGAAGGCAGAAGGAAGAGAAAGACCCAATATGAGGCAGATTGACCGTGCAAAAGAAGTTCCAGCCATGATCCTGTAAGAGGTGAGCAGGGCTGTTCAATGATATGACAGTTTGGAGATCACTGCCTTAATTTAATGGATGGGACCATCCATCTGTGACTTGCCACATACCTAAAATGAGCCTGAGTGAGCCTGATCCCCAAAAGCTCACGTTAATATCTGCAATTTTTCTTTAAGGTGCCCCTACGTTTTTGTCCTTTTTAAAATTTTTATTTTATCCTTTTATTTTTATTATTTTTACTTACAATGAATGCACAGACTAACACGGTGACCACTACTATAGCTACAACTAGGAAATTCAGAACAGACAAAGGGTGACAAGAAAATGGCTGCTATCTCACCTGGGGAAAATCCTGATCTTCGGAAGGTCTGGCTTTTCCTCTTCCTCCCGTCATGTGACTGAAGATGTGGGATAGCAGTTCCCACATACAAAGGTTTTTTTTTAAAGCGCCATTCAGACCCCCTGGCCAGCAGGTGGCGCTAGGATTTAAAAAAGGACCAGCTGACTGGCGCTAGGGGTGGAAGGAAGTTTTTAAAAGTGCTATTGCCAGCTGGCTGGCACTAGGGGGATTTTTAAAAAATGAAAAAATAGTGCCAAACCAGCCAGAGGAACAGCTGACTGGCGCTAGGGGTGGGGAAAAGTTAAAAAAAAAAAAACAGTTGTCGACCGGCCCAATTAACAGCTGAGAAAAGAAAAAGAAAAAGAAAACCGGATCACAAGGTCCCACGATGTCTGCCTCTTTAAAAGGTGGATTTTTTTAAGTGAGGCAAAAAATTCCCTACCTCTCCGGTAAGTCTTGGAAACCTCGCTTAAGGTTTTTTCTCTCTCCAAAAAGCCCAGTGGCCCTGAGAAACGACATTTTTGGACACGGTTTATCTACAAATTTAATCTGCATTTAAAGGGACATGGGATAGGATGCAATGTGTAGGTATGGATACGCACACCTACACAACCATACCAGAGATGCTATGGCATCGGTTCACATGCATGCCATGCCATGTTGCCATGATGAGTCATAAATAAAAGTATTGGCACCCAGACCACTTCATATCATCACCTGCCAAGACAGCAACCAGAAAAGCTGGATTTTGCAATCTGTAAATATTGGCCAAGCTGAACCATGTGTTATGTCACCTTCCCAACAGGGGGCAGCTATGCCCCAATCGCTTTAATTGCAACCTCCTTCCTCTCTCTCTCTCTCTCTCTCTCTCTCTCTCTCTCTCTCTCTCTCTCTCTCTCTCTCTCTCTCTCTCTCTCTCTCTCGGCAAAACCTGCCATTTGATTGCTTCAAATATTTCACTTGCAGTTCCTGACAGGTTAGCATAAAAATACAGCATAACAAACAAAAGCACACAGAAAAATGAAAACAGAGAACCAGATTTACCCACCATAAAAAGAAAATAAACCACCACGATCCAACCAGAAGCAGAGCAAATAAGCAAACATTTTTGAACTGAGCCAATCCAGCTGGTAAATGGAGCAGATGATACACTAAAAGCAGGCCACACTTGAGATGGCACTGTCTGATTTACAATAACAAAGAAAAATCATTTATCTTTCAATAAAGGAAGGGGCAAAATCAAAGGACAATCAAGAATATTCCAGCCCCTAAGGACTACAAGAGGATGGTATTCACTTACCTTGGTTGCCATTTTTATCACACACAAAAAGACAGAATAAATACTGCAATTTTTGTTTGCTAACAGCAGCTCAGAAACCAAGTTTAAAACTACTGTGAGAGGCTGCCACCAACTCCCCAAAACACCAGAATCTCAGCCTGTCCCCTCCACCTACAACAGGGGGACCACAGTTTGGGAGGTTATTGCATTCAAAGTACAGTGGAACCTTGACTTACATACTGCTTGACTTACAGCATATTTGACTTGCAGCAAGAAGGGGACTGTTTGACTTGAGTCGCAGGCTTTGACTTACATCTCGGAGCCCCGGCGCAAGGCACCGGAATCGGGCGGCAGCCACGACCCAGCATCGCGGCTGCCGCCTCCAAACTGCTCCCGCCTTCTTTCTCTCCTCTGGCAGTGGCGGCTTCAGCGAGGCCAGCTCAGAGCACCTGGGGCTGGTCCTCGGCCTCACCAAATCCGCCGCTGCTGCCAGAGGAGAAGAAGGGCCAGGAGCTCAGGGCTGGCCTCGCTGGTTAGACAGTCGGCTCAGTCTTGTAAAAAATCTGCCTGAAGAAGTCTGGTCCACAATGGAAGCATTTTAGTTGGGGAGCTGTACAGTTGTGGGACTCTAGGGTTGTTCAGGACTTGGAACGTCAGGTTAAAAATCAGTAAAACTTAAATGTTAGACATTGTTGCTATGAACATTAAAAAGTGGAGGTATATAACTTGTGGACTATAATTCCACTGCCTCCCCTCTCTTTGAAGAGATATTTCATTTACATCCCCGGAAGGAATCTCCTGTCCCAGTCAAATTTGTGTTAAATTGCTGTTTTCGAGAGTCTTTTTCATCATCTGGAACGGATTAATCCACTTTCCCATTACTTTCTATGGGAAAAGTTCATTTGACTTAAGTCATGTTTGACTTAAGTCCAGACCACTGGAACGGATTAATGACGTAAGTCAAGGTTCCACTGTAATGGGCTTCTCCAACTGTGGTCCAGCCTGAAAAGGTATTCTGTTACATCACCATTGGCTTTGTATTACACTTGTTACTGTTTATTCTTAAAAATTTGTATTTTCTTATGATGTAAACCGCCCAGAGTTGCCTTTGGGCTAGAGCGTGTGGTATAAAAATCTAATAAATACAGCAATACCTCGTAAGATGAATGCCCCTTAAGACAAAAAAAATCATAAGACGAATGGAATGTCCAGGAATAGGAAAACCGCTTAAGACAAATTTTCCTATGGGATGCTTTGCAAGACAAATTCAATGCATTCCTATGGGAATCCGCATTAAACCATGCTTCGTAGGACGAATTTTACATAGGATGGATTGACCCATAGAACGAATTAAATTCATCTTAAGAGGTACTGCCGTAAATAATAAATATCATCACCATTATTAGTTGGGTGGTTGGCTCTGTGCCTGTTACTTGTTTGCAAAAGCTTTGCATGATTTTTTTGTAGATATAAATAAGATTGCAAGATTTTTTTAGATATCAAACAAACAAACAAACAAACAAACAAATGAGATCTGCAACAGAATATCAGAAGATATGGACAGTTCTATTCCAATTGCCTCTGAAATGCTTACAAGGCCTTTCAAAAGTAACTGGAAAGTTTTACTTCCTTATACATCTGCACAACAACATTTCTGGCATGTTGGCGCCACCTGTTCTTTCCTCCCCAAAAGTAACTCACTATAATATCTACATGACCTGTTCCTTTCCAAGCTCCGCCATTTGGATGCATTTCTTGTAGCGTAGAGAGATGAAGGAAAAGAAAACAAAAATTGCAGAGCAGGAAAAAAAATGGCTTCTCCTAGTTTGGGTTTATTTTCTTCTGTAAAATACACACAAAAAAGTTTAGAAACAATTTTGTTACGGGTCATGTGACAAAAGCCTTGCTAAAGCTGTGCTTTTAAAGTAACATTGACAGTTACTTCACATCCTTCCTTGTTCCGCATTAGTTTTGTACCGTGACAGAGTTAGTTGTGATCACGTGGTTTTGTTCCTGTTTAGTTCCTGTTTTCGCTTTCTCACAGTCGTGATCACTTGCTTCGTGACAACTGTTAACTTCACAGTCTTGTTCTGTGACAAATTCTGATTTTGTCTTGCTTTCTTAACTATCGTAAATAAAACTTTTTCGATATTTCAATTTACTGATCTTCCAGGATTTACACATCAATGCTACAGAATTTTCAGTACTTTCTTTAATAAACATTTGTGCTGCATGGTGTTTCCCGTAACGAAACTAATGTTGAATGCCGCTTCAGCCACTGACCACTAGGTGGACACTAGTTGTTGCGTGACAATTGTTACCACACAGTCCCTTGCCTTAGAATAGGAACCAGGAACAAACCGTGACAAGAGAATACCCCAATCCAGCGCCAGGCAAGGCTTGTCACGCTCTGATCCCGCTTTGAGGGCATGGTCGAGACAAATTTCAGCTGTTGCGCGATGGACGTGAAGTAAGATTTTTTTGTACTGGTCCTAAGCGCAATACTTAAGAGACAAAATGGACGTGAAGTAACCACCATTGTTGGTGTGCATTCTCAGTGTTGCACAGGCCTTAGATCCTAGGTTCCTGTTGGATGCATTGCTATTGCATGTTTAACGATAATGAAACAAGAAATACTCTTGGGACTCAATGCTGTAAAAGTCCTTTCAAGCACTACAGAAGAGCAAACACTGCCACACTGAGTCCGCCCTTCCATTTTCTGATGTCTAGAGAGTACAAAGGAAAAGATCACACATCAGGTGTGATAGCTCCAGTAACAGCAGATGTGGGGAATTTGTGATACTGTACACCAAAAGTTTGCAGGATGAAAACTCCCACCACCTGCCATTAGGAGCCAAGCTGGCTGGGGCTGATGGGAACTGGAGTCTCACAGGGTCTGGGGAACTACAGAGTCTTAGACCAGGAGATTAAAAATTGTGAAACCAATAAGCCCCAAAATGTACACTTAGATCTAAATGTTAGCTGAAGCCCGAGAAAATCCACTGAAGGAACTGCGGCAAAGTAACAATTAGGTAAATCACTTTTATTCAGTGGGTCTCCTCCTCCTTTTTCTAGAAGCAAAAACAACCAAATGGAGGCTGTACTACTTTGGGCACGTCATGAAGATAAAAAATAATTAGAAAACACAACAATGCAGGGAAAACTTGACAGGCAGCAGGAAAAGAGGAAACAAAATGGAAGATGGATGGAGTCTCTAAAGGAAACCACAACTTTGAGTTACCAAGACCTAAGCAGGGCTGTTGGTAAGAGGGCCTTTTGAAGACCACTCATTCATAAGGGCACCTTAAGACCAGAGCGACTTGGCAAAACATAGCAACATGTCATTTGGGACTACGGACTGGATTTAGGCCATAAGTGATGGGATATCATGTAAATCACAAGCAATCCTACTTCACGATAACTAGCAATGTTTCTCCTCTCCATTTTCCTGACCTCCAGAGCACTGAGATAATCCATAGTCCATGCAATTCCACTCAAGTGTACAAATACTTGCACACTGTGGAGGATGAGGGCAACGTATTATTAAAAAGTGCAACATACATTAAGCGACCACTCATAAGACATCGCTCCTATGTAAGCACGCTGAATGAATGTTTCATTTTCTGAGTGTCTTCTGTTTCCACACAATAAAGCCGGGACCGATGTCCGAAGGCTTCATAACCCAGATAATAAAACTGTGCTTTTGTTTACTACCGTGCTGGTGGATTTTATATTTCCAGCTGACAAATGCCAAGATATACTTGGGCACTTTAAAGGACCACACTTCCAGCTCCAAATGTGGATATAATAAATACTGACTTGTGCTATAGTCTTGTACACAATAACTTGGGAAGACGTTCCTCTGAACTAGGCAAGTGTCCTGTATTTTTCAAACAGAAGTACTAATTACCTTTTCCTACTTAAACAATCAGGGGATGTAGGCAGTAAGAATAAAATCAGGATACCATGGATGGTTTCAAATAATAAACCGTGAGGATCCGACACCCTGTAAGATTCCACAATAAAAGCATCAGCTGGAAGAATCCATTAAAATTGACTGAACAAAACAGTAAGAGCCAGCCAAAACATGCCTGTTACACATAAAGGGAGCTTTCTCACATTACGTTTAGATTCAAAAGGAGAAGAAGTGTGACGCGCACGTCAACCCCACCCTGAAAAATCTGTCATTTCAGAGAAAGGGGCACCCACTCTCCATTGTTATCTTTCTGAAAGCGTTGTGTCTCCACCTGTCTTACAAGAGCAACACAAGAATTGCAGTGATATAATACATGTGGCTCCTTCCGAATGCTAAGAGTGCTAGATGAAAGATAAGAATTTTTCCACCAGATCTGTCACATGGATCACCAATGGCATACATCAGAGCATCGTGTTCAGGGATAGGGGAAGGCGGTCCCTTGGCACTGCATCACATCCTACTGGTGTGGCCGACGCAGTGACCAAGGAGACAAATTCCATCATGGAGTGAATGCCCTAACTGGGCTGGAAAGAATCCACTCCACACCTAATGACTGGGAAAATTCAGATTATCTCAGCTGATATAGGGCAGCAGAAACAAGCTAATTAACTGAATACAGAGTAACTCTTCTGTGTTCCGTCAGCAATCAAAGCCAGTATCTTCCATGGAATCACAACAGCAGATGGTGTCCCTTAGTCCTCCTACCAGTGGTGGTGAACCTTAGGCACTCCAGATGTTTTGGACTAAAGAAGAAGAAGAAGAAGAAGAAGAAGAAGAAGAAGAAGAAGAAGAAGAAGAAGAAGAAGAAGAAGAAGAAGAAGAAGAAGGCAAGTTACAGCTGGAGCCAGGATACTACTTGGGCATCTGCTTGTGGAGTTCCAGCTGCCTGGAGAAACTGGCAAGGGGCAGGTCCTGGAAGACCCCGTGTGCCACGGACACCTCATGAGATCAGCAGCGGATGCTGATGCTGTGGGTCCATGTTTGCAAATAATGAACGTGAAACTAACTTTTCGTGCCATGGCTCCCAACCTTGGTTGCCCAGACGTTCTTGGACTGCAAATCCCAGAACTCCTGGACAGCACAGCGAGTGGCGAAGGCGTCTGGGAGTTGTAGTCCAAGAACTTCTGGGGACCCGAGGTTGGGAAGCATAATTTTAATGGATTCTTCCAGACCAGGGGTCCTCAAACTACGGCCCCGGGGGCCGGATGAGGCCCGCCAGGGTCCTGAATCCAGCCCACCAGCCATTGCAGAACGCCCCCCCCGCACACACACACTTGAGCCAAAAACTCGCCGCGCAGCTCCCAATGCAGATTTCACGGTACACGGGAGGCATTTTGTAGCACGGTGACCCACACTACCACAGTCATGAGTAGCACGTAGCCTTCCATTACAAGGACCCCACCCCATCTTCCATTGCTGAGCTTGTGTAATGGCCGCCAATAGTGAGTTGCCAGATTAGGGATGGGCTTGGTAATCAGAGCGTGGCTCCCAGTGGGAAGGGAGAGGCAGAACGCTCTGAGTGCCTAGTGGGGCTGGGAAGCCGATGGGGCTCCTTGGTTGCCAGTTCCCAGGGGGGAGGAAGGAAAGTGTGTGTGTCTGCGTGTGTGTTTCCCCATTTCAATGGTTCTTTTGGGTGAGGGGAAAGCCTGCCATTGCCTGTAGTGCCTTGGGGGGTGAGCAGGACGGGACCTCCCCTAGCCCCCTTGGAGCTGCGGGAGGAGTGGGGTTGCCAAGCAGGCCGGCAGGCAAGGAGAGCGGCATTGGACTTGGGGGGGGGGGCGCATGATGCAGGTCGGGTCTTCCTTCTCCCCCTCCTCAGAGCCACACCTGGAAGCTATGGGGTGCGGGCCACCGGAGCCACCACGTGGGCCTATTGGGATGGACAGGCTGCACTAGGCGTGGTGTGGAGGGTATCCAGTAGGCCCTCCCTTTCCCCCAACAGGCAGGCAGGACCGGAAAAGGGAAGTCACAGGATGGGCACAAGCCATCAGGCGAGTGGTGCGGTCCAGGCTAGGCCTCCGGCCAGGCCACGCAGGCCTGGTTAGGTCCGCTAGGCCTCGGGCCAAGTGTTTTTGGGGGAACCTCCCCACAGGTGGCCGGCAGAGCACTGTGCCAGTGGCGGCTGGGTGCCCCCTCCCCAAGCAACCACCACCCTACCCAATCTGGCACAGGTAAAAGAAATGTGAGGAGGTGAGGGTGGGGGATCCAGGCGAATTACGCCGGGGTGTGTGTGCTCCAAAAGCAGTGGCAGGTGCCTGCTGCGTTTTTTGGAATGGTCCGGCCCACAACAGTGTCTGAGGGACAGTGAACCGCCCCCCCCTGTTTAAAAAGTTTGAGGACCCCTGTTCCAGACCCATTGAAAAACCAAGAGCCAAAGAAAACAGCTGTGCTGTTTCCCCCTCATCTTCCACCAGGCATTGTTAGACACAGATGCAGCAACTCAGCAACAACCCCCCCAAACCCTGTTCCCCTACCTTTGCCGGGGCACTGGAATATGGGCTGAATGGTGCAGGGGGGTCTGGTCCAGGAGCCGCAGCACTGCCACCTCTTCCTCCGGCTGCTTCAGCACCAAAGGATCCGACAAGTGCCTCAGGCGGCTTTTGGCTGAGACGGCCTCGCCCAGAAAGACTTCGGTCTCGACTTGAGCGGGACTCTAGACGGAGAAAAAGAGTCGGTAGAGCAGGTGAGAAGCAAGGCGGCAAGAAGTGTTGGCCATCAGTGGGGGGAAAGGAGGAGCTTTTGGTCTTCCAGATATTTCGGACCTCAAAGCCCCTACCGGTGTGGCCAATGGTCAGGGATTATGGGACCTGTAGTCCAAAGGTCTCCGAAGGGACAAAGATTCTCTTAACAAAGAAAAAGCAAAGTGTTCTGCTTATATACCGCCCCATACCACTTCAAGTAGCCTCTGGGCGGTTTACAGTTTTAATTACAGTGTGCAGGCTACACACTGCCCTCCTAAAGCAAAGTGTTCTGCTTATATACCGCCCCATACTACTACAAGTAGTCTCTGGGCGGTTTAGTTTTAATTACAGAATGCAGGCTACACATTGCCCCCCCCCCAGCAAGCTGGCTACTCATTTTACCGACCTTGGAAGGATGGAAGGCTGAGTCAACCATGAGCCTGCTACCTGGGATTGACCCCCAGGTTGTGAGCACAGTTTTAGCTGCAGTACAGGCAATTAACCACTGTGCCACGGTGGTTGTGTGCTGGTTTGGCACACCCACAACTTAACCCAGCTGTCAATTCCTTGGAGCCGGCCTCCCTAGAAGTGTGCTTGACAGCTTTACAAAAAGAAGACTGAGAGGGGATGTGATAGCTATGTTTAAATATTTGAAAGGATGTCACAATGAAGAAGGGACTGGTTTGTTTTCCATAGCTTCAGAGACTAGGATGTGGGGCAATGGTTTCAAATTACAGGAAAAGAGATTCCATTTGAACATTCGGAAGAACTTCATGACGGTGAGAACTGTCCGGCAGTGGAATCTGCTGCCACAAAAGAGGGTGATGGAGTCTCCTTCTTTGGACATTTTTAAGCAGAGGCTGGATGGCCATCTGTCAGGAGTCCTGTGATAGGGGTTCCTGCATGGCAGTGGGTTGGACTGGATGGCCCTTGAGGTCTCATAGAATCATAGAGTTGGAAGAGACCTCAAGGGCCATCCAGTCCAACCCCCTGTCATGCAATGGAATCTCTTTTCTCTTCCAACTCTATGATTCTGTGACATCCCATCATTCCAACAGAAGAACCTACAGCCCCTCCCCTGGCCATGATGTTGCTATCTGGGGATGATGGGACTTGCAGGCAAACATATGGGGGTGGGGGAAATTACTTGGAGAGCATTTTCAGCCGAGTAGTATCAGGTTAGGATTCCAGGCCCGGATCCAAGAAACGTGAGTTCAAATCCCTGCACATCTAATAAAGTCGCTGGGTCAGTCACACCGCCTCAGCCTGGCCTAATGTGCAGGGCTGTGAGGAGGTTATGGGAGAAAATGAATGAGTTACAGTTCCAGCTTATTGGAAAAGAGACAAACAATGCATATTAGGGCAAAAAATCCAAACTTCATCTATCAACTCATGGGCTCTGAGTTATCCGTGACGGATCAGGAAAGAGATCTTGGTGTGTTGGTGGACAGCTCCATGAAGGTGTCTCCCCAATGTGTGGCAGCAGTGAAGAAGGCCAATTCCATGCTAGGGATTATCAAAAAGGGGATTGAAAATAAAACAGCCAACATTATAATGCCGTTATACAAAACAATAGTAAGGCCCCACCTGGAGTATTGTGTACAATTCTGGTCACCGCATCTCAAGAAAGACATAGTGGAACTGGAAAAGGTGCAGAAGAGAGCGACTAAAATGATTACTGGGCTGGGGCACCTCCCTTATGAAGAAAGGCTAAAACAATTGGGCCTCTTCAGTCTGGAAAAAGGCGCTTGAGGGGGATATGATTGAGACATACAAAATAATGCAGGGTATGAGTAAAGTGGATAGAGGGAAGCTCTTCTCCCTCTCTCAAAATACCAGAACTAGGGGACATACACTCAAATTGAGTGCTGGGAGAGTAAGAACTGACAAAAGAAAATATTTTTTCACCCAGCGCGTTGTAAGTCTATGGAACTCCCTGCCACAGGATGTGGTGATGGCATCTGGCCTGGATGCCTTCAAAAGGGGATTGGACAGATTCCTAGAGGAAAAGTCCATCACGGGTTACAAACCATGATGGAGATGTGTAATCTCTAGGCTTTAAACCAGGGTCCTTCAAGGGCCAGATGCAGGGGAGTGGTATCAGGAGACAGAGATCTAGCCTCATGCGCTCCCAAACGCATCTGGTGGAGCCGCTGTGAGATACAGGAAGCTGGACTAGATGGGCCTTTGTCCTGATCCAGCACGGCTCTTCTTATGTTCTTATGTTCTTATGTAAATGCTCTGGAACTACATGAACCCTTAAGGCCTGCCAAGATCTCTGCCCAGCCTGGCATGAAAGAGAGATTTTCCTGGGATGCCACCCTTTCAGCTTGAGCTGGTTCTTAAAAGAGAAAAAGGGAAAACCTCCCCCAGCAGCAACGTGAACAGACAGGAAGGGCTTGGCTTAGCGCTCAGGCCTCCGGAGCCCCTGCTTTATCTTAGATAAACACCGCAGGTGCAATTTAAAACTGCTGGAAAGAGCTGCTGCTGCTTCCAACTTCCATCTGAGCCATCCCACGCCAGCAAAGGAGAGGAGAAAAAAACACCACCCTCTCCAAGCTGATAAGCAAGTCTTAACATGGAGGATGATGCTCCAGCCCCTGATAAGAGCAGAAATCTCAGCGCCCACCAGGAACCAGCAAAAGCAACGTGCACGACCAAGAGGGGTCCTTGGGCAACGGAACGGGCAAACCACTGCCAGCAAAAGACCTGGGGCCGCAACCTTCAAAGCCTCCCTTCTGTTACAAGCCACTGGCAAACCAGACTCCCGTCGGACCAAATGAGCAGCGATCCACAAAGGGAACGGGTTACTCCAGTGGTTCTCAACGTGTGGGTCCCCAGATGTTCCTGGACTGCAACTCCCAGAAATCCCTTCCAGCACAGCAAGTGGTGGAGGCTTCTGGGAGTTGCACTCCAGGAACATCTGTGGACCCACAGGTTAAGAACGGCTTAGGACCTGGATACCTGAAGGACCGCCTCCTTCCATATGAACCTACCCGGCAATTAAGATCAAGCCAGGGGGCCCTCCTGAAAGAGCCATCCCTCAAGGAGGTGAAAGGGATGGCTTGTAGGAACAGGGCCTTTTCGACAGCTGCCCCCAAGCTATGGAATGCCCTCCCAAGTGAGATCCGCCTGGCACCAACACTGATGACATTTCGGCGCCAGGTAAAAACCTTCCTGTTCCAGAAGTTTTTTAATTGATACAAT
This sequence comes from Phrynocephalus forsythii, assembly GCA_029282475.1. Taxonomy (NCBI): domain Eukaryota; kingdom Metazoa; phylum Chordata; class Lepidosauria; order Squamata; family Agamidae; genus Phrynocephalus; species Phrynocephalus forsythii. Next base: position 128,077,099 of record JAPFRF010000005.1, on the reverse strand, counting down.
TTAGATTGTGGGTCTTCTGATGGCAATTTTAGTGTGATGTTTTAGTATAAGGTTTTTATTGTTGTTTTAATTATTTATTGTTGTTTGATGTTTTTAACTGTTTTAATTCCTTGATTGTAAGCCGCCCAGAGACCTTTGGGTAGTGGGCGGCATATAAATTGTAAAAATAAATAAATAAATAAATAAATAAACAACTAGGTTACTCTCTTCGAGGCACCATCAGACACGGTCTGGCCTTTTGGCAACCTACCATAGTAAACCCGGCTCAACATTTTGGCAATTCTCTTGGGGCAGGTCTCCAGCTGCAGAACCAGTGACTGTACCTCCTCGAAAGGATCTGGATTTGATCATCTATACAGGGCTTCCTTCCAGCTCTGGCTTTCTAAAATGATTATTATCATCTTTTGAACTTACAAATGCTTAGAACGTGGATTCTTTTACACTGGCTATAATTCTATCTACTGTTTCCAGACCGTCTGTCTCCGCACTAGTCTCAGAAGCACTTGAAGTCCTGATACTGACCACAGTGTGCCATAAGAATATAAGAACACAAGAGCCATGCTGGATCAGGCCAAAGTGAGTTCAAAGTGAGTTTAGTTCCAGACTAAAGAGCCCCATCTAGTGATGCCATCACCACCTCCTGTGGCAGGGAGTTCCACAGACTAACAACATGATGGATAAAAAAAAATGTTTTTCTTTTGTCTTTTCTCACTTTCCCAACCCTCAGTTTGAGTGGATGTCCCCTAGTTATGGTATTTTGTGAGAGGGAGAAGAGTGTCCCTCTATCCACTTTTCTCATGTCCTGCATAATTTTGTATGTCTCAATCATATCCCCCCTCAGGTGCCTTTTTTCCAGACTAAAGAGCCCAAAATGTTTGAGCCTTTCCTCGTAAGGGAGGTGCCCCAGCCCAGTAATCATTTTAGTCGCTCTCCTGGAGATGTCTGATTACATTCCCCCCCCCACACACACACACTGCAAACCACATAACAGAGAAATGGTCTGGGTGTGCCAAACCAGCCATCTGAGCAGAGGACTCAACTCTCTGCCATGTTTTCAAAATAACCTCTAGCTCACATGTCTATTTAAATCACACCACACAATGATAAAACAAATCCACTTCTTCTTTTCTTTTAAACAAAGAGGGAAAATGGGAAATCTCTCTTTGGAACAGAAATGTCAGAACTTTCCGTGTATATAAGCTGTATAAATAAATAAATAATAAATAAATACTTTCCTTTCTACAGAAAGATCAAGAAGAGATTAAATCGAGATCCAAACTGGCCTAGATCAGACCTGGTTGCAGCAGTTCAAGAGTGAGGTCGAAACAAGATGCTCTCAAGGTACAAGACAACCGTGGCAGGTATATAAAATCCAAGTCTTCCAGCCAACACATGGAAACTTGTAAAGAAAAAAATACTTGGAAGATCTTATGTTAAGCTTTGAACTGCAAAACTGGGAGGTGCATTATGGATCATGAAGTCTAAATCAGAGTTTTTCAGATGTTTACATCTCCCAAAAGCCTTCTGCAGCTCCAACTGCAACATAAGGTAGAAATTCAACAGGAGAAGTCGCTTTCTCCCGAGGAAAATTGCCATTGATTAGTGACACCATTTTCACAAGAGCCTGCCAACAGATAGGGATGAGTAAAGTGGATAGAGGAACACTCTTCTCCCTCTCACAAAATACCAGAACTAGGGGACATCCACTTAAATGTGAGGGTTGGGAGAACGAGAACATACAAAAGAATTTTTTTTTTCACCCAGCATGTTGCTCGTCTGTGGAACTTCCTGCCACAGGATGTGGTGATGGCATCTGGCCTGGATGCCTTCAAAAGGGGATTGGACAGATTTCTGGAGGAAAAGTCCATCCCAGGTTACAAGCCATGATAGGGATGTGTCATTTCCAGACTTAAAACCAGGGTACTTCAAGGGCCAGATGCAGGGGAGTGCTATCAGGAGACAGAGATCTAGTCTCGTGCGCTCCCAGAGGCATCTGGTGGGGCCACTGTGAGATACAGGAAGCTGGACTAGATGGGCCTTTGGCTTGATCCAGCATGGCTCTTCTTATGTTCTTATGTTCTAGGAAGAGATGCACGGCAAACATTTCAGCCTGCCATAAGCTCCAAAGATGCTGCTGATGGCACCTTTCCATGGTATTGGGTTTGGCCACAAAGCCCAACATTCACGCCTCCCAGTCCTTAGGAAAAGAGCTGATCTACACTGATAGCAGTCTTCCAATACCTGAAGGGTTGCCACAGGGAAGAAGGCATTGATTTATTCGCAATTGCACCGGAGGGTATGACAAGAACCAATGGGTGGAAACTCATCAGAGAGAGAGCCAGGAGAAATTTCCTGATGGTAAAAAAATCAGTGGAACGGCTTGCTTCTTGATGTTGTGAGTACCCCATAACTGGAGAGTTTAAAGAAAAGATTGGACAGCCATCTGTCTGGGATGGTATGAGGTCTCCTGCCTTGGGCAGGGGGTTGTACTAGATGACCCCCCAAGGTCCCTTCCAACCCTACAATGATTCTATGATACACTGTTTCATCAAAGACCCTGGCTCCCATCTCCACCACCATCATCCCCTTTCCACCCTTCTCTCAACCCCTTTGATTCCTGTATCATCATCTCACTTTGCACCAGAGACTGCTTGTAAGAGATACCATCATCATGTTGAAAACCCCTGTGATAACTCAAGGCGAGCTTCTGCCTGTTGACAGCACCCGGCTGGTATGACCCTAATGCAGCTGCCCGGGCTGAGGAATTAGCTTCTTGGAGGACTTACTTTTAAAGGACTGGCTGAATAAGCATCTCATCTAAGGGCACAAAAGTCTGGAGGGAATTCAAACGCGCCAGGAGGTAGGATTTCACCACAGTCCACTCGGCACCAATTCCAAAGTTCAGAGCAAATGAATCAAGAGTTATTATCCTGTAGACCTCTGGGTTTTTTAAAAAAAAGTAAAATAACAATAAACCAGAACACGCCAAGTTTCTAGCCTTTATGGACAGGACACAGGGACTGATATCCAACATCCCAAACCCATGAGGGTTGACACCAGTTGCAAATCAAAATTGGAAATGAACAGAAGGCGGCCTTTATGATTTCTCTGGATTTGGTGTGAGTGAATTATCGAGGGGGGCGGATAGTTTTGTTTTAATGTAAAATTGGCACTTCTAGCTCTTTTCAGGGGCAAAAGTAACCAACCACTCAAAAAGCAGCATCGATTTTGCTGATGTCTAAATATGCACATATCTCCCTCATTTCTCTCTCTCTCCCTTGCTCTCATGCACGAACATACAGTAGGACCCTGGTATCTGCTGGGGATTGGTTCCAGGCCTTCCCGTGGATAATGAAAACCGTGGATAAGAGAACGCCCGCCCGCCCACCTCCAAACTGCTGTTTCCTTGCAGTACCTTGCTTTATGATTGCTGTTTTGAGACAGTAGCTTGCTTTATGGCTGCTGTTTGTGATAGTAGCTTGCTTTACAGATGCTACAGTGGTACCTTGTATAAAGTAATTAATTCGTTCCAAATGGAATTATGTTAAGCAATTTTTCCTTTATACAAATTCCCAATAGGAATGCATTGAAACCAGAGTAATCCCTAATTATGTTGTACAGATTCGCTGCACAGACGTTTCCGTTAAGCAAATTTCCCCTATCTCTGGAATTTTTTATGTTGTACAGATTTTATGTTATACAAACCCTTTGTTATACAAGGGTCCACTGTATTTGTGACAACAGTTTGCTTTACAGCTGCTGTTTGTGACAATAGCTTGCTTTGTGGTTGCTGAATTATTTAATTTTTTCCCCTCTGCAAACCGTGGATAACTGAATCAGTGGATAATGAATCAGTGGATACAGGGGTCCTACTGTATGGGAAAACCCTGTTATCTGTTAGGTGTGAAATTGAATGACCAATCCTTCAAAAGGTGATATAGAACCTTTCATTGGACTGGAAGTAGAAGATGCAGGAGATTCCACACATCTATTCAAATTGAGACCCACTTCCATACTTTTAAGATATTATGGACTGCCCAGAAGACAAACAAGTGTGACAGCGTATCAAGCCTGAACTAACTCTGGAGGCAAATGGGATGAAATGGAGGCTGCCCTATTTTGGGCACATCATGAGAAGGCAGGGTCTAAATCATTGTTTCTCAACCTGGGGGTCCCCAGATGTTCCTGGACTGCAACTCCCAGAAATCCTGGCCAGCTCAGCTAGTCATGAAGACTTCTGGGAGTTGCAGTCCAGGAACTTCTATGGACCCACAGGTTGAAAACACCTGCTCCAAATCAGGGCTGTTCAACTTTGAACAGGCCAAGGTCTACTTTTTCTGGCCCAAAGTGCCTGAGGGCTACTACACTAAAAACCTCTACTTACGAATTTTATCCGTTCTTTTGTAAGTAGAACAGTGGTTTCCCATGGGAATGCATTGAAAACCAATTAATCTGTTCTGGAGAGAACAGATTTCAATGCGCTATGGCCCTTGAACTGCCCTGCTCGGCTGAGACAGTGGGCTGGCAGACCCAGAACTTTGCTGGGGCAGTGGTGGTCCTTGGGATGGGGGAGGGAAGGGTGGAAAACTTATCTCCTCACTTTTTTTATTGATGGCCGGTGGGCTACTTTTGAACCCTACGCGGGCTAGCCCACGGGCTATCTGTTGGGCAGGCCTGTTCTAAATGATAGCAACAAGAAAGGCAGGAGGCAGCAAGAAGAGAGGAGGACAAAATAGGAGATGGGTTCACTCCCTAAAAGAAGCCACAGGCTTGAGTCTCCAGGACCCAAGTACAGTGATACCTTGTATAAAGGAATTAATTCATTCCAAATGAAATTGTGTTAAGCAAATTTTCCTTTATACAAATTCCCATAGGAATGCATTGAAAATGGAGTAATCCCATTTTTATGTTGTATGGATTTTCCCCATAGGCGATTATGTTAAGCAAATTTCCCCTATCTCCGAATTTTTATGTTGTACAGATTTTATGTTATACAAGCTGTTTGTTATACAAGGGTCCACTGTACTGCTGTTGAGGACGGGACAGTTTGCACATCACTCATTCATGGAACTGGCACACGTCAGAAGTGATTTGACAGCACAAAACCCATCTGTCAAGAACTCCTGCACCCATTTCACATTTTTTAAGCCAAGCTCTTGTTTTTAAAACCAAATCAGTTTTTCGGCCACAAAAAGCCCCTTCCGAATCGCAAAGGAGGTGTGAACCCCTGGAAGTTGAGCCACAGCCAGGGGACCTTTTCTTGAAAAGATCGAAAACGTTTTTGCTCCTCTTCCAAGCAGCTTCGTCAAGATTTGAACTCAGATCTTGGGGCACTCGACCCCCCCACTCCCCCGCACGGGGGGCCAAATTGGGAGAGGCTTTTCTCATCGATCCGCTTTCCAGAGGTTCCCTTTCGGAGCATGATTCGGAGCGAAGGAGGAGGAGGAGGAGGAGGAGGAGGAGGAGGAGGAGGAGGTCCCCGGGGGAAAGAGGAGCGCCGATCGGTTTGCACCGACAGTGTGCAGCGGAGTCCTCCTCCTTCCCCGGCGCGTCCCCTTGGCACGTGTGAATGCGGGTTCCCCGCCCTCTAACAACCCCCCCCACCCACCGCCTCCCCATGCCTGCCTTTCCACCCACCCCCGATCCCGCCTCTCCGCAGCAGCTCCCGCCTGCCTGCCTGCCTGCCTGCCTGCCTGGCCAGGGAGGGGACCCGACGGGGCGGGGATGGGGGCGGCGGCGGCTGCTCCGCCTCGGCTTCCCGGGAGTCCCGGCCCCCTTCGCCGCCGCTCGCTCTCCCTCCCTCCCTTCGATCAAAAACTTTCGGCGCAGCCAAGCAGGCCTCGGAAGGCGCCATCTTTTCGTCCAGGCAAAAGCTGGAGGAAGAAGGAGGTGGGGGTGGGGGTGGGGAGACGTCGGAGATCCTCCTGGGGGGGGGGCTTTCCCTTCCACAGATTCCTCTCTTTCCCCCCCCCCCGCCGCCCTTTCCAGGCTCACATCCTGAAAGCGGCCAAGGGCATGCAAGCGGCGGCAGCACCACCGGCGAGCCACGAGCGCCCCCGGCCGCTGGCAGGCTCTCTCGCTCGCTTTCTTTGCAATCGCAGCGGGGCAGAGACTGGAAAGGGTCCGGACCACCCACCCACCCACCCCCCCCACCCCCACCCCCCTCATCCCCGTCCAGGCTCTGCTTCGCTCCTCCAACCGGTGCAAAACTCAATACAGCCACAAAGCCCAGACGGTCCGGACAAGCCCCAACGGAGGCAACCCCTCGCTGTTCTTTCGCAGGAGGGTTTCCTCGCGAGTCAAACCCCGGCGAGGATCGGCGCCGCCCCCCAGCTAAGAGGGCGCGCGCGTGCGTGTGGGTGTGCTTGTGAAAGCACGGGCCTGACTATAGGACCCGCGCCTTCCACGGGCCACTTTTCGGGCTTGGCATGCCAAACCGGCTCTCCGTCGGTTTCCCGTGTCTTGCAAGGCTCCTTATTTCATCCCCCTCATCCTCCTCCCAAATACACAACCCTGTGCCGCCGCCGCCGCCCCCCCACCCCCTTTGCAGGCAACTCCCCCCTGCCCCGCCTTTCAGCTGCCATTTATGGCAACTCCCCCTGCCCCGCCTTTCAGGCTGCCATTTATGGAACGGGGGTTGCACGATCGTTTCCACCACACACACAAACAAAGCTTTCGCACCCCCTGTAGACACGCAGGTCTCCCGAAGTTTCCTGCAAAAAAAAAAAAAGAAGTGTACTTGTGAACCGGGAGGGGGCATTTTTCTTGCACGATCGTTGCAACACACACACACACACACACACACACACACACACACACACACACACACACACACACACACACACACACACACACACTCTGCCTCTGGATTGCTCTCCCGCGTGCCAGTGCACGAGTCCCTTCTGCTGTGCCTTTCCCTCCCCGTGCAAGAAAAAAAAAATAAAGTCCACCAAAGGAGGGGGGGGTTTACCCAAAAAAAAAAAAAAAAATCCCCTTTGAGCCTCGTAGCCGCCGATCGCCCCCACCGGCTCTTGCAAGCTGGCCCACCAAGGGGCGACCCGCGTTTCTTTACACCCCCTCCCGGCTTCCGAGGTGCCTGCCGCGGTAGGCCCGGGTGGTGGGACACACCCACCCGCCGTCTCCCTTTGGCAGATCCCAGCGACCGGGACGGGACGGGACGAGACGGGACGGAGCGAGAGGCGCGCGCGAACTTTTCGCCCGTTCCCCCCCCCACCCCACCCTGCCTATTTTTTTTGGGGGGGGGGAGACCCCTCTTACCTTTTGCAAAAGCTGCAGCCTGCCTTGGCCGGCGGCGAGGCTCTTGCCGCTCCCCTCCTCGCAGCTCCGGCGCCTCGATCTCCTCCGGAGCGGCGACGACGCCGACGCCGGATCCTCCACCAGCACCGTGTAAACGGCGTTGGTGGAGGAAGGCGGCGGCGGCGGGGGCAGGGGCGTCGGCGAGGAAGGGGCGAGCGGTTTGCAAGGGGCGGCGATCACCCCGCAATACAAGCCCCCCGCCCCCGCCCCCGCCGAGGGGCTGCTGTCAGGGGGGCAGAAGGGTCCCGCTGACGTCAAGCCGGGCGGCGGGGAGCAGATCCTGGGCCCGCCGCTGCCGCCCCCGGGGGAGGCGGATCGCTTGAAAAGACGCGGCTTGGGGTCCATGATCGGGGCTTGGGGTTTTTTTGGGGGGGGCGGGGGGGAGGAGGAGGAGGAGGAGGGGGTGCAAGGGGACTTTGCAAAGGGCGGGTCGCCGGGGCGGTGGTGCAAGGAGTTCGCTTCTTTTCCCCCCCCCCCCCCTTGCACCGCTCCTCCTCCCCGGGAGTGCCGGGAGAAGCCCCCGCACTGCCTGCCACACTTCCCCCTCCAAGCGGCCGGCCAAACAGCCGATCACGCCCCCCTCCCTCCCTCTACGCCCCGCAAGGCAGCCAACCCCCCCACACACACACACACCCCAACTCAACTCCTGGACCACGCCCCCCCCTGCCCTGCCCTGCCCTGCCTTGCCGCCTGCCCGCGCTGGCTTCGCCTTGGCGCCCCGCCCCTCCCGGAGCGAACCGGGTTTAGCAAAGCAAAAAAAAAAAAAAACCCAGAAAAAAAACCCGAATCTTCGCGGCACGCCATTGGCCGGGCCGCTGTATCAACATTCCGAAATGGAATCTTGCCCGGAGCCGGCTCGCGCCCTGATTGGCTGCCCGCCGTTGCCAGTTACAAACCGAAGGGGAAGGGAAAAGTCCGCAGCGTTCGGAAGCGCCACGCCTCCCGCCAGCACGAGCCGCCCGGCGCTGGGGCGGTGGGGGAGGCGGCGCCTGGGAGGAGGGGGCGGTCTGCGTGTGGGTTTGTGCGTGTGCGTGTGTGTGTATATATACAATATATGCGTGTGTCGCGGGGGAGGCGGCGCCTGGGCGGAGAGGGCGGAGCTGCTCTCGTGTGTGTGTGTGTGTGTGTGTGTGTGTGTGTGTGTGTGTGTGTGTGTGTGTGTGTGTGTATACAATATATGCGTGTGTCGCGGGGGAGGGGGCGCCTGGGCGGAGAGGGCGGAGCTGCTCTCGTGTGTGTGTGTGTGTGTGTGTGTGTGTGTGTGTGTGTGTGTGTGTGTGTGTGTGTGTGTGTATACAATATATGCGTGTGACGCGGGGGAGGCGGCGCCTGGGCGGAGAGGGCGGAGCTGCTCTCGTCTGTGTGTGTGTGTGTGTGTGTGTGTGTGTGTGTGTGTGTGTGTGTGTGTGTGTGTGTGTGTGTGTGTGTGTGTGTGTGCAAGTAAGTGTATACAAGTGGCACCTTGTATAAAGGAATTAATTATTTCCAAATGAAATTATGCTAAGCAAATTTTCCTTTATACAAATTTCTCCATAGGCATGCATTGAAAATGGAGTAATCCCATTTTTATGTTGTAGGGATTCTCCCCATAGGCGATTATGTTAAGCAGATTTCCCCTATCTCCGGAATTGTTTATGTTGTACACATTTTATGTTATACAGGCTGTTTGTTATACAAGGGTCCGTTGTATATGTCATAGTAACAGTGTGGAGTCAGAAGGGCAGTGTGTGCGTGTGCGTGTGCGTTTAAAGCCATGCTCTCGAGCCGGGAGGAAAGGAAGGCTTGCCCGCCCGGGGGAGGGGAAAACCCGCCGCCTGCCAACCCGCCGCCCCTGGGCCTCTCTCTTGTCTGCCTCCCGCGGCCATCTTCGGGGCTGACGCCGATCGCACGGGAGGGAAGTGTGGAAGCAGCCCTTAAAACACCCCCACGCCGCTAATTTTAATATTTTATTTATTTGGAAGCATAGAGATCGAGGAAGGGTCGGTGGACATGACCCTCGGGAGGGCGATCCCCGGCCGTCACCGGGTCCAGATGTGCTGCCAGGGTTCTTGCGAGGTTTTTTTTTTTTTGCACGCACGGAGTCGCCGGGCCTGTTTTGGGGTTTGGAGGGGGGGTGGCTGGCCGTCTTACACCGAGACCAACCCATCGGGGGGGGGGGGGATGCGTTGTGGCCACGGACTGGCAGCAGCAGGACTTCGTGCGTTCCAATGGCCGGGTGCCTCACTGCCTCTGCAGCGGGGAGGCTGGGGAATCGAACCGACGGACCTTCCCTTGAAAGCAGCTGCTCTCTGCCGCCCAGCTAAGGACAAGTCCGGACCTGTGCCTGGACTGCAACACCTCGCCTGCCGGCGGGTGAGGGCTGTGCGTAATAACACAATCACATGCGCCCACCGCCTCCCAGACATCTATATAGCGCCCAGGGATGCCAGGAGTGACAGGCTCAGCCGCATCTGGAATCGGAGGCTGGGGAAGGCAAGGACCACCTGGCGCAAACTCGTCCACCCCACGGCCGGTGCAGGAAATGCACCGCTGCAGGACCTTTAACCCTTTCGGCGGCTGCCTTGCTCACCAAAATGTTTAGCCTGCAGTTGGTCTATTTCAGGGGTCCTCAAAGTTTTCAAACAGCAGGCAGGTCCACCACGCCCCAGGCACCACTGGGGGACGGACCACAGTGGGTGGGGGGAGCGGGGGACCTTGCCGTAGGCCTCCCACTCTAAATGCCCCACTAGCCAGCATGCTGATCATCTGGGCGGTAGTTGGGGGGAGTGGGAGAAGTGACATAGCCCACTGCTTTGATCCGCCTCAGCAACAGAAGCAGCTGCGGAGGTTGGCTTGCTCGTAAAGCAGGGGTAGGTGGGGGGTTGCAATTGGTCCCGGGGGCCGGATTCAGGACCTTGGGGGGCTGCATCCGGCCCCGGGGCCTTAGGTTGAGGACCCCTGGTCTATTTCGATCCCAAGGCGTGGCTGCACCGGTTCTATCAGAGCAACGAATGCACGTTCTTCGAAGTTTCCATGAGAAATCCGAAGTTTCCCCCCATCCATAGACCTGTAAGATGCAAGCTTATCTCAGCAGGGACTGATTTATGGCGACCCCAGAAGGAACGATCTCCAGGATGCTCTGCCCCCAACTCCATCATCGTCTTCTTCTTCTGCTGCTGCTGCTGCTGCCTTCCACCTTTCTCACGGTTACCTTTTCCAGATAATCCCACATTTTCATGATGTGCCCCAAAGCATTTTAGCCTCGAGATAGTTCAGGCTTTCTTTCCTCTAGGACTCACTTGTTATCTTCCCTGGCTCTCCTTCAGCACCACATTTCAAATGAATCTCCCCCCCCCACCAGCTTTCTTTACCATCCAGTTTTCACACCCCCAACATGGATAGGGAAAGTATAGTTAGGAATGACAGAAGGACCCATCTGAGGATTGGTTCCAGGCCTTCCTGTGGATAATGAAAACTGTAGATAAGAGGGAACACCCACCCCCAAAAAACTGCTCTTTTGTGACAGTAGCTTGTGTTATGGCTGCTGTTTTATGACAGCAGCTTGCTTTAGGGCTGCTTGCTTTGCAGTTGCTGAATTATTTACAGTATTTAATTTTTTTTAAATGTAGTGTTTTGTGGACTACACATTCAATTCTTCAGACATATAGCAGCAGAATGAGGTGTGCAATATAATATGGGGTGGACACTTCATACCAGATATTCATTGGCTGTAGTATGAAATATATATCCCATCCCATATTATATTGCACACCTCATTCTGCTGTTATATGTCTGAAGAAGTGGACGTGTAGTCCACGAAATGAAATGTTACATTAAAATAGGAAAGTTAGTCTTTAAGGTGCCACGTTTTGTGTGTTTTGTTTTGTTTTGTTTTTCTTTGATTTTTGCCTGAAATTCTTGAAAAGACTAACATAGCTACCCTCTCAGAAAAAATGAAATATCTCAGACATATTGGGTGCCGCTGTTACCTTTTTAAAAACAAAGGAGGTCCTTGAGGCCAGAAGTGACAACGTAGTAACAGCTGGAATCCTGTCGGAGTTTCCTGAGTTTTATTACAGTTGGACCATGTCCTGGCTGTACAATCATTAGTTATACAGACTTGATGCAGAGTAGCTTTCAGGCTCATTGGCACAGTCAATAAATAAATAAATAAATAAATAAATATCAATAGGATTCAGGCCGTGTTTTTCTGTAGCATGTGATGGCGGTCTGGTGGTGAAAGCTTCTTTCTAACTATTATATTTTAATGTAAGCTTTTGTGGACTCGTCCACTTCTTCAGACATACAGTAGCAGTATGTCTGAAGAAGTGGACATGTCCACGAAAGCTTACATTAAATTATGGTACTCTTTCAGGTGCTGCATGCATTTTGTCTTTTGTTTTTTGTTTTGGGTTTTTCGCCTGGAATTCTTGCACAGACTGACACGGCTACCTCTCCCAAATCCACAAGTTTGGAGAGTTGCAGTGCTCACCATCTGTTTTTGAACATGGTTAGATGATCTTATTGCTGTAGATTTGTATGCCTCAGGCACCTATTCCAATTGGTTGTGTGTGTATGTGTGTGTGTGGTTCTTGGACTGCAACTCCCAGAAACCCCCAACCAGCACAGCTGGTGGTGAAGGTTTCTGGGAACAGTAGTTCGAGAACATCTGGGCCACCCAAGATGTTGGCAAGTCTTTGGGACTCAGTCTCTAGACCCAAGTGTGAATATCTGAGTCTTCACATCCCTGCCTTGGGAGGTGTATGTGTGTGGAGGGGGGTGAAGACTGGCCAGTCCATGTAAGGGTGGAGGCAGCAGCCTCTGGAGATGGGGGTAATAGTAGCAGGTAGGGCAACCTGGACTTGAGAATGTGACTTGGACAAATGGAACCCCTGGAAGAGTAGAGGAGGGTCTGGGGTGACTATGGCCCAGGAGGAGAAAACTATTTGAAAGGGGGGATCTGTGGCTGGTGACCATGCCTGTGGCTTGGTACCCATGTCCTACAAACTTTACAGGGTCTGGGGGAAGTGATGTCTTTCTGTCCTTCTGTAGGAAATAAAAGCTGGCATTGCGCAATGTAGGGCCAACAATTCTTCTGAATCAAAGCCGAAGCAAACGTTGCAGATTAGACCATGGTTAGAGATGAAGGCCTAGTGTTGGAGAGCAGTGATTCAGGCAGTCTTTCATGCTTGAGAAAACAGGGTCAAAGCAGACAGCTGGGCAGCGCTGCAGTGAGAAGGGAGAGCACACGGACATCTTCAAAGTTGCCGTTTTTGAAAACAAGCAAACAGGGAGGAGACTCCTGCTGATCCATAGTCAGACAAAGCAAGCTAATCTGCAACCTGTGGAGCTACAAAATCCATTTGAGGATAATGACACGTGCTCAATTGCTTAAGCCAGCTCATCTTTTAATTGCAAAGCTGACCTTTGGGTCTATTAGCTAAAAGGAGTCTGATGATTTAAGCATTTTAAAGAACTTCATGTGGTGGCAGGTTATCCATAAGATCTGTTCTCTCTACTGATGTGATTATTATATGCAAGAGCCTAACATGAAAGTGTACAGTACATTGTTAAACCAGTGGGAGCTGTTTTTCTCAAGCCGTGGACCTGAAAGCAAACCTTGGGGGGCATGCATTGTTTTGCAGCAGAGAACACGACTGTCTCCCACAAAGTTCCAGATGACCTCAGGCATCTACAAGAGGAATAACAATAATATTTCTTAAAAAAATGTTTGGTTACAAATTTAAAGCAATTGCCAAGAGCTGCTACATTGCTTCCTAAAACCCCCCAAAATCAGTGCATTTGTAAGACCGATGTGCTGTCCATTCCCCCCCCCCCGGATATATTATTTTCCCCAAAATGTCCTGGATTATATAATTTGTTAAAAATCCTCTGAATGGCATGGGTGCCGCCATGTTGGGGACAGCTATCAAGCATGCTTGAAGCATTGAGTATGCTCATTAAGGTGGTGGGGGTGGAGATCTGTGACCACGATCCCTTATTTTCAGATCCAAAACTTGACAGGTATGCCAACGCCAGTATGGCCATTGACAAGAACATTAATCAATGAGTCTCTCTTAATCTATGTACAGTACTCAAGTTTAAGACCTTGTTTCGAGTTCTTAAAACATCTCCAAATGTGCACATGCAGGACTTACCCAAAGACTCCAGAATGACCAGCAAGAAAAAGAAGATTAAAAATCGGAGAGCTTTGTACTTCATCCACGTTCTCCTACTTACATTCTCAAAAACGTACAAGGGGGAGAGCACCCTTTTTGGGAAATGGAGGGTGGGGACAGATCCCATGATAACTTGTAATTAGAGCTGAAGAGACTTGGCTTAGGCAGCCTTTCATGCTGGAGAAAGCAGCTTTTCAAAGGCACCCCCTTTTTTTTTTTTTTTTTTTTTTTTGCATTCTGAGGGCTAATGAGAAAACCTTGCAAATCCATGTGCACCATTAGGGAACTGAGAGAAACCCCTTTGCTGGCACCAAGACAATCAACAGTCAAGGATCTGAACTCAGGGATTGCCTAGATTGAATATCCGTTTCTGCATTGAAAAATCAGTAGCCAAACATGGGGTCAGGGGAGGGATTCCACTGTATGGTTGGATCAGTCATATTTGGGTTTTATTTTATTCTTTCAAATTCCTCTCTGTCTCTGTCTCTCTCAGTCTCTCTCTGTGTGTGTCTAATTCAGAAGGATGGAGTTCTTGCGAACAAGTGAGTTAATGATTAAGTAGTATTATCTCCGTACTGTAGAGCTGTTCCTTGACTTGTGCACAAAACCGATGATATTTCTTGTTTTGAGCAGCTCTTGGGCCCCTTCCTTCCGTCCTCTCCCACAGTCAGATTTTACTTCAGGACCGGCTATTCTGCTATTGAAGGGCTCGCGTCAGTACCTTCCCAGGAATTAACCTACCCTCCGTCACTCCGGTCAAGAAGTACCTGTGCAGTTGCCCTTCTTCATCTTCCGCACGGAGCATCAGAGACCCAATGACTACATTGTGGGAGAGTCATCAGGCAAGAGACGCTTAAGTGGCGCTCCTTGATCCACAAGAGCAGAGGGCCAGCCAAACCCAAGTGATGGCTTGCTTTCTTAACATAAGAACATAAGAAGAGCTGTGCTGGATCCGGCCAATGGTCCATCTAAGTCCAGTTTCCTGTATCTCACAGTGGCCCCACCAGATGCCTCTGGGAGCGCACAAGACTAGATCTCTGTCTCCTGTCTCCCTTGCATCTGGCCTTTGAAGTACTGTACCCCGGTTTTAAGCCTGGAGATTACACATCTCCATCATGGTTTGTAACCTGTGATGGGTGTTTCCTCCAGGAATCTGTCTTGGAAATCTCCTTCCCCCTCTGTCCCCCCCCTTCTTCCTCATTTTCCATCCCTCTCCAAAGCAGAAATACAAAAAGAAATACAGGGAAATGGATAGGGGATCGGTGTCCCTTTTGGTTTTGCTAGATCTCTCAGCTGCTTTTGACACTATGGCATCCTCCTGACTCGTCCCTCTGAAATCGGAATTGCAGATACTGCATTAAAGTGACTCTGGTCCTTCCTGCAGGAAAGAATGCAGAAAGTGGTGTTAGATGATTTATGTTTGACACTACGGCCACTGACCACATCCCCCAGGGTTCTGTTCTGTCTCCTATGTTATTTAACATCTGTATATATGAAACCACTGGGGGAGATTATCAGGTTTTTTGGGGTTAAGTGCCACCAATATGCCGATGATACCCAGCTCTAAAATAAATAAGGTTATCCACCAGGTGGTTGTCCAAATATTTATTTATTTATTTATTTTTATATTTCTATACCACCAGTCTTCCAATGGAACTCCGGGCGGTTCACAACTGTTATAATACAGCAATAACAACAAGATCAAAATAAAAGATAAAATAAAAGTAAAAAGCACCAAAGAGGGTGGCAAATATTTCACAAGGGGGGGGGGGACTACACACACTAATGGTCGCCAAATGCCTCTCTAAAAAGCAAGGTTTTGAGAGCTTAGTTGAACACCAGCAGAGACGGTGCTAGGCCCAGCTCAAATTGGCAGATGGTTCCAGAGCGAGGGGCCAGCCACAGAAAAGGCTCGGTTTTGGGTGACCGATTTCCTAGCCTCCCTGGGCGTGGCCAACCAAAGAGAGAGCGCCTCTTGAATGCCGCCAGCGTTGGCGCAATCGCCACCTCCCCATGAAGTAATTGGTTCTGTTGTCGCACTGTTCTAACAGTTAGAAAGTTTTTCCTGATATTCAGCCGAAATCTGCGTTCCTGTAACTTGAGGCCATTTTTGCGTGTCCTGTACTCTGGGGTTGATCAACAACATACCCTTCCCCTCTTCTGCCCCTTCTCTCAATCATTTGATTTCCAGTATTTGCCAGGTCCTACCAGTTTCTGGCATCACCCAGGTGGAGTGCAGTCAGCAGCAGGGAGTGGGAAAGTTAATATCTTTTGGACTACAACTCCCAGAATCCTTGATGCAGCTGAGGGATTCTGTGTCGTAGTCCTGAAAAATAACTTCCAGTCATGGGAATCCCAAAAAAAGTCTTAAATGTCAAGATGGAGAGGCCCTTCTCGCCATCCTGCCACCCTCAGAGGTACATCTCGTGGGAACACATGAAAGGGCCCTTTCGGCTGCTGCGCCCAGACTCTGGAACTCCCTCCCACTAGAGGCCAGGACTGCCTCATCTCTGATGTCCTTCCAGAAACAGGCAAAGACCTTTCTCTTCAGGCAAGCTTTCCCTGAATGTTGGACTACCATTATGTGTCTTTTATATGAGTGGTACTTATAACCATGTTGCTTTAATGTAATGTTTGTCTATTAAATGCTGTAAGGTGTCCCTCAATTCCTTGTTGTCAAATACTTGAATTTATTTATTTATACTTATTTATTTGACGCATTTATATACCGCTACCATTTTCCGAACCGGAACTCAGGGCGGTTCACAAAGCATAGCTAAAATAGCTAAAAGGCTAAAAACACAGCAAACAATTAAAACAAGCACGGTAGAAAAGGCAAGATAACAATAAAAATGTTTATCAATGAGGGAAACTCTCAGTGGGGGCAGCAAGTGAAGAAAAGGGGAGGAACATGTCTTAATTGTACTGGACTGTATATTATCCCTCATTACTATAACGGGGTAAAAATACTCTAAAATAAATAAAAATAAAACAAATACTGTTTGGGCAGGTAGGACCTGGCCATCTAATCCCCAGTTTCCTACCAATTAAACCAAAGGTACACTAGGTACAAGATCACATGGGGAAGAGCCCAGATAGTACTTACATTCAATTATTTATGAACGTGGGATATTGTGCTTCAGTATCTATGATTCACAATTCCCAGAAATGGCCTGGCAGCCCTGCACAATATGGTGCCTGTTACTAGCAGAAAAAGGGATGCAAAGAGTTACATAGCAAAAGGCAGCCTGAAAGTTGACGGCACCAATGGTAGCAGACAAGATGGTCTGCAGGATCCCCTCTTGTACTTACTACCTTTTACAAATAAGGGGAAATTGGGAAGGCATTCATCATGACTGTCCCGATATCCAGCTCTCTCCCCACAAATAACAAGGCTCTGAAAACAAAGGCAGCTTGATCAGCCCTAATTGACAAATGAGAAACAGGTCTTTTGTAAAGCTAAGGCTACTTAACGGTCAATTCAAGGCCCCAGCTACCCTGCAGTAGTTTGCATTTCAACATAGGTGGCTTGCAACATGTTTTACTGAGAAAAACCCATGTCTCTTATAGCCACTAGGAAAATGGCCCTAACCCTAACACCATACCCCCTGCTACTCAGAAAGTCCCATAGCTTTGATTTTGTGCTCCCTGGCTCAACTACACCACTTTTACCCAGCATTGTGTTTTCTCTGTCAGGAGCAATTCAGTGTCTCAAGTTTTGCCGCCCGCCCATCATTTCCAAATTGATCTCTTTAACTGGACTTTGGGTGTTGTGCACAATTTAGTATGTGCTCCTGTTTATCGCTGGTGCTGTGATGGCCAGCTAGATAAGCAAAGCATGATGATCTTGTGTCTCTGTGATTATTCTAAGCACTCAATATGTAGACCACTCCACTCAGGCTCACTTCCTTCCTCCTTCCTCTAAAGATGATAAAATTCTATCTCAGTTATAGACCTTCCAAACACATTGGGTGAATTCACCAACCTCACACATATGTAGGAAACTAGAATAAGAACATAAGAAGAGCCATTCTGGATCAGGCCAAAGGCCAGTCTAGTCCAGCTTCCTGTATCTCACAGTGGCCCCGCCAATGCCCCTGGGAGCACATGAGACTAGATATCTGTCTCCTGAGATCACTCCCCTGCATCTGGTTCTTGAACACCTCCTGTGGCAGGGAGTTCCACAAACTAACAACACGCTGGGTAAAAAAAAATATTTTCTTTTGTCTGGTCTCACTCTCCCAACCCTCAGTTTGAGTGGATGTCCCCTAGTTCTGGTATTTTGTGAGAGGGAGAAGAGCATCCCTCTATCCACTTGACTCATGCCCTGCATTATTTTGTACGTCTCAGTAATATCCCCCCTCAGGAGCCTTTTTCCAGACTAAAGAGCCCCAAATGCTTTGCCTTTCCTCATAAGGGAGGTGCCCCAGCCCAGTAATCATTTTAGTCGCTCTCCTTTGCACCTTTTCCAGTTCTATGATGTCTTTTTTGATTGTGGTGACCAGTATTGTACACAATACTCCAGGTGTGGCCTTACTATCGTCTTGTACAATGGCATTATAATGTTGACCTGGAGACAGGGATAAGCAGTGAGGTGGCCAAGTTTGCGGATGAAACAAAACCTTTCTGTGTGGTAAAAACTAGAGAAGATTATGAAGAGCT
This sequence comes from Phrynocephalus forsythii, assembly GCA_029282475.1. NCBI lineage: Eukaryota > Metazoa > Chordata > Lepidosauria > Squamata > Agamidae > Phrynocephalus > Phrynocephalus forsythii. The sequence continues at coordinate 128,058,962 of JAPFRF010000005.1, read as the reverse complement.
CGAGAAGGATCTCTCTAAACTGGGCAAATGGGCTGCCAAATGGCAAATGCATTTGAGTGTAGGAAAATGTAAAGTAATGCATATTGGGGCAAAAAATCAAAACTTTATCTATCAACTCATGGGCTCTGAGCTACCCGTGACAGATCAGGAAAGAGATCTTGGTGTGCTGGCGGACAGCTCATTGAAAGTGTCTCCCCAGTGTGTGGCAGTGGTGAAGAAGGCCAATTCCATGCTAGGGATAATCAAAAATGGGGATTGAAAATAAAACAGCCAACATTATAATGCCATTGTACAAAATGATAGTAAGGCCGCACCTGGAGTATTGTGTACAATTCTGGTCACCCCATCTCAAAAAATACATAGTGGAACAGGAAATGGTGCAGAAGAGAACGACTAAGGGACCTCCCTTATGAGGAAAGGCTGAAACATTTTGGGCTCTTTAATCTGGAACAAAGGCATCTAAGGGGGGCATGATTGAGACATGCAAAATTATGCAGGGCATGAGTAAAGTGAATAGAGGGATGCTCTTCTCCCTCTCACAAAATACCAGAACTAGGGGACATCCACTTAAACTGAGGGTTGGGAGAGTAAGAACAGACAAAATATTTTTTTACCCGGTGTGTTGTTAGTCTGTGGAACTCCCTGCCACAGGAGGTGGTGATGGCATCTGGCCTGGATGGCTTCAAAAGGGGACTGGCCAGATTCCTGGAGGAAAAGTCCATCCCAGGTTACAAACCATGAGAGAGATGTGTAACCTCCAGGCTTAAAACTGGGATACTTCAAGGGCCAGATGCAGGGGAGTGATATCAGGAAAGAGATATCTAGTCTCGTGCACTCCCAGACGCATTTGGTGGGGCCACTGTGAGATACACGAAGCTGGACTAGATGGGCCTTTAGCCTGATCCAGCATGACTCTTCTTATGTTCTTATGTTCTTAACATGAGGAAGAATTTATGACAGCTGGATCTGTTTGGCTTGCCAAGGGTGGTGGAATCTCCTTCTTTGAAGGTTTTTTAAAGGCTGGATGGCCATTCCTGATGAATAATGGCAGGGGGTTGGACTAGAAAGCCCTTGAGGTCTCTTCCAACTCTATGATTCTATGATTCTACATATATGCAAGGCCTGCTTTTATAGAAGGTCACTTGATCATATCAACTCCCCATTACAATCTAAACTGGTTCTCTCATGGCTCTTTCTCTCTCCTTGCATTAAACAAACAAATAAAGGGAACAGTAAAGGAAGGATCTGTCTTCCTCTTTCAAGCAAGTGCAGCCTACCATTGATTGACTTACAGGAATTTATCAAGATGAATCCTCAACAGAAAAAAAGCAACGTTGATGGCAGGGAGAGGGGGAATCATCTTATCCCCTCTTCACCCCAAACACCATCACTACAAACAATTACAGACATGTTGGCAGGAATGAACACAACTATACAGAAGGTAGCTTCAGAACTATCAGAAATTAAAAATGATATTCAGGAATGCAAAAGAGACATCAGAAATTTTAAATGTCAATTAAATGCTTATGAAGATAAGACAATTGAGTTGGAATTGCGAACAGAAGCCATTGAAATATCAGCACAAAGAGCTTCAAGGGACATTAATCAACTAGAATTGGATAGATCAGCTTATATTCTAAGATTTCAATCAATCCCTCAGCAAGAAGGGGAAAACCTACTTAGCCTGATGACAGAGGAAATTGCAAAAATACTAAATATACCTCCAGAAGAAGCGCATTATGAAATAGATACAACATATAGAGTGAGCACTTTTTTACAAAGAAAATAAATATCCACCAGAAGTCCATGTCAAATTTGTTAGAGATCTACGAGAGATAAAATATTGAGAGATACAAGAGAAACACAGATAGAAATCAAGAACCAAAAATAAGAATTGTCAAAGATATACCTTGGAAAATCCGACAAATCAGAAAGGAATACAATTTCATAGTGAAAGTACTAATTGCAAATCAAATACAATATAGATGGATGTATCCGGAGGGATTGGACTTTACCTGGGATGGGAGGCATTACAGACTTGACTCACTGAACAAGGCCAGCAAGTTCCTGGAGAGGAACAATCAGAAATTAGGATATCAAGAATTAGACCAAAGAGAAATTATGGAAGAGGAAGAAGAGGAAGAACCACAAGACGTAGAAGAAATAGAAATAAGGAAAGAAAGAAAGAAAAAAGCAACCCAGTTTCCAAAAGAAGGACAGGACAAAACAAAACCAGGAAAACACAGGACGAACTGGGGGAGAAGCCTATAATCTAAGGGAAATCAAAAACAAAAACTACAAAATATAATGGAATTACAATTTTTTTCCTGTAACGTTAATGGATTGAACACCCCGGAAAAACGAAGGCAAATTTTCCAAAAACTCAAAAACTGAAATTGGACTTGACATGTTTGCAAGAAACACATATTAAACTTAGTGATTCAAAGTATTTAACACAGGAAAAACTTGGTATTTTATTCCATTCTCTAGATGAAAAGAAAAAGAAAAAGGATTGGCTGTTTATATTAAACCTTATCTAAACCCACGTCTGATTAAGTCTGATAAAGATGGAAGGTTCCTCTTGATTGAAATTCAAATTAATAAGAAACCAACACTATGCTGTGCTATTTATGCACCAAATGACAATAAAGAAAAAAATATCTTCTTCAAAAATATACGAGAAATTCTATCAGAATATGAGTACTCTTCAATCTTTATAATAGGAGATTTCAATGGAGTACCCTCTCCAATGATAGATAAAAACAGCCTGAAACCTAGAAAAGATAACAGAAAAGGGAAATTACCACACTCTTTTTTTCCAACTAGCGCAAGAATGGAACCTAAATGATATCTGGAGAAGAAGAAACCCACAGAAGAAGATGTATACTTATTTCTCACACCGTCATAACTCCTTCTCCAGAATAGATATGTGTTGGTCATCAGTGGATTTACTGACAGAAACAAAAGACATTGAAATACTGCCTAAATCATTTGCAGATCATAATCCAATTCTGTGGACAATTTTCAACAAACCTAAGATATCAAGATGGAGATTCAATAACTTTTTGCTAAAAGATAAGGAATTTATAACTCAGTGCAAGAGGAAACTTCAAGAATACTATGAGAATAATAGAAACAAAGGGACAAGTCCAAGCATAGTTTGGGATGCAGGCAAAGCTTACCTCCGAGGACTGGTTATAAGCTACAACACAAAGAAAAATAGGGAAAGAAAACAAAAATATACAGACATCTTAAAGGAATTGATGAAGATAGAAATGGAATTCCAAGAAAACCCAACAAAGACAAGTTTACAAAATCAGATCAAGATACTACAACATCAGTATAACTTATTGATCTCTCAAGAAGTTGCCTTCAAAATCAAGATAGCCAGACAAAAATATTTTGAATATACAAATAAACCTGGGAAGTGGCTAGCAAACAAATTACGGGCACAAAAACAGAGGAATTCTATAAGAAGTCTTAAAGACAAACATGGAAATAATTGTAACACCATGGATAAGATGAAAGCAATAGTTGAAGACTTCTTTCAAAATCTATATTCTAAGGAACAAACAGCAAGAAACGAAATAGCAGAATATTTAGAAAGCCAAGATCTTCCAAAAATAACATCAGAACACAGAAAGAAAAATTAAATAACCCAGTCTCGATGATGGAAATAACAGAAGCTATTAAAAACAGAAAAATGAAAAATCAGCGGGACCAGATGGTCTTACACCAGAATTTTTTAAACAATTTGAAGGAATTTTGGATATACCACTAAAAGAAGTTATAGCAGAAATAATGGAAGAAGGAATAATGCCAAAATCATGGCAAGAAGCAACAGTTACACTCATACCAAAAGAAAGGAAAGATCCAGAGTTAATACAAAATTATAGACCAATTTCGCTATTAAACGTTGACTACAAAATCTTCGCATCAATTATGGCAAATAGATTGAAACATGTTTTAACAAATTTTATACATAAAGATCAAAACGGTTTTCTTCCTAGAAGACAACTCAGCCATAATATAAGAATTGCACTTAACTCTCTGGAATATTATGATCAGAAAGTCGACAAACCTGCTGCTTGGATCTTTTTAGATGCAGAAAAAGCATTTGATAATGTATCTTGGGCATTTCTATATGAACAACTCAGAATAATGGACTTTGGGGAAATATTTGGAAGAGTCATCTCAGCAATATATCAATATCAAAGTATGAAAGTAAATCTCAACGGGACTTAAGCAAAACAATAAAGATATCAAAAGGTACAAGACAAGGATGCCCTCTTTCCCCATTATTATTTATTTTGACATTGGAAGTCTTGATGCGAAACATTAGAAAAATCCTGAAATCACCGGAATTAAAATTAAGAAGCACCAATTCAAAATACAAGTATTTGCAGATGACTTGATGATAATATTAGAAAACCCAATAGATACAATTCCAAATTTGATGGACTCTTTACAGGACTATGGACGAGTAGCAGGCCTGAAAATAAATAAAGAAAAGACTCAAATGTTAGTAAAGAACATGACAGAGACAGAAGTCCAAAATCTGGAACAAAAATGTAATTTCAAGGTAGTTAAGAAAGTCCGCTATTTAGGTATCTATCTTACTGCAAAAACCAGTACTCTTATTCAAGACAATTACATCAAAGTAATGAAAGAGATACAAATGGAAATAAACTTATGGAAAAATTTACAACTATCCTTTATGGGTAGAATAGCGGCAATAAAAATGAATGTATTACCAAAACTACTATTCCTGTTCCAAACAATACCGGTCCTTAAATCAACTAAATTAATACAAGAATTAGATAAACAAATAAGGAAATTCATTTGGAATGATAAGAAACCTAGAATCAAAATTAAAGTATTGCAGGACAAAAAGGAAAATGGAGGCTTCGCGCTACCAAACTGGATTTTATACTATAAAGCCTGCTGTCTGACGTGGATGAAACAGTGGATGACCCTTGAAGATAATCGACTACTTACGTTAGAAGGATTTAATTTGAATTTTGGATGGCATGCATATCTATGGTATGGGAAAGCAAAAGCCCAAAAAGATTTTGCAAACCACTGCATAAGAAACGCCTTGTTGTGGGTTTGGGACTCATTGAAGAACTCTATCTATACAGCAATGCCACTTTGGGTTTCCCACAACTGGCACATACAAAACCCTCCATAATAGAGGACAAAAACTCTGAGATATAAAGATATGTTAACAGAAAAATTACAACTAAAATCAAAAGAAGAATTACAGCTACAAGGATTTAGAATAGATTGGTGGTTGGAAATGCAAATGAAATCTTGGTTTAGGAATGATAAAAAGCAATTTGGTTTCTCAAATCAAGAAGTTGCAGTGGATAAAATTATTTTTTCTTCTAATGAAAAGTTAATTAAAAAAATTTATAGCTGGTTATTAGCCAGACACGTAGAAGATGAGATGGTAAAAGAATGTATGATAAGCTGGGCACAGGATCTAAAGTCAGAAATTCAGTTAGAGGAATGGGAAAAACTATGGAAGGTTAATATAAAGATCACTAAGTCAATAGCATTTAAAGAGAATCTCTATAAAATGTTTTATAGGTGGTATTTAACACCTGATAAGCTGGCTAAAATGTATAAAATATCCGATGTTTGTTGGAAATGTAACAAAGGACGGGATCTTTTTTCCATATGTGGTGGGTGTGCAAGAGGGCTAAAAATACTGGTGTATGGTGCAAAAATTTATTTTACAAACTATGTTAATTAATCTTGAGTTAAAACCAGAGATTTTTTTATTATCTATGATACAACAAAATATTGGTGATAGCAAAAAAAATGTAATAATTCATATTATCACAGCAGCTAGAATGTTGTATGCACAATTATGGAAGACAGACAATATTCCAGACAAAAATCAGTTAATTATGAAGGTGTTAAACTGCGCAGAAATGGACAAGATCTCGGCACTAATGAAACCAGAAGGATGCTATGAAGACTTCGAAGAAAGATGGCATGATTTCTACAAATTTTTAGATGAATATTACAAGACAATTAAGTTTCCTGTTTAATTTATGAGTAATTGAGATAGTTAAGGATCATACATTGTTAAGATGAGATGCAAACTTTGTTTGAGAAGATTAGAATCGCTCCAATGTTTTTTTTCCCTTTCTTTGATTGATAACTTTTTTGTTTGAAAACTATAAATAAATTGCAAAAAAAAAAAAAAAAAACATCTGTATGAAACCACTGGGGGAGATTATCAGGTTTTTGGGGGTTAAGTGCCACCAATATGCCGATGATACCCAGCTCTAAAATAAATAAGGTTATCCCCCAGGTGGTTGTCCAAATATTTATTTATTTATTTATTTTTATATTTCTATACCGCCAGTCTTCCAACGGAACTCCGGGCGGTTCACAACTGTTATAATACAGCAATAACAACAAGATCAAAATAAAAGATAAAATAAAAGTAAAAAGCACCAAAGAGGGCGGCAAATATTTCACAAGGGGGGGAAAACCTACACACACTAATGGTCGCCAAATGCCTCTCTAAAAAGCAAGGTTTTGAGAGCTTAGTTGAACACCAGCAGAGACGGTGCTAGGCCCAGCTCAAATTGGCAGATGGTTCCAGAGCGAGGGGCCAGCCACAGAAAAGGCTCGGTTTCGGGTGACCGATTTCCTAGCCTCCCTGGGCGTGGCCAACCAAAGAGAGAGCGCCTCTTGAATGCCGCCAGCGTTGGCGCAATCACCACCTCCCCATGAAGTAATTGGTTCTGTTGTCGCACTGTTCTAACAGTTAGAAAGTTTTTCCTGATATTCAGCCGAAATCTGCGTTCCTGTAACTTGAGGCCATTTTTGCGTGTCCTGTACTCTGGGGTTGATCAACAACATACCCTTCCCCTCTTCTGCCCCTTCTCTCAATCATTTGATTTCCAGTATTTGCCAGGTCCTACCAGTTTCTGGCATCACCCAGGTGGAGTGCAGTCAGCAGCAGGGAGTGGGAAAGTTAATATATTTTGGACTACAACTCCCAGAATCCTTGATGCAGCTGAGGGATTCTGTGTCGTAGTCCTGAAAAATAACTTCCAGTCATGGGAATCCCCAAAAAAAGTCTTAAATGTCAAGATGGAGAGGCCCTTCTCGCCATCCTCCCACCCTCAGAGGTACATCTCGTGGGAACACATGAAAGGGCCCTTTCGGCTGCTGCGCCCAGACTCTGGAACTCCCTCCCACTAGAGGCCAGGACTGCCTCATCTCTGATGTCCTTCCAGAAACAGGCAAAGACCTTTCTCTTCAGGCAAGCTTTCCCTGAATGTTGGACTACCATTATGTGTCTTTTATATGAGTCTATGGGTTCACATAGACTTTGTGTTTATGACTACTTATAACCATGTTGCTTTAATGTAATGTTTGTCTATTAAATGCTGTAAGGTGTCCCTCAATTCCTTGTTGTCAAATACTTGAATTTATTTATTTATACTTATTTATTTGACGCATTTATATACCGCTACCATTTTCCGAACCGGAACTCAGGGCGGTTCACAAAGCATAGCTAAAATAGCTAAAAGGCTAAAAACACAGCAAACAATTAAAACAAACACGGTAGAAAAGGCAAGATAAGAATAAAAATGTTTATCAATGAGGGAAACTCTCAGTGGGGGGCAGCAAGTGAAGAAAAGGGGAGGAACATGTCTTAATTGTACTGGACTGTATATTATCCCTCATTACTATAAGCCACCTTGGGTCCTTTTCCAAGGAGAAAGGCGGGGTAAAAATACTCTAAAATAAATAAAAATAAAACAAATACTGTTTGGGCAGGTAGGACCTGGCCATCTAATCCCCAGTTTCCTACCAATTAAACCAAAGGTACACTAGGTACAAGATCACATGGGGAAGAGCCCAGATAGTGCTTACATTCAATTATTTATGAACGTGGGATATTGTGCTTCAGTATCTATGATTCACAATTCCCAGAAATGGCCTGGCAGCCCTGCACAATATGGTGCCTGTTACTAGCAGAAAAAGGGATGCAAAGAGTTACATAGCAAAAGGCAGCCTGAAAGTTGACGGCACCAATGGTAGCAGACAAGATGGTCTGCAGGATCCCCTCTTGCACTTACTACCTTTTACAAAGTGACACCAAATAAGGGGAAATTGGGAAGGCGTTCATCATGACTGTCCAGCTCTCTCCCCACAAATAACAAGGCTCTGAAAACAAAGGCAGCTTGATCAGCCCTAATTGACAAATGAGAAACAGGTCTTTTGTAAAGCTAAGGCTGCTTAATGATCAATTCAAGGCCCCAGCTACCCTGCAGTAGTTTGCATTTCAACATAGGTGGCTTGCAACATGTTTTACTGAGAAAAACCCATGTCTCTTATAGCCACTAGGAAAATGGCCCTAACCCTAACACCATACCCCCTGCTACTCAGAAAGTCCCATAGCTTTGATTTTGTACTCCCTGGCTCAACTACACCACTTTTACCCAGCATTGTGTTTTCTCTGTCAGGAGCAATTCAGTGTCTCAGGTTTTGCCGCCCGCCCATCATTTCCAAATTGGTCTCTCTAACTGGACTTTGGGTGTTGTGCACAGTTTAGTATGTGCTCCTGTTTATCGCTGGTGCTGTGATGGCCAGCTAGATAAGCAAAGCATGATGATCTTGTGTCTCTGTGATTATTCTAAGCACTCAATATGTAGACCACTCCACTCAGGCTCACTTCCTTCCTCCTTCCTCTAAAGATGATAAAATTCTATCTCAGTTATAGACCTTCCAAACACATTGGGTGAATTCACCAACCTCACACATATGTAGGAAACTAGAATAAGAACATAAGAAGAGCCATGCTGGATCAGGCCAAAGGCCAGTCTAGTCCAGCTTCCTGTATCTCACAGTGGCTCCGCCAATGCCCCTGGGAGCACATGAGACTAGATATCTGTCTCCTGAGATCACTCCCCTGCATCTGGTTCTTGAACACCTCCTGTGGCAGGGAGTTCCACAAACTAACAACACGCTGGGTAAAAAAAAATATTTTCTTTTGTCTGGTCTCACTCTCCCAACCCTCAGTTTGAGTGGATGTCCCCTAGTTCTGGTATTTTGTGAGAGGGAGAAGAGCGTCCCTCTATCCACTTGACTCATGCCCTGCATTATTTTGTACGTCTCAGTAATATCCCCCCTCAGGAGCCTTTTTCCAGACTAAAGAGCCCCAAATGCTTTGCCTTTCCTCATAAGGGAGGTGCCCCAGCCCAGTAATCATTTTAGTCGCTCTCCTTTGCACCTTTTCCAGTTCTATGATGTCTTTTTTGATTGCGGTGACCAGTATTGTACACAATACTCCAGGTGTGGCCTTACTATCGTCTTGTACAATGGCATTATAATGTTGACCTGGAGACAGGGATAAGCAGTGAGGTGGCCAAGTTTGCGGATGATACAAAACCTTTCTGTGTGGTAAAAACTAGAGAAGATTATGAAGAGCTCGAGAAGGATCTCTCCAAACTGGGCAAATGGGCTGCCAAATGGCAAATGCATTTGAGTGTAGGAAAATGTAAAGTAATGCATATTGGGGCAAAAAATCAAAACTTTATCTATCAACTCATGGGCTCTGAGCTACCCGTGACAGATCAGGAAAGAGATCTTGGTGTGCTGGTGGACAGCTCATTGAAAGTGTCTCCCCAGTGTGTGGCAGTGGTGAAGAAGGCCAATTCCATGCTAGGGCTAATCAAAACTGGGGATTGAAATTAAAACAGTCAACATTATAATGCCATTGTACAAAATGATAGTAAGGCCGCACCTGGAGTATTGCAGACACAGAAACATCTGGATAGGTCAGGGGCTTAGGGCTCTTTTTCACTTCTGGTCACCACATCTCAGAAGAGAGCGACTAAAATGATTACTGGGCTGGGGCACCTCCCTTATGAAGAAAGGCTAAAACAATTGGGCCTCTTCAGTCTGGAAAAAAGGCGCTTGAGGGGGGATATGATTGAGACATACAAAATTATGCAGGGCATGAGTAAAGTGAATAGAGGGATGCTCTTCTCCCTCTCACAAAATACCAGAACTAGGGGACATCCACTTAAACTGAGGGTTGGGAGAGTAAGAACAGACAAAATATTTTTTTACCCGGTGTGTTGTTAGTCTGTGGAACTCCCTGCCACAGGAGGTGGTGATGGCATCTGGCCTGGATGGCTTCAAAAGGGGATTGGCCAGATTCCTGGAGGAAAAGTCCATCACAGGTTACAAACCATGAGGGAGATGTGTAACCTCCAGGCTTAAAACTAGGATACTTCAAGGGCCAGATGCAGGGGAGTGGTATCAGGAGACAGATATCTAGTCTCATGCGCTCCCAAACGCATTTGGTGGGGCCACTGTGAGATACACAAAGCTGGACTAGATGGGCCTTTAGCCTGATCCAGCATGACTCTTCTTATGTTCTTATGTTCTTAACATGAGGAAGAATTTATGACAGCTGGATCTGTTTGGCAGTGGAATATGCTGCCACGGAGGGTGGTGGAATCTCCTTCTTTGAAGGTTTTTAAGTAAAGGCTGGATGGCCATCTGTCGGGCGTCCTGTGATGAGGATTCCTACATGGCAGGGGGTTGGACTAGATAGCCCTTGAGGTCTCTTCCAACTCTGTGATTCTATGATTCTACATATATGCAAGGCCTGCTTTTATATGGAAGGTCACTTGATCATATCAACTCCCCATTACAATCTAAACTGGTTCAAGACAAATATCAGTGTAACAAATTGCTGAGAGAGAGCTAGGGCACAGAATGTGGAGTGAGTGACATCCCCTTGCAGACACCCCCCAGAGCCCTGGACGGGTGGGTGAAAAAAAAAGCTGTTTCATAATTTTTGTTGTTGTTGTAACCCCCTGCTGCTGGTTTAAATGATCATAGGTAAAATTGTTTATTGGGCCAAAGCCTAATACTTAAAGAAAAGCTACACCTTGATGGCACTCACCACCAGTGCTGAACTCAGTCATATTATTTGCCACTCTATTCTTTGTTTTGACTAATTTCCTATTATACAAATTCTACTGAGACCAAAAGGCTTTAAATGAGTTGCAGTGGACCCTCATATAACAATAACAACAACAACAGCAACAAATAAATTTATTGATTAGTCCTATGACCATATCAACCAATAACAACACAGAATATAGAATACATTGAAGTACATGCAACACCATCCAATAGGGTGCCCTACATTACAGATTCAGAATATACAGAAGTCATATATGTAGATCTCCTTTACAGCATACTCTAATTTGTTTGAGGTATTGCGTTCTTAAAGCTGCAGCTTTAATTACAAACTTGGCAACTTTGCGAACAATGTACACGTTAGAGCCCAAAAGAAGATAAGACAATCTGTGAATTGGGTCCCTACGGACTGTTCTTTCTAAAAGGGGGGATAGATATTCAAGCCTGATGGATGCATATAATTGACATTCAAAGAGAATATGAGAAATGTTTTCAACAGAAGGGGATCCACAAATACAGGTTCTCTCCTGATAAGGGAGGTGGTGAAAACGCCCATATTTGACCATGGAATCCAGCAGTTCAAATCTGGCTCTAGTAAAGGCCCTTCTTAATACTTGAGGTAAGGGCATTGAAATGTATTTTTCAGGTAAAAAGGTAATTTTATTCTTAGCCAACCAGCTTAGTGATCTATCTTTAGATAATAATTCCAGGTCTGATTGTGCACTAATATCTAGGACTCGCTGTTTGAAGATATCTCTTGCCTGTGGAGCTATTGAAAGCAAATACTGAATAGAAAACCCATGGTGTGTAATAGTTTCATGAAGGCGGCTAATCCAAGAATTGGTTTGTGCCATGTTTGTTTGTTCCATTAAACATATTTTGGGTAGACTATTGTATCCATAAAAAGGATTTTCAGGCAGTAATTAAAAACTTTGATGATTAGGTTACTTTGTAGGGAATGCATGCCTAGCTCTGCTCTAACAGCAGGAGCTGATGTGTTCTTATCAGTTCCCAATATATTTCTTAGAAAACTGGTCTGATTTTGTTCAAGAATGGTGGCTTTGTTTAAACCCCACAGTTCAGCTCCATAGGTCAACACTGGGACTATTTTAGCCTTAAACACCTCCAGTATGGGGATCAAAGAACCTGGGTGGTTGTAACTTAATAACTTGTACAATCTTTTAGTACCTAGCCTAGCCTTTTTCAAACTTCTTTTATAATGGTTAGACCATGTGCCTGTGTTGGTAAAAACCACTCCAAGGTAGTTAAAGGAAGGTACTTGTTCAATGGGTTCCCCATTTATCCACCAATTATATTTCACACTCCTCTTGCAAAACACCATCACTTTAGACTTGCTTTTGTTTATGGTTAAGGAATTTTGGACACAGTAGGTATACAATCTTTGGAGGAGTCTTCTTAGGTCTATTTGGGTAAGGGCCATTAGAACCATATCATCTGCATACAATAAAATATTAATAAATTTATCGAGTATCTTTGGCATATGGGAATCAGCATCAAGGAGAAAACCAGGTAGGTCATTTACATATAGGTTGAAGAGCATTGGGGCCAGTATACAGCCCTGTCTAACTCCAGTGAATGTTGGTATACTCTTTGTTAAGGAGCCATTTATTCCTGTGCGAACTTTCAACTGAGTATTTGAGTAAAGGATCTTAAGCAGACTTAAGAGTCTAGAGTCCATATTCAAAATGGCCAATTTCCTCCACAGAATATTTCTATTTATTGAGTCAAAAGCTGCACTAAGGTCTATAAATGCTGTATACAATTTCTTGCTTTTTGATAGCTGCTTTGTAAGAATGTGATGTAAAATAAAACAGTTATCAATTGTGGAGTGGTTGGGTCTAAAACCAGCCTGCTCTTCTACTAGAAGATTATTTTCCATGACCCAGTCTTCTATTTTACCCAATAAATGTTTTGCATACATTTTAGCTACTACTCCAATAAAACTTATTGGTCAGTAGTTTTTAGGATCCTCTTTGTTTCCTTTTTTATATAAGGGAACTATGATGGCAACTTCCCATCCAACTGGGATATGACCTGTATTATTTATATGGGTGAACAGCCCCACTAGTAAAGGGGCCCACCAGTCAATTTGAGTTTTAAAAAGCTCTGGTGGTAAAAAATCCTCCCCAGGTGCCTTATTATCTTTTAGTGAGCAGATGAACTAGGGGACATCCACTTAAACTGACTAACTTTGACTAACTTCCTATTATACAAATTCTACTGAGACCAAAAGGCTTTAAATGAGTTGCAGTGGACCCTCATATAACAAGTGGTTTGTTTAACAGATAATCCACTTAAATGAAAAAATTTCTGGAGATCGCTTAACAGAATCGCCTATTGAGTGAATCCATACAACAGAAAAACGGTTGCAATTAGGGATTAATCCGTTTTCAATGCATTCCCATGGGAAATTTGTACAAAGGAAAATTTGCTTAACAGCATTTCATTTAGAACAAATTAATTCCTTTATACAAGGTACCACTGTAGTCTATTTTAAGGCAATGCATGCTTCCTGTTATAACACTGATTTACTTTGGCCGCTGATTGTGCTTCAGGCAAAAATTATTTAGGACCCAAGAGAGGTATTTTTGTTTTTTTTGTTTTTTTGTTTTTTTAAGGACCAACCCAGTTTCCACTTCTTGTGCTACCATTGAAAAGGCAGTGGCCGTGATGCTGTTAGTGTCTAACTTTGGAACTTTGGAATGCCCTCCCTACGGAGATCTGCCTGGCGCCGACACTTTTGGCTTTTCAGCGCCAGGCAAAGACCCTCTTCTTCTGCCAATATTTTAATTAGACAGTGTTTTAGCTGGACTCACGAGCAGCAGCGTTTTATAATTTGTACAGTATGTCAATTGTTTTAACCTATATTGTATTTTATAGTTTTAATAGTCATAACATTTTATTTTTTTATAGTTTTAACTTATTATTGTATGCCACCCAGAGACCACCTGGTAGTGGGGCGGCTAAAAAATATTGTAAATATAGTGGTACCTTGTATAAAGGAATTAATTCGTTCCAAAAGAAATTATGTTAAGCAAATTTTCCTTTGTACAAATTTCCCATAGGAATGCATTGAAAACAGAGTAATCCCTAATCGTGACCATTTTTATGTTGTACGGATTCATCCCATAGGCGATTCTGCTAAGCAAATTTCCCCTATCTCCAGATTTTTTTATTTTGTACAGATTTTATGTTATACAAACCATTTGTTATACGAGGGTCCACTGGAAATTAAATAAAATAAATAGCAACCTGTTCAAGGTCACTGTGTTACTCACAATTTGTTACTTGTAATTTATTATTATTATTATTATTATTATTATTATTATTATTATTATTATTATTATTATTATTATTATTATTAACACAGAAATGGTCCCTTACTCATTCCTTGAGGCTCAGGGCGCAAAAACATGAGAAACCAGAAACTTTGATGGGTTCCGCATTGGGGGCTGGAGTTCTCCCAGTTGGCTATTGAATGCAGCAGGCCACATGCCTCTCCTCATTTCCTTTCTGTTCAGAGTGTAATGAGAGATGTTGCAGGCCAAACGCTGTAAGCCTGTGGCCAGAGGAAAGAGGCAGGCAAAGGAAAAGTCTTGTTTAGACATCTTCCCTCCCGTCTGTGCAAAGGATTACATGGTTTTAAAAGATCAAGAGCAGGGCCGTTGTAGATTTTCCAGTTATATTCCCAGGATTTGTGAACTGACCCTTCTTGGAAAATGGGTAAGATTGCCATGTTTTTCTGTGGTGCTGCTCCTCTGCCATTAGCATCAGTCTAACACAGGTCTATAGGTGTATGTATGAATACCTGTAGGGCTTTTACACCACCCTTCTTCCTTACAAACAAAAGAGAAGTTGACAAAGCATAGCTAAAATGAAGGATTGCTAGGTTTAGTTTCATTTTATTTAATGATTGCACCGTTGAATTTATTCTTGCCTGTTACTTTGCTATGCCTTATAATGACTGGGATACCCAACGTGATGGAGTGGATAGTCAGGGTAAAAGGTAAAAGGTTCCCCCGGCACATGTGTGCTAGTCATGTCCGACTCTAGGGGTGGTGCTCATCTCCGTATTCAAGCCAAAGAGCCAGTGTTGTGCAAGTCCATGGCCATGTGGCCAGCACAGTTGCATGGAAACACTGTTTTGCCTTCCCGCTTTTTACGGCAGTACTTATTGATCTACTTGCACTGACATGCTTTTGAACTGCTAGGTTGGCAGGAGCTGGGGTGAACAGGGGGAGCTCGCTCCGCTGCCTGGCACCCGGGATTCGAACTGCTGAGCTGCCGACTTTGTCACCGACAGTTTTCAGTGCTCTAGCCTGCTGAGCCATCATGCCCCATCCAGTGCCTGGGATCAAATCCTCACTCAACCATGGGAACTCACTGGGGGTGTAGAACGAGTAAAACCCATTCGTGAAATACAGCATCTCACTTGTGGGGACCTCGGTGCACCAATATAGCCAGGAGGTGGAAGGCTAGTTTTCTAAGGATCAGGGTGAAGGGAGGGAGTCCACACAGCTGAAGGGGGAGGCACCTCCCTTATGAGAAACAGCTGGGAGAGGCAGAGTTAAGGAAAATAAAAGGGTCGGACTGAGAAAGTAGAAGACTGATGCAGAGCGTTTGGAAAGGATGGAAGCAGTGGCGTTTTGGGGCGCCTGGGGACAAAGTTGTTTTTGTGACCCTCCGGCCCTCCCAAACCCCATTGCATCCACCCAGCAAGGGGGGCAATCCTCCAGGCATGGGGCGGGCAGGGGCGCACGGGTGGGCATGTATGCCGTGCTGGCAACTTAAATTCAGACCAGAGATCTTGGGGGATTGTCGCTCTTCCTGTGTTCCCACCCCTCCGCACTCCCTTGCTCCTGTGTGTGGTGAGGGAAGAGAGAAAAAAAGGGAGAAAAAAATGCAGGCTCACCTCCGCTCTGCCATGGAGCTGCCCCGGAAAGTATTCCAGTCTCTTAAAGGGGTGGGGGGCAAAAAACAAAAAAAACAAACAGAAGGCAGGAGAGCCCGACATTCACTGCCTTGCAATCCGCATCAGAAATTTTTCACCTTCGGAGACCAGGTACTTGGAAAATGCACTGGGACGTGCTTATGTGGGCGTGGTCGCACTTAATTTTTTTAATAGTCCAGAGCTGGTGGGTAAACAATTTTAAGCTCCGCATCTGGGAGCCATTTGCCTCGGATTTTAGAGATCATGTAAAAGTGCCCAAAGAGTTGGAGGAGGAGGAGGAGGGTGCTGCAGCCACCACATTCGCACACCTGCCTGCCTGCTTGCTTTGCTGCTCGCCTGGCACATGGCGGCGGGAGGGCGCAAGACTTATCTTCCTCCCCCTCCAGGCACCCCCAGATTTCTACACCCAAGGATAAATGTACCCTTCTGCCCCCCACCACAGATACACCCCTGGATGGAAGAAGCTGTTTACTAGGTGCGCTGATAGAAGCTGAACACCAGAGACTCTAGCCATGTGCTTGGACATGACTACATTAGCCTGGACACCACGGCGGCCCTGGAGAGGCAAGTGAGGGAGGGAACGAGTAGAGACGAGTTTCAGAGATGGACTTCTTTTGCTCCTCTACCTTCCCTTGAAGGGGTCCTTCCAGGACGCAATCTCTCCCCTCCCCTCCTGCTTTCCAGAACCTGGACTCTCAAGGAATTCCAGCAAAGTTGGCAAGTGGCATCCAAGGGTTTAGAGCATTGTTGGCGGATCTATGGCACGGGTGCCAAAGTTGGCACGCAGAGCCTTTTCTGTGGGCACGCGACATCGCCCCCTCACAGCCACAGCACTTCCCCCTCTGCTTGGAGCACCCCACTGTGCTGCTTGGAGCACCGGACGAAGGGGAGGCAGCGGCTTGTGGGCTCCTTCGTAGCCCCAGTTTACTCTCCAGCCACCATGCTCTCAGCATCCCAAAAGTGGCATGGCTGGAGAATAAACTGGGGCTACAAAGGAGCCCACAAGCCGCTGCCTCCCCTTCGCCTGGCTTTCTGCACAGAGTCATTTCGAGACCACTGAAACAGTTCTGTGCAGAGAGCCGGGAGGAGAGTCAGCAATTTGTGGGCTCCTTCATAGACCCAGTTTTCTCTCTAGCCATGCCGCTCTGAGAATCCCAAAAGCCTGCTCTCAGATCCTCGCTGTCCCAAAAGGATAGCACCCTTCTAGAAAGCAAGGGTTGAAAAGCAGGTTTTTTAATTGCTTGCGGCCAAAGCGAGGGTGATGTGGCTGCGGGAAATTAAAAAGCCTGCTCTTCGATCCTCGTTTTCCTGAATGGTAGCACCTGAAGCATTTGTAACCCGGGATACCATTGTATTCAGGTTAAATTGCCATTTTAGCACTTTACAAAAAATAAGTGGGTTTTGAATCACACTTTGGGCACTCGGTCTCTAAAAGGTTCACCATCACTGGTTTAGAGACTCTAATTCACCCTGTGAGACTCTAATTCGTCCAGTGTTGGAGCACTCTCCACCTCTTGAGATAACTGGTTCCTTTGCCATCAACAATTTAAGATAAGAAGATGGTACCATCTTATTGGGAGAAAGGAGTGATGACTTGAAATGACTTCTGGGGGAGATGAAAGAAGAAAATGGCAAAGCAAGACAGCAGTTGAATGTTAAGAAGGCAAAAATCAACTCCACAAAAGAATTACTTGCCTAGAATGAAGAGGTCAAAGCCGTTAAAGATTGTGTTCAATCCTCCATCCAAACACAGACTGCAGCCAAGAAATCCGAGGCTCAGAAGGGCAGCAAGCAAGAGATTCATTGAAAGGATGTGTCACTGGAAACCAAGGTAAAGATCATTTTCACTGTAGTATTCCTGATTACTATAGGACAGGGCTGTTCAAATTTGAACAAGCCGAGGTCTACGTTTTCCAGGCCAAAGTGCCTGAGGGCTACTATACTAAAACCTATCTACTTAAGAATTTTATCCATTTTGAGCACATGTTCATAAGTTTTAAAAAAATGTAAGTAGCGGTTTCCCATAGGAATGCATTGAAAACCAATTAATCTGTTCTAGAGGGAACAGATTTCAATGCACCATGGCCCTTGAACTGCCCCGCTCGGCTGAGACAGACCCAGAACTTTGCTGGGGCACTGGTGGTCCTTTGGATGGGGGAAGGAGGGGCCCAGAACTTATCCCCTCACTTTTTAAAACAGGGTCTTTTCTATTGGCCGGTGGGCTACTTTTGAACACTTCGCAGGCTACCAGTAGCCCGCAGGCTACCTGTTGTGCAGGCCTGCTATAGGGTGAAGGAAGCTGCAAGTAGAAAAAAGGGAGTTCATTTAAAATAAAGTGTTGAGAGAGGATTTTTATAATATCACAGATGCCCCCTGAAAGACAAGTATGTGAGTGCTAGTTCAAATGTAGCCTTAATTCTCTCCATTGTACTGAAGGAAGGAAGGAAGGAAGGAAGGAAGAGATTAAACTGAGCCTTTCCTACCTGGATCACATAAATAAAACAACTCTAGGAAAGACAGTAATGCTGGGAAAAATTGAAGTCACCAGGAAAAGAGGAACAGCTAAATAAGAAATAGACTGACTCAATAAAGGAAGCCACAACATTCCTGAAGCCAAGCGGGGCTGTTGACAGGAGGAACTTTTGGAGGTCACTAAATCATTTTTCAGCCATTAAGTTGGAAGTCGCTTGTCAGCATTATAACAACAACAACATTTACTCTCTGTGTCAGCAGGCAGGAAGATATTTGTTTTTCTTTTCTCTCTCTCTTGTTTTAAAGGCAGCAGTCTTTTTTAAAAAAACTATTTACAGAGGTTAGGGGAGTAGAGGGGGGGGAAGAGGGGTTTTAATTTTTTTCCCCAACTGGCCAGGCTCCTGACTTCCTCTGTTTGCGAAGGGCAGCCCGTGTACAGAAATGAATCATAAGAATTTTATCCCAGTTCACTTCTTTCTATTGCAGTATAAAAATTTCCCTGCTATGTTTCTGACTTGATACAAACTTGGGGAAATTACCATTCCGGACTGTTGTTCCCAGAATCCTCCTGGGCAGCCCAAACCGCTCCCTCTACAAAACTTTTAATTAAGTGTGCGTGCAAGTCTGCAATCATTTGTGGCTTCTCTGGAATCCCATTTATTTCCACCTCCTGCCACATTATCAACATTCTCATAAATTTTTGCTTCTATCTGTTTAGGAACGGATAAAGAGCTTCTTTTTCTATTGCTTTTTAAGCTGGCTGGGTGTCTTAGCAGTTTAGATCTCTGACTTGCTGCCGCTGTGCATCCAGGGAGAAAGAACCAGCCTGGGTGACCTTGGGCCAGCTGGGCAGTCATAAGAACATAAGAACATAAGAAGAGCCCTGCTGGATCAGGCCAGAGGCTCATCTACTCCAGCTTCCTGTATCTCACAGTGGTCCCACCAAATGCCTCCGGGAGCCCACGAGAGTAGATATATGTCTCCCGATCCCACTCCCCTGCATCTGGTCCTTGAAGTCCCCCGGTTTTAAGCCTGGAGATGACACATCTCCATCATGGTTTGTCACCTGTGATGGACTTTTCCTCCAGGAATCTGACCAATCCCCTTTTAAGGCATCCAGGCCAGATGCTATCACCACCTCCTGTGGCAGGGAGTTCCACAGACTAACAATGCGCTGGGACGCCCCTAGAGGGAGGGGACAGCAAACAATTTCTGAATGTTCTCTATCTGAAAAGCCTGGAAAAGGGTCTCTATAAGTCATAATGGATTAGAGGGCATGGTTATTATACATGCCGTCAGGTCGGTTCCGAGTACACCCCAGCCGGCTGCAAAGCTCAGTGGTTTAAGGACCTCGCTGTGGAGCCAGAGTATGAGAGTTTGATTCCTCCCTGGGACTTCTGCACATAGAGAAAGCCTGTGTAGCCTTGAGCCAGCTGCACAGACCCAGGGCACTCACAGAAGAAGGGGTGGCGAAAGAACTCCTGAATACTCCCTACCTGGAGAACCCTGACAAAGGGTTACCATAGGTTAGATTTGATCTGATGATGATGATGATGATGATGATGATGATGATGATGATGATGATGATGATGATGATGATGTTTGGACTGGCTGGGTCTCACCTGGACTCAGCTGGGGAATGAGGTCAAGGAATCACTAGGGTGGATCTGTTGCAGGAAGAGTTAAGCAGTAATCGGTTTTGAGACAGCAAAAAAGCAAAAAGCACTTTGTCTAGCCTTTCCTTTTAATTATTATCAAGCTGAGCCAGCTTAGGGTGTCAGTTTCCAGGGTGCCTGTTTGAATTTCCCTTTCCTTTTATTTTCCTTCAAACCTTGTTTAAAATGTTTAAAATGCTGATCTGGCTCTTTTTTTTTAAGGAAAAAAATCAATTTAAATATGATGCAATGGCAGCCAACAGAGGGATTTTGCAAGAGCGTGCCCTCTCCTCTGACTTCCTGCCTTGAAAATCTTCTCTGTCCTTACCTTCTTGTGTAGCTTGTCAAGAGTTCTGCTTAAGAGGGAGGGCGAATCTTAGACCGTTACTTCACGTCCTTCCTCGTTCCGAGATTACATTCATTTTGTGATAATGTTGTTCACAGTCATGTGGTCTTGTCCCAGTTCTGTCCCTGTTTCCGTTTACCCACGGGTGTGATTGATGGTATCGTGACAACTGTTACTTCACATCCTTGTTTCGTGACAATTACTGAATTTTCCTGGCTTCATTTACCCTTTTTTTTTTTGCCCGGGCTTCCGTTTTTTGATATTTCGAATCTCCGCAACTTTGCCTTTCATTTGTTAAGCGGCAAAACTCCCAGTTTCATGCCTTCTTTCCTCTCTGCGATGCATTGTTTACACCAGGCATGTCCAAACTTCATCCCTCCTGATGTTTTGGACCACAACTCCCAGAATTCTAAGCTTAGAATGCCAGTGGCAAAGGACTGTGGGAGTTGCAGTCCAAAACATCTGAAGGGCTGAAGTTTGGACATGCCTGGTTTATGCCATTGGGATTGTACTGGAGAATGCAACTTTGCACTCCTGCCATTAGATGGAGAATGTGTGCATTTCGTGACAAAGCGTTACTTCACGGGCACTTGTCTCGAAACAAGAACCGAGACAAGACAATTCCCGAGGCCAGGGAGAGGTACGTCTCATAACACTCTGTTCCCGGTTCAAGGGGCGTGGTCGGGACAAACTCCCGCCATCACGCAATGGATGTGAAGTAACCTTTTTTCGTATTGGTCCCAAGTGGGATGATGAGAGGGATGTGAAGTAACCATCTTAGAAACATGGAGTTGTAAGGGGCCTAAAAGGCCATCGCGTCCAACCCCCCTGCTTAGACAAGAATCCAAAGCAAAGGAGATCTGACAGGTGGCCGGCCAGTGCTCTTTTGAATTCTTTTGGATTTCTTCAGAAATACATTTGAATCTTCACTGGGAGTATACATACCCTTTTCCTTTCTCAAATGCAGATGCCAAGAATGGGCTCCATATAGCTTTAAAATTGTTGGCCTTTGCTTATTTTCAAATTACAGCTTGTCACTGATACTCATGTTCCACATTTCTTTATTTTACATCAGCTACTTACTTGTCCATGTTTTGCCATGATTAGCCTTGCTACAGCTACCATAATAATCATTAGCTCTCTTTCATCATTACATAGTTGTTTATTATTAACCATGTTCTTTACTTCTCTAAAAATTCAATGTTCTTTACTTCTCTAAAAATCCCTTTTCCAGAAAACCATCAAATGTGTAAATATAGGAATAGGAATCTTTATTGTCATTGCCCCCTTGCAGGAACAACGAAATTTCATATGCCCCTTTTTGGATGTATTTTTATGCAAACTTTTTTATTCCATCAATCTTAATCATTTCTTTTCATCAGCAAATTGTGGAACGTATCCCTCACATCAGGTCATGGTTAAATGCAGGATGAAAAATATAAATACCTCAAAAGAAGTGGACTGCCATTCATGAAAGAGAAACTCGTTTGAAGTGGTATCTAAAGAACTGAGTCCATTTATATCAAGCATACAGACTCCAAAGCAAGGCAAAAAAGCAAAGTATGCTGCTTATATACTGCCGCATAGCATTTAAAGCATTATCTGGGCAGTTTGTGTGTGCGTGTTGCGTAATTTCAGTCATAACCGACTCTTTGTGACCCATGTTCATGCCATTTTCTTGGCAGGAATACTGGTGTGGTTTGCCAAGCCTGCATAAATAAATGGTAAACTGCCCAGAGAGTGGTCTAGATAACCTATAAGCACATCCGATCTCACCTGATTTCGGAAGCTAAGCAGGGTCAGCCCTGGTTAGTACTTGGATGGGAGACCACCAGGGAATGCCAGGTGCTGTAGGCGCCTCTGGAGTAGGAACTACACATCGCTCCCATCCTCCCCAAAGCACGCTGGGTGTTCATTTTATTGACCTTGGCAGGAGGGAAGGCTGAGTCAACCTTGAAATGGCTACCTGGGATTGAGCTCATGTTGTGAGGATAATTTTGGTTGCCGGTGACTGTCCAGCCACCACAAACCCCTTCCGTGTCCAACTGATTCAGAGAGCTTCCGGTAGAACATCCTCCCCTCCACTTCCCATCAAGATGAAGATGCATGAAACTTCCTTATGCAACCAAGACTTATTTTCTCTTTAAGAACCATCCTTCCCTTTAAGAAACCACCTTCCTTCTTAACAGTATCCTTATGGAAGTCTTCTTCTCTGCTCTTTAACATGATGACTGAGGGCTCCCTGAAAGTTTCCAGCCCTAGACTTCCACTGTGGATGTGAATTAGAAATGCTAAGCCCCATCACCTCTACACAGCAATAACAGGACTCCATTATCCATCCTATGGCCTGAAAATATTAAAAATGTATTTTTAAACCCCCACCCCAGAATATTTTTTTAATTATGAAGTTACCAGATCTAGCCTCTAGAGGAGAGCAGAGACTGTGGTATGCATTCACTATTGAAATACAGGTACAGTATAGGGCCTTTTCACACGACCACTAAGATCCGCTGGCCACTTAAATTCGGACCAGGGATCTTGGGGGTTCGTTGCTCTTTCTGCGTCCCCACCCCTCCACACTTCCTTGCTCCTGTCTGAGTGAGGGGAGGGAGGAAAAAAAGAGGGAAAAATGCAGGCTCACCTCTGAAGCTGCCCGGAGCCCCGTCGTTGCCCTGATTCCTTCTCTTCTGTTTTTTTTTTTTTTTTGCCTCCTGCCCCTTCTCTTAAAGGGGCGGGAGGCAAAAAAAAAACCAAACAGAAGCAAGGAGAGCCCCGCACTCACCAGATTAAATCCGGACCTGGGGATTTTCATCCTCCTAGAGCAGGTACAAGAAAAGTGGGTTGGGACGCGCTTAGGTGGGCGTGGTCGCACTTAATTTCCTGCAAACTCTGGAGCTGGTGGGGAAACAATTGTAAGCTCCGGAGCTGGCAGCCATTTGCTGCGGAGTTTAGGGGTCGTGTACAAAGGCTCATAGTGTTTTTCAAGAGGGGACAGCTGGGCTTGGAAATGGTCACCTGCAGATACAGGAGTACTTTTGTACATGCCTATGTTTTCAGGATGTTTAAGAAGCACTGGGACAGTAAGGAACAAAGGACAGGAAATAGTAAGATAAGGGAAATATAGTGTGGATGAGGGGAAATTGCTGACATCAGTGCAACACCTGCCACTTTAATGAGTAAAGGTGCTGACTGTGAATATTCTCAGTCATCCAGGTGAGTTTATCTGGAACTTGAGTCATGGCAACTGGACTTCTTTTTTCTTGAGAGATAGAAATGTTTTGCTGCTCATCTAAACAGCTACATCAAGCTTCTCAAGAAAAAAGAAGTCCAGTTGCCATGACTCAAGTTCCAGAGTAAGGATGCTCTGTCTCAATGGGTGGATGTTTTGATTGATTAGTTTTGCTTTAATTTTAACTTATTAGGGTTTCTCTCAGTCTCGAATGCAGCACTACCATTTATTTTCTTTCTTTCTTTGGGCGTTTATACATGACCCCTAAACTCCGGGGCAAATGGCTCCCAGCTCCGGAGCTTAAAATTTTCACCACCAGCTCCAGAGTTTACAGGAAATTAAGTGCGGCCACGCCCACTTTGGCACGTCCCAGCGCACCTTTCAAGTACCTGCTCTTCCGGGGTGAAAATTGCTTGATGCGGTGTAAAGATAGTGAGTGCGGGACTCTCCTCACTTCTGTTTGTTGTTGTTTTTGGCTCCCACCCCTTTAAGAGCTACTTTACAGAGACAGGAATGTTGCCGCTGCAAGAATGGAGGCAGAACGGAGGTGAGCCACGATCTTTTCTTCCTGTTTTTTCTCCCTCCCCTCATGCAGCCAGCAGCCAGGGTGGGGACACAGGAAGAGCGACAGGCCCCTAAGATCTCTGGTCCGAATTTAAGTGGCCAGCAGATCTTAGGGGTCGTGTAAAAGTGCCCTTTCTTTCTTTCTTTCTTTCTTTCTTTCTTTCTTTCTTTCTTTCTTTCTTTCTTTCTTTCTTTCTTTCTTTCTTTCTTTCTTTCTTTCTTTCTAATAGTTTACCCCGCCTTTCTCCTTGGAAAGGACCCTTTGTGGCATTGCAACACACTAGACAATGAGTGTGCAACAGTTATCAAGAAACGTTAAAGACAACATTCAAGGCTAAGGGCCATGATTGTGGAGAGGCATCTTATATCATTAAAAAGTTTTAAACAAACTAGGAAAAGTTTTAAAACTTTTTAACAGTTTTACGCAAACAAATAAAAGGGGGGAATGTCATTCTGAGATATGGAAAAATGAAAATGGACTAACACAAGCAGTACTGAATTCAAAAATTCATTCCAAGCAGTAGTGCACGACCGTCCATCTAAAAGTCACATAACAGGCAATCAGTCACTGAGGGAAGTCTTGCCTGAAGAAAAAGCTTTTTGCCTGCTTGTGGAAGGACAGCAAAGATGGGGCAAGTCTGGCCTCCAGTGGGAAGAAGTTCCAAAGTCTGGGAGAAAAAACATAGAAGGCCTCTCCAGTGTTCCCATCAGATGCACCCCTATGAATGTGGTAACAACAAGAGAAAGGCCTTTCCTGAAGGCTTTAACACCCAAACTGGCTCATACTGGGAGATACTGTGTAGTCTTGGAGATAGTTTGGACCCAGCATTTTGAATTCTGCCTGGGAACTGTTTGGAAGCCACTGGAGCTGCTGCAACAAGGGTGTTCTGTGATCCCTGTAACCAGCTCCAGTCAGCAGTCTAGCTGCTGCATTTTGCATAGAGAGTAGAGATGGGCACGAATCGAAAAAAATTGCATTTCGGTTTTTCATTTTTCGTTGAGGGGGTCCGTTTTGGTTCGTTTTCATTTTTCGCAAATTTTTGGGTAAAATTGTTTTTGTTTATTTGTTTATTCATTTTTCATTTTTACCCACTTTTTGCACGATTTTTAAAACATTTCTGTGCGTGGGCGTCCCCCAATGCCCCAGACTAGAGGGAAAACACTAAAAAAAATTGATGCTGGCAGAGACACAGTATAGACTAGGTACGCAGGGAGGCTGCAAAGGCAGCGGCAGATGTTGCCCAGGGTGCAAGGCAGCCACAGAGTGACTGCACTGCGGGGCAGGGGAGGGTACTCACCGAGAGGTACGCACGCATGCACGCACACAGGGAGGCTGCAGGAGGACTGAAGCTAGAGAGAAATCTCTTCTTTCTCTCCCCTAAGAGCCAGGCTGCAGCCGGCAAGAACACAGAGACACACACCTGCCTGGCTGGCCTAAAGTGAAAATAACGAGTCACAGAGACAGCAATCCCACCCTAACTCCCACTGGAGACTGCAAGGAGGATGTCGGCTGCCAGAGCTTTTTATGCCCTCTGTGGCTGCCAGACCTGCCCAGTCTGCAACCTGGGCATGCTATTGGTTGAAGTTGTCCAAGAATTTACATGATCCCATCACATGGCTTGCCTCCATGTTGTGGCTGGCGACATCCATTTTGTCATCTTTAAAGGGAAAAGAAAAATACATCGCGATGGGAGAAGATAAAAACAAACTATTTAAGGACCCCACCCCCCTGGTAGGTATTATCAGACAGTATAAATAATTATTGCTGTGTTTTTATGGATGTCCAGGGCGTTTTTTAACATTTAAAATAGCTCATTTCATTGCACATCGCCATTAACGAAAAACAAAACGTAACGAACCTAATTTTCGTGGTTCTGTTCAGTTCGTTCCAATTTCATCACAAGGTTCGTTATTCGTTTTGTTACGTAATGAAATGAATAACGAAGAATGAAAACGAAAAAAGTTCATTTCGTGCCCATCTCTAATAGAGAGTTACATTAATCCAGCCAGAAAGTGACTAGGGCAGTGTTGGCGAACCTACGGCACGGGTGCCAAAGGTGGCACTTGGAGCCCTTTCTGTGGGCACCCAGCATTGCTCCTTCACAGCCACCTGTATTCAGGATAAATTGCTGTATTGGCACTTTGCGAAAAATTAGTGGGTTTCGAATCGCAGTTTGGGCACTCAGTCTCTGAAAGGTTCGCCATCACTGAACTAGGGTATCTCTTGCAGGTCAGATCTCTCAAGAAAACGATGTAGCTGGTGTACTAGTTTTAATTGTGCAAAGGCACCCCTGTTCATTCTATCACATAATCACTTCATCTATGACTACACTTTGGCTACAGAACAGATGAGGAAAAGTTAACCTGAGGTCATTTATACACAACCCCTAAACTCCGGGGCAAATGGCTCCCAGCTCCGGAGCTTTAAAATGTTTCCCCACCAGCTCCGGAGTTTACAGGAAATAAAGTGCGGCCGCGCCCACTTTAGCGCATCCCAGCGCACCTTTCAAGTACCTGCTCTTCCGGGGTGAAAATTGCTTGATGCGGTGTAACGATAGTGAGTGCGGGGCTCTCCTCGCTTCAGTTTGTTGTTGTTTTGGCTCCCACCCCTTTAAGAGCTACTTTACAGAGACAGGAATGTTGCCGCCACAAGAACGGAGGCAGAACGGAGGTGAGCCACGATCTTTTCTTCCTTTTTTTTCTCCCTCCCCTCACGCAGCCAGCAGCCAGGGTGGAGACACAGGAAGAGCGACAAGCCCCTAAGATCTCTGGTCCAAATTTAAGTGGCCAGTGGATCTTAGGGGTCGTGTAAAAGCGCCCTGAGTGAAGATTTTCTGGCTTGCAGGAACAGTGCTGAGGAGATTTTATTCTGATGATTTTCTGCCTAAAGTGCAGCTGTTGAAGGAGGGGAGTTTAACACCCCATCAGAAGTAGCATTATTCACTTCCCGTGTGAACAGAATGATAGATGACCACCAGGGATACGTACATATATGTCTTTTGAACTGGTTTCCATTTATCATTTCCTAGTTTTGAACTCAGTACCTGTTGACATGTAGAGCCACGTTATTCCAGTGCAAGAAAGCACACTGACTGAGGCTCTGCCAAACAATGCACCAAAACCACAACATTCCTATTTATTTATTTATTTATTTATTTATTTATTTATTTATTTATTTATTTATTTATTTATGGGTTGATATACTGCCAACCTTAATTCAGAGAAGAATTCCAGGCGGAGTACACAAAAGTTAAAACAACAAATTAAAAATAATGTTTTATATATACAGTATTAAGTAAACATAAAAACAAATAAAGTGAACAAATCAGAATTGCCAGGTAGTCAGACAGATAGGACAGGTAGACAGGTAGGTGGAGAGTAACGTGCAACGGTCCCAAAAGCCTCACCGTAGGGGCAGGTTTTAAAGAACTCTTAAGGCACAACGCCTATATTAGAGGCACACAGGTTAGTATTTTTGGACTATATCACCCAAAATCCCCTGTGGTGTCTTCATGGCATTTCTGTATACCAGGTGCAGGAGCCAGATGGAAGCTCAGATGCTCCTGTCCTGGGTGAGCGCTTCTCATAGGTATCTTTCATTGTTTGGAAAAGCTACTTTGTGGAGACTACAATTCCCAGAATCTTCCAGCTTCTTCTGCTATTTATATTTATAGGACACAAATGCTAATTTAGCTTCCTCGATCCATTGTCAACTTTTATTGCAAAGACAATCCAAGGTTAAATAGGATCTTCCCAATTCCCAATCTGCCACAACAGAAGGTGCCCTGGTGCCCTCTTGTGTGGGAGCCAGTGGAGCCTGCTCCCAAGTGGATAACAAAAAATGTCAACGAAAACAGCAACAACAAAACTAAAATATTTATTTATTTGAGATGCAAAGCTAGGCTCTAGGTGATACCTTTATAGGCCACTAATAAAATAACAAAAAAGTCATTGCAAGCTTTCAAGGGCAATACCCTCTTTTTCAAAGCATGTACCAAAAGTCCAAACATGGCAAAAGATGCGGTTTGCCATGGGTTTTCAGAGTGAATGTTTGTGGGTTGTGACTACAGACAATGGCTGGATTCCTAGTGGTTATTTGGACCAGCACTAAGTCGAGTAGCAGAAACCACAGTGGCAAATGGGTCGGTTTATTTCTCATCATACCTATTTTGTGTGTGAGGAGGTGGGGAGAATACAACTCTTCTCGTTTTATTTCTTTGTTATACATGTTGAGAACGAATTAAGGCTGCAGTCTGACTGGCAATAATTTAAGTGTCATTGAAATCGATATAGAATTTTATTTTTCATGTGACACAAAGGTGAAACCGATTTATATAGTTTCCAAAGTGAGCTTCTTTCAGCCGGTTGTCAGAGGCTTTTAAAAAATACTCGGCTTTTAAAATTGATTCAAATCTCTGTGGTTTTGTGGCTGTGAATGCTACTGCCATTTTAATTTGTGCCTGTGTGGATCATGTATATCAGGCCTGCCCAACAGGTAGACCATGGGCTACCGGTAGCCTGCAAAGGGTTCAAAAGTAGCCATCAATTTAAAAAAAACTGAGGGGATAAGTTCTCCACCCCTCCCTCACCCACCCCAAGGACCACCACTATCCCAGCAAAGGCCCTTTGTACACGACCCCTAAACTCCGCTGCAAATGGCTCCCAGCTCCGGAGTTTAAAATTGTTTCCCCACCAGCTCCGGAGTTTACAGATAATTAAGTGCGACCACGCCCACCTAAGCGCGTCCCAGCGCACTTTTCAGGTCCCTGCTCTCTGGAGGTGAAAATTCCTGATGCGGATATAACGTAGTGACTGCCCGGCTCTCCTTGCTTCTGTTTGTTGTTGTTTTTGTCCTCCCTCCGCCCCTTTAAGAGATTTGAATGCTGCCGGGAACAGAGCAAGACCGGCAGAACGGAGGTGAGCGGCATTCTTTTCTTTCTTTTTTTCTCCTTCCCCTCACGCAGCCAGCAGCCAGGGGTGCGGAGGGGGTGGGAACGCAGGAACAGCGACAAACCCCTAAAATCCCTGGTCCGAATTTAAGTGGCCAGCAGATCTTAGGGGTCGTGTGAAAAGGGCCAAAGTTCTGGGTCAGCCAGCCCACTCTCAGCTGAGTGGGGCAGTTCAATGCCATGGTGCAGTCCCCTGTTCCCCCCAATGACCAGATGATCGGTGTGCCACTGTCTTGTGACCAGCCGAGTCGCTGGTGTGGAGTGGAGTAAGGAGAGGGGAGGAGAGGAGAGGGGTGAGAGGTGGGGTTGCAGGTGTGCCCATCTCCTTTGTGCAGTGACATCTCCCTCCCTTCTTCCCCCAGACAATTCCCTACATAACTGATTAATTGATTTTCAATGCATTCCTATGGGAAACCGCTGTTCTCCTTACACTTCTTTTTACTTATGACCATGTGCTCAGAAGGAATGGATAAAATTCGTAAGTAGAGGTTTTAGCGTAGTAGCCCTCGGGCACTTTGGGCCAGGAAAAAGTAGACCTTGGCCTGTTCAAAGTTGGACAGCCCTGATGTGTATAATACTGTAGTGCCTCTGATAATGAATTTAATTCATTCTCAGAGGCAATTTGTTATCCGAAAAAATTGTTATCCAAAACGTGGTTCCCCATTGAAATGAAAGGGAAACCAATTAATCCGTTCCAGAGGTCCAAGAAAAGGCAAAAAAGGTGGGGTGGGTGGGTTCCAGACCTCTTTATAAAGTGCACTTTAAAGGCCTGCAGTGCTGGAACACTCCCTCCAGAACACCTCCCCTGCAGTGCAATGCAAACATGGACAAGAGAAACTAGCAAGACTGTAAGGAATTTAAATTTATGAGGGTCCCGTGCCAGCGTGCCTGCGCTTCATGGGCTGCAAAAGACCAAGTCTGAGTCTCAGGAGACGAGAAAAGAATTTATTGATTGATCAATCAGGGCACTTCCACACTTTTTGGTGGTGAGAAGTCCACCCAGAAAACGAAAGGAGATATTTTTATAAGGTTTTTCCAGCACTTTTTCCCCCTCCGCCCATCCGAATTTACGTCATATACATTTGTTACATGCATCAAACACTAATTGACATCTTTGGTCATTTATTTTGTATTCCTGACACTTGCCTAAAAGTTCTAACTGGTACGTTTGATCTCCTCCCCTCACAGGCAGGGAGGGTAGGATCATCCTTATGTCCTTGGACATTTGACAGTTGTAAACCCCAGACGCTGAGATAAGGCCTCCCTGGTACGCCTTGGACACACGTTAATTGCTAGTGTGTGATCCTCAAAGCTTAGGAACTTAATTGGATCCTTGAATTCATAATTGCCTTAGCTGACTTAGCGGAAGTTCCTTTCTCTATTCTAGCCGGAAAGGCTTGACCAAAGATTCTAAGTTTACAAGAATACAACTGTAGATACATGTGAATGTGATACATATATGTATATATGTATATATATACGTGGAGTGCTTAAGTGAATATAACTACATTATTCGTGTCACTAGTGTGGCTATATATATATATGTATTGCTTAGAATACATTGTTGTTGAATACATGAGGGCTTGTCCATACCTGTGGTTAGTGAAGCAGCCATATATATTTATAAATATATAATTAGTCAAATGTCCTCCCTTACACTCGGCCCTGAACGGATTTCTGGAAATTTATGCCAGTAAATTTCCCAGAAAACGTCATGGACTTGTAAGGGACGAACAAAACATATCAAAGGTATATGTACAAAAGTGTGAACATTTGCGTGAGCCCCCCCTATGTCATTCCTGGGGTGAGATGGTCTTCATGGCTCATGGAAGGACTTTCTATTTTCCTGACAAAAATTCAGGCAGGGCAGTCAGAAAAACATTCTCAGTCCCTTTTCCCCAAAGGGCTTATAGGCACAGTTCAAGAAAATGAATTATCATAAAATGATTTGTGGCGTCTCAAGTCAGGGGGACGCATCAAATAGGTGAAGGCCAAAGGAATACCCCTTAATTCACTAGGGCACTTTCTAGAGTAAAATGTTAAGTTAACAGATGAAGTGTTGCCATGCTTGGGATGTAAGAAGACCCCCTGGTCGGACCCACAGACTGCAACGGATGGATATGTTCCATGGACCACAGCATTTAAGTTTCCCCTGTTGGAGAAATGCATCGTGGTCACAGCCGTATAAGGTAACCTCCCAGGCCATGTTGTACACTTCTCAAGGATCCCAAATTCTCAACTTTTGAAGGGGGCTGGCATAAGAATTTTTGATAATATTGTGATAGACTTGGATATCACGATCCCGTCCCAAAGCGATAATTAAACATGCTTTAAACAGCAGATTTGTTCATTACCTTATTTTAGGACAATCATGAAACCCAAATTAATTTGCCTGCCACAGCAGTGCACATGTGAGATATCGTGTTTGTGTGTTTGGTAGTCAGGCTGAGAACCCTGAATTCTAACAAAGCACCACACTGTAGGTTCATTTTGCAAACCAAATACTTATAAGGAAAATATGCCCTTCTTAGCCCACCAAGGAAATATGTGGGCCAGGCTACTTTGCCAGGTTTTTTCCAACCTTATTTAG
Organism: Phrynocephalus forsythii; assembly: GCA_029282475.1. NCBI lineage: Eukaryota > Metazoa > Chordata > Lepidosauria > Squamata > Agamidae > Phrynocephalus > Phrynocephalus forsythii. The sequence continues at coordinate 128,027,214 of JAPFRF010000005.1, read as the reverse complement.
GTGTGTGTGGTGTGCATTCAAACTCAGATAATAGCAGGCTGTGCAGAATCACCCAGTTGTGTGTGCATTCTCAATTGATAGACATTTGCAATGATACTAAATAAAGGTAATATACATATCATGAAGGCTGAAAAAGGCATAAGACACATCTAGATGGTGCTTAGAAAACCCACCTTGCGCCATACATTCTCATGGTAAAGTCATGAATGAGCCGTTGAAATCCGGTCAGAAATGTCTCTGTGGCTGATAGTTTACACACAAAAATCTGCCCCGTAAACATGGGGCCAAGATTAGTTCATCAGTGTCTTTGGTGAAGAAAATAATGTAGATATAGCTACTTCATAAAGCCACTTTTTTCTTAGGTATAAAGGCTCGTGAACACCCATGGGCACCAAAATGTCTCTCATTCAATACAAATTGCATAGAAAGGCAAGTCATAATCTCTGGCACTCAATGCTTTGTGAGTAAAAAGCATTTTCAGTGGCCAAGCATGATCATTACATAAAAAGGCACATCCAGAGAAGCACTTCAGTAAGAGTTTTCACAGTGACTATCAATAATAGACAATAAACACTACCATAATAGAGCCCAGGGTAATGTAAATATGTAAAGTTGCTCTGGAGCCTACCGTGCGCAGGAGAAAAAAAAAAGCGCTCACTTGTCGGATGCTGGGAGGCTGGTGTGTGCGTGTGTGGCAACACAAGTTCATGGTGATCCAGGGCACGCGCACAGGCATCAATGAAGGTCTGAAAGCAGTAGTTAAACCCCAAGTCTCTGTCCCGGTGAAAAGGGGGTTAAATTGCAGACGTGAAGTCTGTTGGCCGCAATCCAAAACAAGAGTCAGTGGCTGTTTCAGACCCACTCTCTCCCCCCAGAAACAAACAGAAAAGAAAAGAAAAGAAGGAAATGAGAGACAGGAAGACAGGATTTTAATCTGTCAACCTGAGTTGAAAGTGAATCCGCAGGCTGCTTTGGGACCCTCCAGTATCAAACGCACGCTGTCATCTGGGGAAGGATGGGCAAGGATGCGGTGACCACAGGTCAGGTTCATGTTGTCGCCCGCCGTCCAGGGTGAAGTCATCTAAGGCATAGGGGCAATCTACAGCAGAGGGCAGAAGGCGTCACCGGTCAGGCCTCACTCCCCTCTCGGTCGCGGGGTACGGGTCACGCTGGGTGAAAAGGCTGACATCACTGGATCCTGGAGCCCACATCGATCGAACTCGCGGAGCGAAGTTATCACGAAGATGGCATCATCAAAGGCATCAAAGGCGGGGAGGGGAGGTCCAGGAGGGATGGCAGAATGGAGGGCAGGAGGGTCCCCATCTGAGCATCTACGACCGGCGGCGTCAGCTTTCCAAACCCGACCGACTCCGTGATCCAAAAATAAAGACCGGGTGGGCGTTTTCCCAGAGCAAAAGCCCGACCTCCAGGATGTACCTGGGTAAGAGAAGAACAGACACACGACCACAAACAGACAAACACAGAACACAAACACACGAAACGGCCCCTCAGCTGTCCTTGTGCTGCCAGGCAGGGTGGTATAGTCTATCTGACAGTCTCGGGAAAAAAAAATGTCGTAAAAGGCAGATTGAAGCTTTCCTCTTCGTAAAACCAGTACGTGAAGTAAGGGGGGGGAGTCTATGATGAGGACACCTCTGCACATCAGGAGATATGCACAAGTTCAGCTGGCTCCAATGAGCGCTTGCAAGGTGTAGGTGCTCAGGTGTCCCTAATCAACCACAGATCCCATCCCCAAGTCAAATTGCTCTTCTACACGGGGACAACAAAAAGGTGTAGCTGGCAGAATATCCATGAGATGCAAAACAGGGTGTTTCCTCCAGCGTCTTCCCGTGTGGAAAGAGACAGACAGACAGACAGACAAACAACCACACACAAGAATGGCCAAGCAATCTGCAGATCTCCAGGTGTGATAGTGCTACATGCAGTACACTGTGTGCAGATTTCTATGGCGCAGTGTAGTGCAGGCTATGAAAAAAAAACATAGTACACAGCTGCACTTCAGTAGTTTTGCACAAGTTCAGCTGGAACAATATTCCATAGCCACGCTACTAGGCTCCCTGTGAAGTTTGGAACAAATTAATAATGTGCACTGCAGAGCCATCCTTTAAAATAGGGAATCTTGCCCTTTACATACAGGGTTCATGTGCACACAAAAAAAAAAAGGAAAAAGAAAATCGTTAAGTCCATATTGTTTTCTAAAAAGAAAATAAGCCTCATTTTCCTCAGGGGAGCTCCTGAGACCAGGTGTGATTTAAAAGCTGCACCAATACACTATGCACATTTTAGTGGCCAGGTGAGCCTTTTACCGCCTATGGCAAAAAGATAATTCTTATATTCTTAAGAGTCATTAAAATTGCAAGTAAAATCACTATCCCAGTAGCGTTTGAACATATCTTCTAAAAATCTCATTAAGAAATTTGTGCACTGTGTTAGGCAAGCAAGGCTCTTCTTAAGTTCTAGTGTTTAAGCCTGCCTTAACTGCAACGCTTTGGGATTGACTTGTAAGTTACTTCAAAGGCAAAAATAAAAAAAATATGCTTGCAGGACAGCTTACGAAGAGGGGAGGGGGCTTTCGTGTGCTGTCACATCCTAAAAAAAAAAATAATCAGGTTTCTCTTGTGTCCTTTTTCCGAAGAATTCTTTTATTCTAAAGTTTCTGATAACAAGATTTTCACCTCTTATTCTTTGGCAAAAATACCTGATAGGTGTGTTTGATTCCAAGGGTTTAATTAAATTAAAACGTGACGTTTTGGGGCGAATTCCTGGATTCTCTTCTAAACAATAGACTCCCTTTCCCTCTCCCCTATCCAGGAGAGAGAAAAAAATGCTGCAAGTCGGCTAGAAGCCACCTCTTTATGCTTTTAAGGCAGCACGGAAAATTGTGGTCGTTCCCGTAAGTGGAGAGGAGTGACCTTCTGGCCATTGCCTGTAAAATTTACTGGCTTATGGCTTTTAGGGGTCAGTTTATTCCCTTCGCTATGCATGCATTAGGTTGATGTGTTCAATATAAGTTTTGCGTCCAAGCCCTATCAAGTGGCTTGGGAGAGAAAGGAGGGGTTGGGAGTTGTTATCCTGCCTTGCCCTGCAAGGGGCCCGAGAGCAGAAAGAGAAAGGAGGGGCTGTCAACTTTTAAATTCCCCCGCGGCTGCCTTTTACAGCCTGAGGCAAGCAGATAATCTCCTGTAATTACTTCTGTAATGTATTAGGTGTGAAATGCCCTGGAACAAAGGGGCAATTCACCCTTTCAGTAGCTATTGATCTTGTTGTTGGCTTAAGCCTAATTTGAGAAGCGTGGCTTTTGTAATGAATACACAGAGCTACTTAAATCAGGAGGGAGAGAAAAAAATCTTAGGTGAACATGTAGACTTTCTCTCTCTTCATTCACTCTTATATCTCTGGGGAGGCAAATAATGCCTAGATAGGATAGAGAGAGAGAGACTAAGATCTTCTCCCCACTTTTCCTTCGTCTAAAAAAAAAGGTAGACTTGTGCAGTAGGATAGTTGTTGGCAGTTTGGTCCTGAGAATCTCCCTGTGTTTGAAATTAAAATGCCTGGTCTTTTATCAAATGTTCTTAACTACTTTTGGAGAAGGGGAAAAAAAAAGGCATTGATTCTACTTTCTGTCGTGGCCAGCTGCCAGAAGGGGCTCAGCCCCTGATTTGATTTCCCTGCTTTTGATTATTAATAGTTCGGAAATAACGTCCCTACCTATCTCCTCATGTGGTGCATAGCAACCCTTAGTTCTGTTTAAAGCTTCCATATCCAAGGAGTTGGGCATTGGCGTAGCGGGATGGAAGTACCTCCTGAATGCTTGAATAAGGCAATTCAGGGTACGCATCCCCATCTAGCACTTCCTGTCCCCTCAATGCTCCGTGCTCTCCTCCTGTTCCCTCAACATCATACCTATCCATCCCACTTCTGTCTTGCTGCCTTCCTTCTACTATTTTTTTCCTTGTAAAATATCCCTTCAGCTGGTAAATTTTGTTGCGTGACCAGCCAGTCACAAAATATGCGGGATGTTGTTTATCCCTGAGTATTCAAAAGTATTTTTCTCACTGCCCATATTCCCCCTGGTATTATCAAAATTGCTGGAGGGTCTCCTAGTTGGCAGAGTTTTTAGTCTCTTATATTAATTAACTAAGCACGTCCTTGTACATTCACACACCTCTTGCTAGCAGGTCATAATTGGTCTGTCCTCCCTGAGGGCTAGAATCTTAATTTGAGATGGTAAAGTCCTGCCTCATCCTAGTTAGAGGGGTTCTTCTTAAAGCTCACTCATGTTCCATTTAATACTAAAATCATTACTTCTGGTGGCAGAATTCCAATGTTACCACATCACACATCAAAAAGGGGGTGCATAAACTGCACTAATTTATCCCCATAGGTTTACTTTAAAGGTCTAACTGTGTTCCTATGATTTCTCCCACACAAGCATCAAACGGACTCACACCTCAACAATCAAATGCACATCATACACGCCAACATGTGATTCAGCAACCATACACAACTCTCCCACATTTCTGTTTCCCCAGTTAACTGCGATCCCTTGCCTAAGAATAGATCTTTCTAACTTCTCTAAAATCAAACGAAGATGGTGGAACTCCGTTGGTATTGTAGGGCAAAGATTGCCAGTCTTTGCCCCTGCTTAAGACACAGGGAATGGCCACTTCCCTATGGTTACGCAGGGTATAGAGGCACAGCCCCTTACCTTGAAAAACACACATGCAAAATTCAAAAGTGGAATCACCATCCCACATGCCCATGCATTAATATATCTCTAAATTTTCCCCAGGATGTTAGAGCAACGCTCTTCTCCTCCTGTTTCAAATACTTAGGGGGCGGACCCTAGGGATGTTGGGCTTTGCAAACTTTCCCAGGATGTTAGAGCAGCGCTCTTCTCCTCCTGTTTCAGTCTGAAAAACCCCCTCCTCCCTTGGGGATTTCAGGGTCGTAGTGTCCCTCAGTGTCCCCTAGTCCTTGGGATGTTAAGGTCGTATCCGACCCTTCTCCTCCCTGTACCCCCGGGGCCGACAACAAGAATCCGCAATCTTCTCCACTCCACAGAGCTGTTAGATTCGAACTCACGCCACCCCACAACTAGTTTTCTCTTCTTACCAGATTTCTTTTGCGCAGTTCTCTTTCAGTTCCTCCGTTGTTCTGCCGGCTTTGTTTCTCCTTAAATAACAGTATTGTGTCCAATGCTGATAGAACAAGTCTCCTCTCAAAATCAGAGGGTCCGGACTAGATTTGTTCCAGGGTCAGCATGAATTCTTACTGTGATTTAAGTCAGACTCCCAAGAGCGCTAGGGCAGTGGCATCTTTCCCGGCCAATGCACCAGAAATGTAAGGAATTTAAATTTATGAGGGTCCCGTGCCAGCGTGCCTGCGCTTCATGGGCTGCAAAAGACCAAGTCTGAGTCTCAGGAGACGAGAAAGAATTTATTGATTGATCAATCAGGGCACTTCCACACTTTTTGGTGGTGAGAAGTCCACCCAGAAAACGAAAGGAGATATTTTTATAAGGTTTTTCCAGCACTTTTTCCCCCTCCGCCCATCCAATTTACGTCATATACATTTGTTACATGCATCAAACACTAATTGACATCTTTGGTCATTTATTTTGTATTCCTGACACTTGCCTAAAAGTTCTAACTGGCACGTTTGATCTCCTCCCTCACAGGCAGGGAGGGTAGGATCATCCTTATGTCCTTGGACATTTGACAGTTGTAAACCCCAGACGCTGAGATAAGGCCTCCCTGGTACGCCTTGGACACACGTTAATTGCTAGTGTGTGATCCTCAAAGCTTAGGAACTTAATTGGATCCTTGAATTCATAATTGCCTTAGCTGACTTAGCGGAAGTTCCTTTCTCTATTCTAGCCGGAAAGGCTTGACCAAAGATTCTAAGTTTACAAGAATACAACTGTAGATACATGTGAATGTGATACATATATGTATATATGTATATATATACGTGGAGTGCTTAAGTGAATATAACTACATTATTCGTGTCACTAGTGTGGCTATATATATATATGTATTGCTTAGAATACATTGTTGTTGAATACATGAGGGCTTGTCCATACCTGTGGTTAGTGAAGCAGCCATATATATTTATAAATATATAATTAGTCAAATGTCCTCCCTTACAAGACTACCCCAGCCTAGTCCTACCCAAGGTGCAATGGGGAAAATGCAAACAGACAAACATAAGCAGCAAGAGAAATCCAGCCTGTTCTTGCCTGCAGACTAATGGAAAAGATTGCAAACATGTACAGAAGAAAGCAGCATGACTACCCCAGCCTTTTCCTTCCAAAAATGCAAAGAAAAGCAGTGCAAAGATTAATAAAAGTTAGCTCCCTGCCTTTCCAAGTTCGAAAGGACCAAATTCTTCAGCAAAACATGTCAAAATGGCTCAAAAAAAGCATGAAAAAACCGCTCTAACTCCTCCCACCCCTCCACAAACTAAAAGGGGTGCAATCCATCCTAGGTACACTTTTTTTTGCAAGGCATTATGAAACATTTGTTATCCAAGGCAGCCCAAAAGGATCATTTGTTATCCGAGGCAGCCCCATACCCAGAAATTTCCATTTGTTATCCGAAAAATTTGATATCAGAGGCATTCTTTATCCAAGGTATTACTATACATTATGCTATATATTACCATACAATGTTTTTATACATTTGATTGACTGTGCCTGGTACCTTTGAATAATAATAAAAATGTGGTGTTTAGAAGTCAGTTCTGATTTATGGCAATACTTTTTCGGAGTTTTCTAGGTACAGAATATTCAGAAGTGGTTTCGCATTCTCTTCTTCTGGGGGCATCCTAAGACTGTGCAGTTTGCCCAAGGCCACCCAGGCTGGCTCTTCTCCCTGGAGGAACAACAGAGAATCAAGACTCCCAGCCCCTGGTTCCATAGCCGGATACCTAAGCGGCTGAGTTAATCAGTCCAGCTATATACTGAATTTTTTCCTTGTATAAGACTATATTTTAAACCAAAACTGTTAGTCTTAAAAAATTGCCACATCTTATAAAATTGCTAGTGTCTTATAGATGGAAAAATACAGTACAGTGATACCTTGTATAAAGGAATAGGTTCGTTCCAAATGAAATTCTCTTAAGCAAATTTCCCTTTATACAAATTTTCCATAGGAATGCATTGAAAACAGAGTATTCCCTAATCGCGACCATTTTTATGTTGTACAGTTTTGACCCATAGAAGATTCTGTTAAGCAAAATTTCTGGTATCTCCAGAATTTTTTATGTTGTACAGATTTTATGTTATACAAACCGTTTGTTATACGAGGGTCCACTGTATGTTGTAATGACAACTTCCTTTTTCAGAAAGAAGGCCTATTTGAATCAAAGGAATACTAAATCCCCATTGATCCAATGGGCCCAGTCTAGTCCAATTTATTACAAGAAACAACAGGATTTGGGGCCTTGGATTTTTTTAAACACCTTTTTTTCTCCCAGCGCCAGCCCACATCAGGGGATACAGCTGGGCTCATCTCTTCATTGTGGGCTTTGTGTAGTTTGAAAAGGTTACCTCGTGGACTACAGTGCCCAGAATTCCTCTGCTGGCATCTACTTTTAAAAATATTATTCAACAAGAAGACATGAACATAAGAACATAAGAAGAGCCCTGCTGGACCAGGCCAAAGGCCCATCTAGTCCAGCTTCCTGTTTCTCACAGTGGCCCCACCAAATATGCCTGGGAGTGCATGAGACTAGATCTCTGTCTCTTCCTACCACTCCCCTGCATCTGGTCCTTGAAGTACCCTGATTTTAAGCCTGGAGATTACACATCTTCATCATGGTTTGTAACCTGTGATGGACTTTTCCTCCAGGAATCTGTCCAATCCCTCTTTGAAGGCATCCAGGCCAGATGCCATCACCACACCTTGTGGCAGGGAGTTCCACAGACTAACAACACACTGGGTGAAAAAAAAATTCTTTTATCTGTTCTCACTCTCCCAACCCACAGTTTGAGTGTATGTCCCCTAGTTTTGATATTTTGTGAGAGGGAGAAGAGTGTCTCTCTATCCACTTTACTCATGCCCTGCATTATTTTGTACGTCTCAATCATATCCCCCCTCAGGCGCCTTTTTTTCAGACTAAAGAGCCCCAAATGTTTTAGGAGAGGACACAGCAGATACCAGCGTTCAGCCAACAGCCCTGTTCCATTCTTGTTTGTGGTGCCTTTTTCATTCCTTCAACCTTTGCCTTCTGGTGCTCGATCTTTAAAGCGGCACACCTTATAAATTTATTTTTGTGACTGGCCCATTGCCAGCTGCCGTTAACAAAGGAGGTAACCACTGGGTAAGCAGATGGGTGGGTGGGGTTATTTTCTGACCTAATTGGCACTTGCATTTGCAACTGATAAAGAAAGAGAGAGAGAGAGAGAGAGAGAGAGAGAGAGAGAACCCTTTCCTGCAAATAAAGTCAGGGGGAAACTACCTAACTTAAAGCTAGCTGCATAGCTCAGTGATTTAGGTATCTGGCTGGAAAAATCAGAGGTTTGGAGTTCAATTCCCCACTGGGGTTCCTGGGAGAAGAGACAGCCTGGGTGACCTTGGGCAAACTGGAGAGTTCTAGAGCACCTTCAGAAGACGGCGGAGGTCATCAGGAGATTTGGAGTTCACTGTCATCAGTATGCTGATGATACGCAGCTCTATCTCTCCTTTTCTTCTTTTGCAGTGGAGGCAGTACGCTCCCTTGATCTGTTCCTGGCGGCGGTCTTGGAATGGACCAGGACCAACCGGCTCAAGCTGAACCCAGAGAAGATGGAGGTTCTGTTCTTCAGGGCACCCTCGTCTGGGTACAATGGCCCCCTCCCTAGCCTGGGGGAACTTCCCTCCAGCCTACGGACAGGGCCAGGAATCTGGGCGTGGTCTTCAATTCAGCCCTCTCCCTGGAAGCCCAGGTGATGGCGGTCTCCAGGGCCGCTTTTTTCCATCTCTGCAGGATTGCCCAGATCCGCCAGTACCTCGAAGAGTCCTCCCTGAGGACAGTCGTGCAGGCCCTCGTGATCTCGAAGATCGATTACTGCAACGCCCTCTACATGGGGTTGCCCTTGACCCTTGTCCAGAGGCTCAACAGGTGCAGAATGGGGCGGCCAGGCTGGTGGTGGGTGCTTGTAGATACGACCACATCACCCCAGTTCTGGCACGTCTGCATTGGCTGCCCGTGGCCCTCCGGATAAGGTTCAAGGCCCTGGTTTTGGTTTTCAAAACCCCCCATGGCCTGGGATCTGAATACCTGTCGGAGCGTATCTCCCAGCGGTCAACTGAGGCCAGGCCCACTAGAATGTCGCAGGCGCGCTCACTCAGCATGGCCACTCCCAGGGAGACACGGACGTCACTCACGTGCAACCGCGCCTTGTCTGTGGTGGGCCCCACGTTGTGGAACCACCTGCCAAGTGAGCTGCGCCTAGCCCAGTCCCTGCCTGCCTTCAAAAAGGCTTTGAAAACCTTGCTTTTTAGGGAGGCTTTTGGTGAACTTTTAATTTAATTGTTTTCTCTCTCGCCCGCAATGCTTCTTGCTGAGGGTTTCTCCCTCTTTTTCTGCTAGTTTTATTATCTGCTATTTATTGTTGGTTTTATTCTCGTTGTAAACCGCCCAGAGTTCCTATTGGAAGATGAGCGGTATAGAAATGCAACAAATAAATAAATAATGATAATAAATAAGATGATGGCAAACTGTTTTAAAAAAACTTTCTAAGAGTTCCCAAAGCTGGCTAGGTTGCTCAGTGTTTTAGGTGTCATGGCTGCAGAGCCAGAGGTGGGGAGTTTTATCCCCCCCCCCGGTGGATCCCAGAAGAGCCAGCCTGTGTGGCCTTGGGTAAACTGCACCGCCCCAGGACACCCACTGTAGAAGGGTTCTCATCCTGGACACTCTCTGGTTGTACTGTTGCCATCAGGCGGACGACACAGATCTATCAGAACAAGGACAAATAGATTTAGGAATAGTTTTTAACCCAACAATAATAACTATGTTAAATTCAGCTAAAACTTAAGTGAATGGGAAATACCAGTGTTGAATGTGTAAGTTGTATATTGTATGGGGATTGTGTAGTTGTTGAGTGAGGAAAGAAACAGGGTTGTGTGTTTTATGTATGTATGTATGTATGTATGTATGTATGTATGTATGTATGTATGTATGTATGTATTTATTTATTTATTTTTATGCCACCTGTCTTCCAATAGAACTCCGGGCGGTTTACATCAATGAAACACAGGAATAATAAAAAAGATGAGAATAATAATGTTACAAAAACTAAAACTAAAAATAAAAGTAATAAGAGTAATCAGCAGAGATGGCAGCAATAGTTCACAAATCAAGGTGTTTTTGTTTTTAATTTTGTTTTGTTTTAATCATTTGTTTTTAATCTGTAGTTTTTGTTTATTGGGTGGGAATGTTGTCAGGTGAGGGGGTGGTAGGATTTGTGTGTGTGTATGGTTGGTTTATGTTTTAGAGTTTTAAATGGGTACGAGTGATGTTGGGTGAGAGAATGTAGGAGTATGTGTATGAATGCTTGTTTTAAATGGTAGTTTTTTATGTTTTGGAATTTTTATATTGGGAATGAATGATGTACTTGTACAATGACAATAAAATGTTATTCTATTCTATTCTATCAACTCTGCCTTTATTAAATCATTTTATAAATTCCCATTCACACGACATACAAGTAACACTGATTAATTTGGCCAGCCAATCAGGGTTTTTCCACCACAGCAAAGTGGCCTTTTAAAAATGATCCGACCCCTGTATCGCCTCAATCCTTATTGTTTTGGTGTGCGTGTGAACAGTGCTGTCATTTTTTTTTTTTTTTTTGCATTTTCAAGTGTTTATTGTGATTATATTTACACAATGAGCATCCATCAATAAAAATCAAGGCAGGGGGAAAGATATTGGTACATTGTTACGATTACAGTTAATGTCTTCACATTTGAAAGTTTTCAGAGGAAAAAGGAAACTATATTTCAGTTCAAAAGTCAACCAGTATCTATATGGTTACTCCCCACTAGTCTAACTTTGTGGATTTTTATGATTTATTGCCACCTCCTCTTGTCTTTAGTATCTCATGGCTTGTTATATTGTTTATTTTGATCACAGTTCTCCCACGAATTTCACTTGTCTAGTCTCTTATTGTGCCACTCATAAAATAGTTGCCAAGTTTGTGCGTAAACGTTTTCTTCTTTGTTATGTATTGCATTTGTCAATTTATTCATCTCCGCACAGTCTATAATTTTGGAGATTATTACTTCATCCTTGGGAGATGTTTTCAGTTTCCACTTTTGGGCCCAAGCTAACCTTGCTGCTGTTAATATATGTATTATTAGATAATTTATTTCTTTGGGATGTTCACCAGTAGTCAGTCCTAATAGAAAATATTGTGGCTTAAAGCTTATTGTTCTTTTTGTTATTTCCTGTAGCCATTTATATATTTTGATCCAATATTTTTTTTGCTTTTTTACAAGTCCACCAGCAGTGGAAGAAGGTTCCCTTCTTTTCTTTACATTTCCAGCACTTATCAGATATTTGTCGATTGATTTTGGGTAGCAGCTCAGGAGTTATGAACCATCTATGGAACATCTTCAATAGATTTTCTTTATAAGATGCAGCTATGGTTGCTTTGTAGTTAATCTTCCATAACCTTCCCCACTGCTCTAGATTTATTTCCTGACGGATGTTTCTCGCCCATTTATTCATAACATCTTTTACTTCCTCATCCTTTAACTCCCAATCTAACATAAATGTATAATATAGCTTGCTGATGACTTTAGCTTCCATGCCCAATAATAACTTATCTAGTTCTGATTCATGATTTTCTATCCCAATTTCCTTTCCATCTAGTTTATATCTCGCATTAATTTGGTGATACGGCAACCTGATGTTCCTGGTGTAGTTGGTCATATGATTTTAACTGTCCTTTACCATCTAATAGGTGTTTATATGTGGGTAGTGTTCCTCGTTCTATTAAGTTGGGATGCATGGTTGCCTCTAGTGGTGAAAACCATCTAGGTATTTTCCTATAATATTTCCTTTTAATCCCTTTCCAACTTTGAGCGAGGGAACTCCTAATAAAGTGACTATTGAAGATCTTATTTTCGGCTCCCCTATGCCATAAATAAAAATGCCAACCCCTCTGAAGGTTAAAACCCTCTAGAGTTAATAATCTATTCTCTCTCAGCAAGATCCAGGCCTTTAGCCAAGTCAATACACACGCTTGGTGGTAAAGGTGCCAGTTAGGTACTCCCCAGCCTCCTTTGTCCTTTGACTCCTGCATTAATTTGAGTTTGATCCTTGGTTTCTTCCCTGCCCAAATAAATTTATTTGTCATTTTGTTCAATTCTTCAAAAAATTTCCGCCCTAAATTAATAGGGAGAGTTTGAAATAAGAAAAGTAATTTTGGAAGCACGTTCATCTTTACTGTGGCTATTCTTCCTAAAGTTGACAAGTATAGTCTATCCAATTTTTTAAAATCCTCTTTTATTTGATTTAGTAGGCTATTATAATTGTCCTATTTCAAAGATATACATCTCGATGTCAGTTGGATTCCTAAATATCTAATTTTTTTTTTTTAACTGAACAAAATGCTGTTCATTATTCATCCTTGTGAATCTTTTTTTTAAAAAGAAAAGAAAATGGGATCGCTTTACATTGATAACAATCACAGAGCACAAACATCATTTATAAGGTTTTTAATGCAGACATTAACTCTTGCCATCTTCTTGACAAAACGTCTTCATCTTCTCCTTTCAGGTGGCCGAAAATTCTGTCCATTTCAATAGCCGAATATAGTTTTCCTTTTCACCGCCCCACACCACTACAAGTAGTTTGGGCGGTTTACAATTTTTAATTACAGTGTGCAGGCTACACATTGCCCCCAGCGAGCTGGGTTCTTTACCGACCTCAAAATTGAGTGAACCTTGATACAAAATTCTGAGCACAGTTTTACCTGCAGTACAGGCATTTACTTTTGAGGGTGTTTATTCTTCCAAAATTGGGCATACAAAATATAATTAATTAATTACATATTTTTGATCATATGTTACCTCAGTATCTATAATATTTAACAAAAATAGTTCTGGTGTATATTTTAACCTGACCTCCCACAATGTGTCTAGTAAATTCTTTACCATATTCCAAAATAATTTGGCTTTTTTACAAGTCCACCACATATGATAAAAAGAGCCGATTTCTTGCTCGCACTTCCAACATTTGGGTGAGCTGTTATACATCTTGGATAATCTATGAGGGCTAAGATGCCATCTGTAAAACATTTTATAACAATTCTCTTTATATGAGGTGGGTTTGAACATCTTAATCGTTTGCCATAGCATATTCCATTTTTCTAAGTGGATGGAGTGCCCACAGTTTTCCGCCCATCTTATCATACATTCTTTAACCTGTGAGTCCCTTGTTCTTTCAAGTAACAGCATGGTATAAAATTTACTCAACAATTTTTTCTCACCTGCAGACAGTATTTTATCAAAAACATTATCATTTACCATGAATCCACCTTCCTTTTGCACAGACTTATAATGCGAATATATTTGTTGATAAGACCACCAGTCTATGTTTACCCCTTCGAGAGATAACTGATTTGAAGGTTTTAGAGACTGGTCCTCATACAGCAGTTGTTTATATGTTAAAATATTACTGAATAACTTTGGGCCTGGTCCTCTAATTGCTTCCATTGGAGATAACCATTTAGGAGCCTTGGGGTAAAATAAGTCTTTAATAAACAACCAATTTTTAATTAGGGCATTCCGTATCCAATGTCTTTTGAACAGGGATGGAATATTTCCTCTATACCATAGGTAATGATGCCACCCTTTGTCTAGGTCATGACCTTCCAAGCCTAAAACTCTTTCGTTTGCCATAGAAATCCAATCACGTATCCATGTCAGTGCTGCTGCTCTATAATACAGGAACAAATTAGGCAATGCAAAACCTCCCGAAGTAGTCCTATCTTGCAAATAAGCATTTTTAATTCTAGCTTTCTTCTTTTGCCAAATGAATATACGAATATGCTTCTCTAAGTCAGACAAGATCTTAAAATTGGATAACACGGGTAAGCATTGAAATAAGAAGAGCAGCTTTGGTAAAACAGACATCTTGATCACCGCTATCCTACCCATTAGTGACAACTGGAGTTTAGCCCAGGTAGCTAAGTCTGCCTTTACAGATTTGATCAACGGGATATAATTGTTGTCAATAAGGGTAGAACATTTATTTGATACCGTTATGCCTAAATATTTCGCCTTATTCACATGCATGAATCCTGATAGGTCCACTAATCCTTGAATATTAGTCACAGAGATATTTTTGGTCAACATTACAGTTTTTGTTTTATTAATCAAAAAGCCAGATATTTCTGAATATTCCTTTAGGGTTCTTAGAAGTTCTGGCATGGACCGTGTGGGGTCTTCCAAAATTAATAATAAATCATCAGCGAAGGCTTGTATTTTATAGATTTCCCCCCGATTGTTCAAACCTTGTATTGATGCTGAGTTTCTAATCACATGCAGTAAAATCTCTAAAGATAAAATAAAAAGCATCGGCGAAAGGGGGCATCCTTGCCTTGTGCCCTTCTGTATAATAATCTTGTCGGAAGAGAACCCATTCACAATAATCATAGCATTTTGAGTAGAATATATCTGTTCTACCGCTCTAAGCATTCTGTGACCACATTGTAGGTAGTCCATTTGAGATTTCAATAAGGACCAAGAGACATTATTGAAGGCTTTCTCAGCATCCAAAAAGATAAAGGCTGCCTGCTTTTGGGAGTGTATTTCATAATACTCTAAGGAGTTAAGTAAGGTTCTAATGTTTGACTGGAGATATCGATTTGGCAAAAATCCTCTCTGATCTGAGTGAATTAACTTAGTAAGAATTGTTCGCCATCTAGTAGCCAAAATAGTTGCAAAGATTTTATAATCCCCATTTAAAAGGGCTATAGGCCTATAATTCTCTATAGCCTCTTTTGGTTTTCTGTCCTTGGGGATCAGAACTATATTGGCAGATTTCCATGTGTCTGGAATATGTTCTCCTTCCAAAATTGAATTGAAAAGGTGAAGCAATCTCGGGGCTAAAATGTTTAAGAATTTTTGGTAGTATTGTGCTGGCAAAGCATCCGGGCCAGGTGTTTTATTGGGTTTTTGTCTTTGAATTGCATCAACCACCTCTGTTAAAGAAATTGTAGCATTAGTTAAGTTCCTTTGGTCTTCATTAAGTTGTGGGAAGTTATGTTTCTCTAAATAGTTATATATTAAGTTTGGGTCTATCTGTTTTCCTTTAAATAGGGTTTGGTAATATGCTTCAACTATTTTCATAATTGAAGCTTGGTCAGTTTGGTTAAATCCCTGACTATCTTTTAAATTTATAATTGTTCTTTGGGTTTGCTGTTTCTTAAGTCTATAAGCCAACCATTTTCCTGGTTTGTTGGCATTTTCAAAATGGTTTAGCCTTGCTAGTCTGAGTTTATGTGCAACGTCTGCAGATAGGGTCAAGTTCAATTGGTGTCTAACTTGTAATAACTCATTGAGATATTGTTTATTTCCAGGTTCTAATATCAGTTTATTCTCTAATACTTCCATTTTGCTCAAAATCTCTGCAGTCTTTGATTTCCTTTCTCTGTTTTTTTTAGCCATATACTGTATCACTATGCCTCTAAAGTAAGCCTTAGAGGCATCCCAAATAGTTTTAGGTTGCATACCCTCTGTAGAGTTTAATTCAAAATATGTCTTCAAGTCCCTCTCTGTCTTACTAAGAAACATTTTGTCAGACCAAAGCGTGTGATTGATTTTCCAATGTCTGACTTTATTAGTACCCTTTAGAGACCATAAAATGGGATTATGATCAGAGCATGATCTTACCAATGTTTCAATATCCTGTGTTTGGAGTAACAGATATGTACTGGCCCAAATCATATCTATTCGGGAGAAAGATGTATGGCGGGCAGAGTAAAATGTAAATCCATTGGTAATTGGACGTTTTGTCCTCCATATATCATGAATCTCCAAAATATTAGATAAATGTAAAAAAGGTTTTGGTAAAGTATCTACCCGACCCCCCTTTTTTCCCGGGTGGTGATTTTTTTATGCATATTTGGGTTGTTGACAGCATTGAAATCTCCTAGAATGACTATTGGGGTATCTTCATATTGTAATAGTTCCTGCAGCAACTCTTCAAAGAAAAGTTCTTGCAATTTTTTGTCGTTTGGGCTGTATATACCCACAATGATCGTTTTCTTAGATTGGAGGGTTGCTTGGCTAATAATCCATCTGCCTTCCTCATCTTTCTTAATCAAAATTGGTTGCATCTCAGGCTTAGCATATATTACTACCCCGTTTTTCTTGGATTTCTGATTTGAAGAGGGAAAGGCAATTCCTAACTTCCGGTTTTCTAGGAGCTTCTCTTGCATGTTTAATATGTGCGTTTCTTGCAGACAAATTAAGTCACATTTTTTTCTTTTTGCAGGAGTGCTGAGATCCTGCTACGTTTGAATGGTGAGTTCATTCCGTTCACATTTCTTTATTATCTTTATTCCTGTTCTTTCTTCCAGTTGATATTTATGTTGGCTTGTAATGTTTTTCGTGATAAATTTGGTCTTATCTCTGTTTATCCTCAAGCCCACCACCATTCCAAATTTTTCAATTTCTTCAATCACTTTAGGTGCTGATTCAATGGGATTTTCTAGAATAAATGCCAAATCGTCAGCAAATGCTTGGATCTTATATTCCTCCTTCTTAATTTTTAACCCTGTTATTTCTTTATTCCCCTTTATTTGTCTATTTAAAATTTCTATAACCAATATGAATAATTCGGGGATAAAGGGCATCCCTGTCTTGTTCCCTGGCATATCTGGATTTCACTTGTAAGCTCTCCATTAATTACTATTCTTGCCCTTTGTTTAGAATATATTGCCCGAACTAATCTTGTAAATTTCTCTCCGAATTCCATCATTTGTAGTTGGTTGAGCAAAAAAATCCCAATTTACATTGTCGAAAGCTTTTTGCGCATCTAGAAAAAGTATTGCCATCTCTTTATCTGAGCGGGCTTCATAATACTCCAAGACATCTAAAATCAACCGTATATTGTTTCTTATTTGTCTTCCAGGTAGGAAACCATTCTGGTCCTGATGTATAAAGTCAATTAGAAATTTTCTAAACCAGTTTGCTAAGATAGTTACAAATATCTTATAATCACAGTTTAGCAAAGAGATCGGCCTATAATTCTCTATCAAGGAGGTATCCGAATTTTCTTTAGGAATAATAGTTATTGTTGCTTCTTCCCATGAGCGGGGTGTTTTAGCTTTATTCAGGATTTCATTATAAGTTCTCAACATTGGACCTAATATTAGTTCTCTAATACATTTGTAAATTTCAGTTGGGAGACCATCCAGGCCTGGTGCCTTGCCTATCTTTTGTTTATTCAATGCTTCTTGTAACTCTTCAATTGTTATTTCAAGATTTAAGATTTCCTTTATTTCCTTAGTTGCTTTAGGGATATTTGCTTGGTTCAAATATTGAGTTATATCCTTTATGTCTATTCCTTTGGATTTGTATAAATTTGAGTAAAATTCTGAGACGATTTCTCGCAATCGTTCTTTTTCCTGACATAGATTACCCATTTTGTCTCTAAGTGATCTAATGTATCCTGTATCCTTTTTCTTCTTTATTTTGTACGCTAACCATTTCCCCGGCTTATTTGCATTTTCAAAATAATTTTGTTTACACTTTTTAATCTGTTTGGCTAGATCTTCTGCTTCCAGTATATGTATTTGGTGTTTTACTAGATTTAATTCCTTTTTTATTCTTGATCTCTGTTCGCATTTTCCTATTAACTGCTTTTCTAACTTACCAAGTTTTGATTTTAGTTCTCTAAATCTCACTTTCTTGTCTTTGCTTTTTTTTGCCGCATAGGCAATTATGTTACCCCTGAGGACTGCTTTAGCTGTGTCCCATATCGTTTGCAGTTCTATGTCTGCAGTGTTGTTCTGCTTAAAAAAATATTCCATCTCTGTATTTAATTTATGTTCGAACTCTTTATCTGTCAATATTTCCCTATCAAAGAACCATCTGCCCGGCCTCTTTTTCTGTATTGTCCAAGATATTGTTATTGGATTGTGGTCAGCATAAGTATTGGGTTCAATGTTGACCTCCAAAATTTCTTTCCTTAGGTCAGTCGTTGCCCACACCATATCAATCCTGGACCATGATTTCTGTGCCATCGAGTAAAAGGTATATTGTTTTTCCTCAGCATGTTTTTCCCTTCAAACATCAGCTACGCATAGCTCATCTGCCCATTGGAAAAAAAAATTTTGGCAACGTCCTTTTATTACCTTTCTTTTTATTTTTCCCAGCCATATAATCTCTTTGTTTACATACCACTGCATTAAAATCACCCAGGAGGAGAATATGTTCATATTTTCTTATTACTTCCTCATTATATAAATTTTGGTAGAAAGTTCTTTGATTTATATTCGGTGCATATATTGCCACTAAGAGGATTACTCTAGATTCTTTTTTAAGTTCCACCATTAAAATTCTTCCCTCTGAATCTGCCTTAATAAATTTTGCCTCTATTCTTGGTTGAACGTACAACGCCAGTCCTCTTTTTTTCTTATCTGAGTCCGCAGAGTCAATTTATTAACTTTGCAAATAGACCCCATGCTTCTAGTCTTTTTGGGGAATGTTAAAAAAATGCATCAACTAATAACTGAAAGTGAAAGGAAAATACACGTATATGGTCTCCATGATTAGTCCCTAAACAGTTAATTTCATTCCATCACTGCTACACACTCCCGGTTATGTGAGGTTACGATCATTTCTTATTAGTATTTCATCAAGATTTGGGTAAGACAAGTTGGGTAAAACTAACAACAATAATAATAATAATAATAAAAATAATCACCCCAGCCTTCCCAAATTCTTCACAGTGATGGGTACAGATAGGATCTGGAGAGATTTACAAATATTCAGTCCTAAACATGAACATACAAAATCTGATGATGCTGTACTGAAAAGTCAATATCTATTCCGTTTTCATTCACCACAAAGAAATCAACATTTGGTAGCACAGTTCATAGGCAGTAGAGAGTTAACCTGCACTAACAGTTGGCATTTGACTTTTTTTTTTTTGATAACCTGTTGTGTACTTTTCCAGTGATGGCGAACCTTCAGCACTCCAGATGTTCTGGACCACAATTCCCAGAATTCTAAGTCTGTGTTGCCACTGACAATGGACTGTGGGAGTTGTAGTCCAAAACATCTGCAGTGCCGAAGGTTCTTTAATAAAGGTTCTGCTGGGTTTAATTTGTTTATTCTAGGGATTGGGAAATACCCCATGAACACGTGGGGGGAGTGGTGGTCCAAAGGAGTCAAAGTTCAAAGCGGGATGCTGTGTTGAGATTCTGGCACTTAAATGCCACGTTTTCAATACTCTCATACAGGTTCTCTGCAGGAGCCGCCTTCTTCTTTGACTTCTCTTTTCTTCTTGAATTTTCCCAATGGACGTCAACAGTCTCATAAGCCAGTTCGGTGGTTTCCTTCCGGCCAGGCTGTGCCCAGGATCCACAACTGACAGACTCATAACAAGGTTCAATCATGGGAGACTCCAACGATGAGGACCAGCGTCCTGGCTCGTCGCCTGATTCCTGATCACCGGCAGCCACCATGCAGCAGTTTCCTTGGTTTGCCTCTGCTGGAGGTGTTCTCGCTCCACCGAGCCCCTTGCCGTTCGTTGCAGCTTTCTTTCTGTTCTTACACACCACCGAGTACATGTCTTGTACCTATAAAAGAAAATGCTGTGAGTTGGCGCCAGTGACAAAAACAGCTTTTGATCATCGCCACCGCCTCCTTCGGCGAGGGGGTATTCCCCTCTCGGCTGAAGGAGACGGTGGTTAAGCCCATTCTTAAAAAACCAGGCCTGGCATCGGACCAATTACCATCTGATCACCAATGTCCCTTTTATGGGCAAGGTAATCGAGAGAGTGGTCGCGGTCCAGATTCAATCCTTTTTGGAGGAACACCAATGCCTTGACCCATGCCAGTCCAGGTTCAGGCCTGGCCGGGGGACCGAGACAGCTCTGGTCACGCTGCAAAATGACCTAATCCGGGCTGCTGACAGGGGTTCCTCTACCCTGTTGGTTCTCCTGGATTTGTCAGCGGCCTTTGATACCGTCGACCACGGTATCCTGCTGGATCAGCTCTCCGAGGTGGGAATCAGAGACACTGCTCGCAGTTGGCTCCGGTCCTTCCTGGGGGGCCGTCCCCAGTATGTGCAGCATGGAGGAGCGTTGTCGGCCCCGTGGATACTCCCTTGTGGGGTACCGCAGGGCTCGTCTCTCTCCGCCATGCTGTTCAACATCTATGTAAGGCCGCTGGCTGGGGTCATTAGGAGATTTGGAGTCTGCTGTCACCAGTATGCTGATGACACGCAGCTCTATCTCTCCTTTTCCACCTCTGCAGTGGAAACTGTCCGGACTCTTGACCAGTGTCTGGACACAGTCCTGACATGGACCAGGGTGAACAGACTCAGGCTCAACCCCGAGAAGACTGAGGTGATGTTCTTCGGGAGTTCCCCATCTGGATATGGAGGCCCTCTTCCCAGCCTGGATGGGGTTTCTCTCCAGCTAGCGGATAGGGCTCGGAATTTGGGCGTGGTTCTGGACCCGGCGCTCACCTTGGAAGCCCAGGTGGCTGCCGAGTCCAGATCCGCCTTTTACCACCTATGCCAAATTGCCCAGATCCATCACTCGCAATCGGGCCTTCTCGGTGGCTGCCCCTTCCCTATGGAACAGCTTACCACCCGATGTGTGCTCAGCAGAGTCCCTGTTAGCCTTCCGTCGAGCACTAAAAACCTTGCTCTTCAATGAGGCTTTCGGCAGCATAACTTGACCTTTTTCCCCCTTTCTTTCTTCTGTCCCCTCACCATCTACACACTCGCCAACTATTATCGCTGTTGAGCTGTGACTGCTATGACAAGTTGTCAAGATGCCATGATATTTAATATGTTTTAGAACGCTGTTTTATATTGCTGTTGTTGTTTATTATTTCGTTTGTTTTATATTGTATTCTTTGCTGACTTGTTCAGTTCTGTAAGCCGCCCAGAGTTCCGTTTCGGAAGATGGGCGGGGTAAAAAAATTGAATAAATAAATAAATAAATAAATATAATATAATATAATATTTATGTCTGTGACGACATGGCATTCCACTAAAAATGACATTTCGCCATCTTGACTGTGCACCCAGGAGACAGTACAGTAGGACCCCCATATCCACTGATTCATTATCCACTGATTCAGTTATCCACGGCTGGCAGAGGAAAAAAAATTAAATAATTCAGCAGCCACAAAGCAAGCTATTGTCACAAACAGCAGTTGTAAAGCAAGTTATTGTCACAAATAACATCTGTAAAGCAAGCTACTATCACAAACAGCAGCTATAAAGCAAGCTACAGTCAGGAAACAGCAGTTTGGGGGTGGGCGGGCAGGCATTCTCTCTTATCCACGGTTGAAGGCCTGGAACCAATCCCCAGCAGATACCAGGGGTCCTACTGTATATCGAGTCTGTTCTCCTCTTCCATAAGATTTGTGATATGGCACTGAGATGTTATTTATTTATTATTTATATTTTTCACTTTTTTGCTTTTTTAAAAAAAAAATCCAGCAAGCTTCTCTAGTCCTCAGAGTTAACATGAAAGACACCCGCCTTCAGCTCCTCACTTAACAACCAAGTCACTTAATGACTTATTCGCAGGAATGGCGTCATTAAGTGAGAAGTGCCTGTATGCATGTTGCAGAGACACGGAGGCCTCTTATACCTGCAAGGCTTGAGGAATTGAAACTCTCCTTTCTGGGTGGGAAAGAGAAGCTCCCGCCTCCGGTCCACCTTGATTTGTGTTGCGTTTTCCTTTCCACACACGGGCGTAGGCAGCCTCCACTGCTTGGTCCTCTTGGACCCCACCAGAAGCTCCCTCTGGGATCTCAGGAGGCTCACAGGACCGCTCAGGTTCTTCGTCCTTCATGGCTACGGGTTCGTAGAACACCTCTGGGGCTCGTTTGGGGAAAGTCAGGTTTGAATAGGTTTCCTCAGCAGACAACGGATTCTGTGAAGGGGGCTGAGGCAACGTTCTCTGCGGGAGGACGATGAAACTGCAGCTAGATGCAGTCCCATCATCTTCGTAAGAGACACCAGCCCAGGCTGGACTTTGAACTGGGGGCAGAAAAAAGAGACACAGTAAAAAATGACACAGCAACCTTTTTTATCAATGAAAGACGGAAAATTATATATATATACTAAGGCTGCGAAAACTGTTGGCTGCAAAGTCGGCAGCTCGGCGGTTCGAATCCCAAGTGCCACGCAGCGGAGTGAGCTCCTGCTGTTCACCCCAACTCCTGCCCACCTAGCAGTTTGAAAGCATGTAAATGCAAGAAGATAAATAGGTACCGCCGTAAAAAGGAGGAAGGTACAATAGTGTTTCCTTGAAGCCATGCCGGCCACGTGGCCATGGACTTGCACAACGCTGGCTCTTCAGCTTGAATACGGAGATGAGCACCGCCCCATTACAAGGACCTAGTTAAATTAGCCGCACTGGCTGGAGGGTTCTGGGAGCTGTAGTCCAGAAACCTAGCATTTCCAACCAACAAGAAGCTTTTGTGAGCAGACATTTAAGTGACCAAACTCCATTGGTCACGCCCTCCAGACATTCTGTGCAGGCTACAAGATGCCTTCTGTGCAGCAGTGGGAGAAAGCCTCCCCTCCGTCAGGAGGCAGGAAACAGGTGTGAGATCTACTGGCTTGGTTTGACAGTGCTTTAAAATGTTTCGTGCTGCTTGGTTTTCTGATGTGATTTTTTTGGCTATAACTCCATCTTGTGGGTCTATAGCTCCCCTCAACTTTTGTGAGAGAAGCCAACAATGAAGATAATGGGAGTCACAGTTCAGGAATGGAACATGGCTTCCTCGCTTCTATTTAGGCCAGTGGTTCTCAATCTATGGGTCCCCAGATGTTCCTGGACTGCAACTCCCAGAAGTCTTTGTCACTAGCTTAGCTGGCCAGGATTTCTGGGAGTTGTAGTCCAGGAACATCTGGGGACCCACAGGTTGAGAACCACTGGTTTAGGCCATCTATGGATTAAACAAGTGGTAACACTACAGGCTCCATCACTCCCTGTGTGGACAGGACACTTCCTTGTGGCCTCTCCAGTGGTTATTCTGAGGGGCTGTGGGGTTTTTTTTCCCCTTCTGCAAAAAAGAGATGAGTCTACGACTTTGTGAAATGCCCCACTGACTTACTTTTTCCTCTGGAATTTGCCCTCTTGAGCTTGGGTAGGTTGGAGACCGACCCCCCGAGGAGAGAAAGTTCCGTCTGTCTCAACAAAGCCTGCAAAACAAAAGCGGGGAGATTATGATGGGAGAGTCTCTCTGTCCAGGTTGTAAGCAAGATGGAGCCTAGATGTCCAGCAGGTTTGTTGAATCTGCAGGATATGCCTCCTAAATGCAAGCCCTTTGAATTCAGGATGAAAGCTGTGCTTGTACCAGGCATGTCCAAACTTCAGCCCTCCTGATGTTTTGGACCACAACTCCCAGAATTCTAAGCTTAGACTGCCAATGACAAAGGACTGTGGGATGTGGTCCAAAACATCTGGAGGGCCGAAGTTTGGGCATGCCTGGCTTAGACAGTACTACCGGTTTTAGATCCCAAACGTGGTTCTCCAGATGTCTTTGGACCAAAACTCCCAGAAGCCTTCATCACTAGCTGTGCTGGCCTGGATTTCTGGGAACTGTAGTCCAAGAACTGCTGGGGACCTAAGGTTGGGCACCACCATTTCAGACCAACCCAGTGAGGCTCAATACTTCGAGTCCTGGTGAAGACAGAAAGCTTTTGGTGCCTTCAAAGATTTATCACAGATGACAGTGGGGAGACCAGTGCAGCAAAAGGAGACTTGCAGACTGCCCCACCCGCTGGAGAGCCCCTTCTAATCCAGATAGTATTGTGAGGTGGTATCAGTGGGGTGACTGGTCCTCCTTTCCACAGTCCCACGATCTGGGCACCGCAAAAGATCCTCACATTCTTTGGAGAGGCACCATCTGCCCCCCCCTTCCCTGTACTGAAACTGGCAGAGAGGAATGGTGAACAATAGGACACAGCTGCCCCCCACCCCACCCCATGGGGAATCAGTTACATGACTCAGTTACAAACATGCCCAGACAGCATAGGTATACGGTTGTCTCATGTGCTCCCCGAGGCATCTGGTGGGGCCACTGTGAGATAAAAGAAGCTCTTGGCCTGATCCAGCAGGGCTGTTCTTAGGTTCTTACGTTGATGTGATCACTTAGCTGAGAGATGCTCCTCTTAGAACAGTGAGTTCGTAAGTACAGGATGTGACGTGCAATTTCTTTCTGCACGCATGGCTCCCACTAAGCTGGTGATATGATGTTCAAGAGATGCATTTCATAAAGCGAATTATGGATCTACAGTATTATGGAAGCAGCCAACGCAGGTGGGGTTGTTGCTCACCTCTGCGTGATGGCACCACCAAGCACATATTCCGAGTCCCGTGTTTTCAGAGTCATGCCAATGAGCTACTGAGGAGCGAGTGTTTATTTATGTAGCACTGCCGGTGTTGCACAACACCACAAAGAGACACTGGAAGAACTTTCCTGCATGCTAGATTGGCCTCCAGACTAGCCCTTCCCTCCAGACCTCAGACCCAAATGTATTCCCTTTCTGGGGAGTCGAGCCCCCTGGGGGTTTCACGGGTGACCCACAGAGCCCTCTGAGGACAGCATCTCTGACAGTTTTTCAACTTGCATGCCAGCTCTTTTCCCCCCATTCTGAAAAACAGAAGTGCCTCTCCATAATGGTCGTAAGAGCTGTGAGTTACAAGACGCCAGCATGTAGATTCTAATCTTTCCCCTTGATCCCTGGGAAAGCTCTCTGGACTTGAATGCAGCATTCCTGGCTGAGCAAGCATTCCTCTCTCTGTCCTACAGCATTTTGATGCCTGCTGGAGACATGGAGGAGAAGATGCTCCGAACATTGCTCATAGAGATGGGCACGAAATGAATTTTTTTTCGTTTCGTTATTCAGTTCATTACGTAACGAAACGAATAACAAACCTAGGGGCAAATCTCACACGAAATGAAACAAACCGAGAAAAATTGGTTCGGTTCGGTTTGCTTCGTTAATGGGGAGGCCAAGATGTCTCCTACCTGGTGCTGGTCCGGAGGTCCTTTTGCACCGAGCTGCACGGAGGGAGCACGCACCTCGTCGGTGCCATCGAGGGACATGGCGGGCTCGAGCCTCAGCCCAGCCCCGGGAGGAGAGGTAAGAAGCAGGACACATTTAGGTGGCCAGAGCAGCGCGGCTTCGAAGCCGGCCCCTTTGCGCCTCCCTCCGGCGGCCCATTATTTCAGGGCCGATCAAGAGGGGAGATAAGGAGGCCACACTTAGGGCCTTTTCACATGACCCCTAAGATCCGCTGGCCACTTAAATTCGGACCAGAGATCTTAGGGGTTTGTCGCTGTTCCTGCATTCCCACCCCCTCCGCACTCCTGGCTGCTGGCTGCGTGAGGGGAGGGAGAAAAAACAGGAAGAAAAGAGACGTGGCTCACCTCCATTCTGCCTCTCTCTCTTGCCGCGGCAACATTCCAGTCTCTTAAGTAGCTCTTAAAGGGGCGGGAGCCAAAAAACAACAAACAGAAGCGAGGAGAGCCCCGCACTCACTATTGTTACACCGCATCAAAGAATTTTCACCTCCAGAGAGCAGGTACTTGAAAGGTGCGCTGGGACGCACTAAAGTGGGCGTGGTCGCACTTAATTTCCTGTAAACTCCGGAGCTGGTGGGGAAACATTTTTAAGCTCCGGAGCTGGGAGCCATTTGCCCCAGAGTTTAGGGGTCGTGTATAAACGCCCTTAGGCGGGCAGAGCAGCACGGCTTCAAAGCCGCCTCCCCTTGCGCCTCCCTCCCATGGCCCGTTATCGCAGGGCCGATCGGTCGGGAGGGGTGATAAGGAGGCCGCGCAGTGGGCGCTGGGAAAAAAGCGGGTAAAAAGTGAATAACGAATTAACAAAACAACTAAATGAATTTTTTCACAAAATTCACGAAAAACGAAATGAAACGAACCAAACTCCTTAACGAAATGAAACAAAACGAAACACCATTTTTTCGATTCGTGCCCATCTCTATTTGCTTATATTGAGCAGACCAGGTGAAAAGGCGCCACCTCTACTTCCTGTCTTTACCAGAGATGGGGATAATATGCAGGGGCGTATTGGGGGGCAGAAGGGTACATCTGCCCACGGGTGCAGCAATCTGGGGGTGCCTGGCCCGCCCGCTCACCGCTGCATTCCCCCCGCAGGCAGGAAAGGGCAGCGGCGTTTCCTGCTCTTCCTCCTGGTGGTGGTGGTGGTGCTGCTAGCAGCCTTGTCACCCCCCCATAAGGGTCTGTCCCCGAGCTGGCAGGAAGGATGCCCGGCTGCCCGGGAGGCTGGCTGGCTGGCTGGCGCAGTGCTCCCAATGGGCAGCCCCACCTCCCTGTGGGAATGGCAACGGTGGCAGCACAAAGCTACTGCATCGGGAAAGGTGGGGTTCATCTAAGGCTGCTGTCACGGGGGGGCAGTCAAGGCTGCCCCCCATTGGCAAGCCGGAGGAGAGAGGGGTGTCACAGGAGAAGGAAGGAGGAGGAAGAAGAAGGGGAAGAGGAACAGGAGGAGAGATGTGTTGTCGTCGCCAGCCCCCCCCCCCGCTCCTGGAGTCTGGGTCCACTTACAGCAGTGGTGCTCAACCTGGGGGTTGGGACCCCTTTGGGGGCGGGTCAAGCGACCATTTCACAGGGGTCACCATGAGCCAGTGAAGAAAAGGCCCAAACGGTTTGGGTCTGGAAGAGGGAGGAGGAGGGGGGAAGGAAGAGTGAGTTACAGCTTGATAGATTGAAGGGGATGTCAGTCAATGGCCCCAGAGGCTGTGATTGGTTGAGGGTGCCTGTAGAGGGAAGTTCTCTGTGGCCTCTCCTGCAGTGGCCGGCCAAAGGGGGCTTGTGGTCTCTTCCAAGCAGAGCAAGGGGGTGACCACAACAGGAGGAACTGTATTAAGGGGTCGCGGCATTAGGAAGGTTGAGAAACACTGACTTACAGCTTCATCTAGTAATTCTTCATCCTGAACTGGCATCCTGCAGTTGTCCTTCCTGCAGGACAAGAAAGAGAGGGGCTGAATTAACGAGACCCTTCGCTCATAATGGGAAAAATATTATTTAAATAATAAATGATGGAATAACATCACTGGGTGGAACGTTCACCTTCCGGAGCTTTCAGAAGCAAGTTAAAAATCTGTCTCTTTACCCAATGCTTTACAAGCCTCACCACACTTGTCATTTTAATATTGTAGCATTTTTAACAGTAGCCCATCGGTCACCATCCTGTGTTTTGGAATATGTGCGGGACTGGAGGTTTTATGAGTTTTAAAATGTCTCCGTGTTGATTCTTTTAATTCTGTTTGTATATTTATTTATGTTCTGAAAGCCGCCCCGAGTAGTGGTTTGTTCAGGGCTGGGCTGGGTAGAAGTTTTTAATAATAATAATAATAATAATAATAATAATAATAATAATAATAATAATAATAATAATAATAATAATAATAATAATAATAATAAAAGCTTTCCCTGAATGAGGGACTACCTATGATGTGACTTTATATAGATTACCACGCATGACTCCATTGACTGATTTAATAAGAACACATGTGTTTTCCATGTTACTTTCCACCCCTCATGATGGATTTTTCTATTCTTTTTGCTTGTTCTTTATAGCTCTAATATTACCTTGTAAATGTTCTAAAATGCCTCTTCTAATCCCCTGTTCTTGACCTGAATATGTCTTAAATATCTGGACTGTATATTCTCCCTCATTACTGTAAGCCACCTTGGGTCCTTTTCCAAGGAGAAAGGTGGGGTATAAATATTCTATAAATAAATAAATAAATAAATAAATAAATAAATAAATAAATAAATAAATAAATAAATAATGATATGAGAGAAAGCAGAGCTCAGAAAAGTTATATGAGCCATCATCCATATGGCTACTGGGTTTTACACTTTTCTCAGTGGATTAATCTCCATTCCCCTCTCAAGGAATGGCTTTTTTAAAAAATGCATGGATTAAACCAAGTAGTACCTGGAACGTGATGAGCAGTGTGGCCAGTGTTTGATTCAAGTTATCTGCATTAAAAATCCTCAATCGGTATTGAAACTCTCTTGGTGACCTTGGGCTAACTTACCGATTTCCTCAGCAGGTCCTACCTCGTAAGGTTGTTGTGAGGAAAAAGAATGTGTATGGGGGTGGGGGGGCGAAGCCTTGAGCTCTGTGGATCACTAAATTCATATAAAGGCAACACATAAACATACAATATATGACACACACAATAGCACTGCTTGAGAAGAAATTGTTTGCAAAACAAAATCACCTTTGTGTAGATTAGGAAAAAAGCATGCATGGACATTGGACCTTAATGTCCAGATTACAAGACGTGTGTGTGTGTGTAGGGGTCGTGAGAGCATAATTTTTTTGGAGTGCAAACACATTATTGTTGCAACAAATCCAGGCCTTTTATTTTATTTATTTTATTTGTTTGTTTTATTTGTTTTAATCTTTTTTAATTTTTTATTATTTTTAATTTTTTGCTTTTATTTTTAGATTAAAAATTATTTTCTATTTTATTTTATTTTATTTTGCTTTTATTTTTATGCTGTCAAGTCACACCCCACTTATAGCGACTCTTGGAGGATTTTCTAATTATGTGATATATTGAATATTTTTGTTGGCACCCACCCCAATGTATTTCTCTGCCTGAGCAGGGATTTGCATCCAGATATCCTGGCTCCTAGTCTATCCCCTTAACCACTGCCCCAGCTCTATTAAAAATGATAAATTGAGTGGAACAGGCATTGAGAGATTTACCCATCTGTTTTTATCAGATACTGGAGTGGTATCATTCCTTGCTTCATTTCAAGCAGCAGAATGTTTGTGGCCAGCCACCCTCACCTTTCCCTGGCACCTCCCCAGGGAAAGTAGATACAGGGACACTCTTCTCCCTCTCACCAAATACCAGAACTAGGGGACATCCACTCAAAGTGAGGGCTGGGAGAGTGAGAACAGACAAAAGAAAATATTTTTTTTTACCCAGCGTGTTGTTAGTCTGTGGAACTCCCTGCCACAGGAGGTGGTATTGGCATCCGGCCTGGATGCCTTGAAAGGGGATGGGACAGATTCCTGGAGGAGAAGTCCATCACAGGTGACAAACCATGATGGGGATGTGTAATCTCCAGGCTTAAAACCAGGGTACTTCAAGGGCCAGATGCAGGGGAGTGGGATCAGGAGACAGCTATCTAGTCTCGTACGCTCCCATAGGCATCTGGTGGGGGTCACTGTGAGACAGAGGAAGCTGGACTAGATGGGCCTTTGGCCTGATCCAGCAGGGCTCTTCTTAGGTTCTTATGTTCTTAAAAGAGGATTGGACAGATTCCTTGAGGAAAAGTCAATCGCAGGTGAAAAACCATGATGGAGATGTGTAATCTTCAGGCTTAAAACTGGGTTACTTCAAGGGCCAGATGCAGGGCAGTGGTCTCAGGAGACAGAGAGCTAGTCTTGTGCACTCCCAGAGGCATCTGGAGGGGCCGCTGTGAGATACAGGAAGCTGGACTAGATGGGCTTTTGGCCTGATCCAGCAGGGCTCTTCTTATGCTCTTTATGTTCTTATGTAAGATCTGGATTGTAGTTTAACTACCAGGGAGATTTCAGGCACCGACCTTTTGCAGACAACACACAGAGCCCAGAAAGACGCAGCGGCAGCAAAGAGGGACGCTGCCAGGATGGCAGGGAAGAAGCCCCCGGCTGTCCATTCTGCAAAGATCGGAGCCATGGACAGCTTTTCTTGCACAGGATGCTGCGAAGAAAGCAAAAGCAAAGAATAATTAAACCTCTAAGGCAGTGATGGTGAATCTTTTAGAGGCTGAGAAGCCCCAACTGTGATTCAAAACCCACTCATTTTTCGCCAAGTGCCAATACAGCCATTTAACCTGAATACAGGTGGCTGTGAAGGGGCGATGTCGGGTGCCCACAGAAAGGGCTCCAAGGGCCACCTTTGGCACCCGTGCCATACGTTCGCCAACACTGCTCTAAGGAAACGGTTGGCCTTCAGGCCACAGAGAAACACACAACAGCTTATGTATATATTAGTATCTAAGAAAGTTATGGTCCGTTACCCCACAAGGCTAAGAAACCTGTGCTCCTCCCAATGTTTTCTGGTTGCAGTTCATCTTTTATCATTGGCATGGCAGTGCTTTCCAGGGCCAATGGGACTTGTAGGCCAACCATGGGAAAAGAATCACAGGTTGCCCGATCCTTCTTTAAAGCCTTCTTCTCTAACCTAATACCCTACCTACGAGCATGATGGCTTAGAATTGTGGGAATCATAATACAACACATATGGAGGGCACCTGCTAAATTGTGTCAGAAAGAACTTTATAATCCAGTGCGAAATCTGTCCTTAGAATGCCACCAAAGCACAACAGTTGAGTGCTAGAGCGCCACGTCTACACACCAACAGAGGCCGAGAAACGTTGAGTGAACGAAAGCCGTAGCTCTCTGCGCTCGTTGCCAGAGCTTCAGCGGGTGCAACTGGCTTCTGGTGCATCCAACCTGCAGGGGCTGAAGAGTTGAGAAACCTGTCACTCTGCACTCCCAAAACCAAACTCCCCTATCCTGCCAAGATCTCAGTTGATGCGCACGTGGCACACGGCCAACACTCTGTGACGTGAGGCCATGCTTGAAGGCAAGCTACACAGAAGACTGAGGGCAACACTCATCGTGATGCCCCTACCCAAAATTTATCTCCCAGTCTGCATTTCAGATTCTTTTTTTTTTAAAGACAGGGGTGTCCAAACTTCGGCCCTCCTGATGTTTTGAACCACATCTCCCAGAATTCCAAGCCTGTATTGCCAATGACAAAGGACTGTGGGAGGTGTGGTCCAAAGTACATGGAGGGCCAAAGTTTGGACACCACTGTTCTAAGATTACCATGGTTTGGGGGGTTTAATCTAAAAAAAAATATTATCCTCTGTGTCTGTGTGTGTTCTGTCATTACAGTCGTGACCGACTCTTTGTGACTCCATGTCCATGGAGTTTTCTTGGCAGGAATACTGGAGTGGTTTGCCAGTTCCTACTCCAGGCGCCTACAGCACCTGGTACAGTGGTACCTTGTATAAAGGAATTAACTCGTTCCAAATGAAATTATGTTAAGCAAATTTTCCTTTATACAAATTCCCATAGGAATGCATTGAAAACAGAGTGATCCCATTTTTATGTTATACGGATTTTCCCCATAGACGATTATGTTAAGCAAATTTCCCCTATCTCCAAAAAAATTTTTATGTTGTACAAATTTTATGTTATGCAAGCTGTTTGTTATACAAGGGTCCATTGTATTCCCTGGTGGTCTCCCATCCAAGTACTAACCAGGGTTGACCCTGCTTAGCTTCTGAAATCAGGCGAGATTGGATGTGCTTAGGATATCCTAGTGCTACTCAAAGGCAGTAGTCCCTCTTGGTTGTCCCAATGCCTCCTATTCAGAGGTAAACTTCCTCTGACCATGGAGGTTCTGCTTAGTTAAGACAGACATGGACCTCCAGTAGGTAGTTACTTTATCAGCTCTATGGATACTATATTTTAGTCAGGAGCTAACCGGGAATAAACCAAATGCATCAAAAGTGGCATTACACACACTGAGAAAGCTGCTTTATTTACACATTTAGCAACATTTTAAACTATTTTAATAGTTACTTTTAAAGTGCATTTTTGAAACAATGTCGCCTGAGTTTTTCAAGAATAGTTATGCCATTCTGTTATCAGTCCCTAAGATCTTCCCACTCCTAAAACACAGAAGAAGAAGAAGAAGAAGAAAGAAAGAAAGAAAGAAAGAAAGAAAGAAAGAAAGAAAGAAAGAAAGAAAGAAAGAGAGAGAGAGAGAGAAAGAAAGAAAGAAAGAAAGAAAGAAAGATAGATAGATAGAAAGATAGAAAGTGAAAATGGCATATCACAAGGAATGCAACAAGCAGGTACCAGATTGCAGCATTTGCAGACTGCAGATTTACAGCAGCGTGCAAAAGGCAATACAACAAATATTGGGAATAAAATACTTTTAAAAGGGAATTTTAAGTGCTGCAAAATCCTCACATATATTTATGAAAGAAATGATTTTATGCAACAACCTTAGAACATAAGAACATAAGAAGAGCCATGCTGGATCAGGCCAAAGGCCCATCTAGTCCAGCTTCCTGTATCTCAAGCGGCCCCACAGATATTTATGAAGATATCTGTCTTGATACAACAACCTTCTGTGATTGGAACACAGAACCAAGCTGAGAGAAATCTGTTGCACACAGTGAGGATGTCTTTCTCATAGGAAAAAAATCAAAATCCATTTTCAGATCTCAGGATTGCTTTCTCTGACACTTTTCTGGTACGATGGGCCATTGTAGCTGGTGCAGTGGAAACTACTACTAGACCATTGGAAAAGGCATATTTAAAGATGTCAACATTCTGCTCAGAAGTGTGGGAGAGCCCTGGGCCCTGGGGGGATGAGCAGCATTTTCTGTGACCTGAAGAAAGGACTGTAGCCCATATAATGGACCCTTGTATAACAATTAGCTTGTATAACATAAAATTTGTACAACATAA
Source organism: Phrynocephalus forsythii (assembly GCA_029282475.1). Taxonomy (NCBI): domain Eukaryota; kingdom Metazoa; phylum Chordata; class Lepidosauria; order Squamata; family Agamidae; genus Phrynocephalus; species Phrynocephalus forsythii. The sequence goes on along the minus strand of JAPFRF010000005.1, from coordinate 127,994,439 downwards.
AAAGTTCCGGAGATAGGGGAAATTTGCATAACATAATTGCCTATGGGGAGAATCCGTACAACATAAAAATCAGATCACTCCATTTTCAATGCATTCCTATGGGAATTTGTATAAAGGAAAATTTGCTTAACATAATTTCATTTGGAACGAATTAATTCCTTTATACAAGGTACCACTGTACTTTTTTGCTTTCCTTGTGCAATCTGTTTTATTGCTTCCACACTGCTTTCTGCCCTTTGGGTTGGTATAATATAAAGGCGTTGCCTGAAAAAATTTCTTTTTAATTCTTTTATTGTCAATATTCTGAGCAATGCATAACTTCATTACTGTTTATCACTTCATACTGTATGCTGCTCATCAGACAGCCCTTTCATCAGTCCCTGGACAAATCAGAAGCACTTCACACTTCCACCAGCAAGGCCATAGCTAACGACCCATACGTAACGGGTGTTGGGAAAGGTTGCATTGGTGGGACTTTCCCGCACCTTCGGCCGTGATCCACCCAACATTTCAGAAATCCGAAACGCCTTATAGCTCAGCACCTCTCCTGAAGATACAATGGAACCTTGACTTACATGCTGCTTGACTTGCAGCATATTTGACTTGCAGCAAGAAGGGGCCTGTTTGACTTGAGTCGCAGGCTTTGACTTATATCTCGGAGCTCCGGCGCAAGGCACTGGAATTGGGCGGCAGCCACAACCCAGCATCGCGATGGCTGACGCCTCCAAACTGCTCCTGCCTTCTTCCCCTCCTTCGGCAGTGGTGGCTTTGGCGAGGCCAGCTCAGAGCACCTGGAGCTGCTCCTCATCCTAACCGAAGCCGCCGCTGCCACCGGAGGAGAAGAAGGGCCAGGAGCTCGGGGCTGGCCTCGCTGGTTAGACAGTCGGCTCAGTCTTGTAAAAAATCTGGCTGCAGAAGTCTGGTCCACAATGGAAGCATTTTAGTTGGGGAGCTGTACACAGTTGTGCGACTCTAATGGTAAGCATAGAGTTGTTCAGAACTTGGAACGTCAGGTTAAAAATCAGTAAAACTTCAATGTTAGACATTGTTGCTATGATCATTAAAAAGTGGAGGCATATAAGTTGTGGACTATAATACCACTGCCTCCTCCTCTCTTTGAAGAGACATTTCATTTACATCCCCAGAAGGAATCTCCTATCCCAGTCAAATTTGTGTTAAATTGCTGTTTTCGGGGGTCTTTTTCATCATCTGGAACGGATTAATCTGCTTTCCCATTACTTTCTATGGGAAAAGTTTGTTTGACTTAAGTCATGTTTGACTTAAGTCTAGACCACTGGGACGGATTAATGACATAAGTCAAGGTTCCACTGTACCTAGATGCAAGGAGCTAGTGTGGGGGTGGGGTGGGGGAGACTCAAATGGGGAACATGCCGGAAAAAGAGTCAACAGGCCACCCTCCAGGGAAAATGGGATGCGGAAAAGATTTCATTGTGTTTACTAAGACCGCTACCTCATGATTGCTGCAAACCACTTTTTTCCGCTGGTAAAGGTGCCTCCAAAATAAATGTCCTAATGGCCAGATGCCTTTTTTAAAAAAACACCCCCGGCTGCGCCCACTTTAGCTCGCTGGAGTGCATTTTTCTGAGATGACCACTGGGGTTTGTACTTTTCTGCTCTGCTGACCAAGCCACCTTTTTTAGTGAATCATGGTATGTAGTGGACACCCGAAGTTGCTTCCCCCCCTTTGCCCAATTTTTCAGTCACTGCATTTTTTGTTTGTTTGCTTAAATACTTTATGTATACTGGCATACCGGGAAAGTATCATGCTGTATTAAAAGCAGTAGTTCTCTTCTTCCCCTATTTCGTTTGTTAATTATTAGTACTTATTTTCACCCTATGGTTCCTGTATATTCCAGGAGGTGGCAGCAGAGTACAAGGTTTTTTTGACGCAATGTATTGCTCATCCACTGGATGTCACTGTTTTTTGAAATTTTATTTGAAGAGAATAATATTCCTGCATTCCTCATTACAGTACTCCATTGTGAAATTCAGTTACTTCCATTTTGAATCCCGGACCGATCTCTTTACAGTCCATGTCTGTGTTTCACTCAAGCCTTGACCTATTCGGCCATGCCACCAAAAAAATGAGATGCGTGTTGCCAATACCCCAGTCATTAATATTCATGCATACCGGTTCTTCATTGGAGGATATATATTCTTACATTGATCAGTGTATGGGTGTAGCTGGCATGTTACCCTTTTTTGGCTATTTGCGCCTTTGTGTGTCCTGTTTCTCTCTCTCTCTCTCTCTCTCTCTCTCTCTCTCTCTCTCTCTCTCTCTCTCTCTCTCTCTCTCCTGCAAACCTGGTGTAACCAAATTGCAAAGGGCAGACAGGTTTCCTGGCTTTTTCTACCCACGCTTAGCTTGCCTCGCTCTCTTTATGCTATTTGCATAAAAGGATTGCACTGAACACTATATCACTTCCTCCCTGACCTGGCTCTATTAAGAAAACACCAGCCCACAACAAAAGGATTTCTGAAATACACCACTGACTTCAGTTCACCTAGAGGACTGCTTTTCTCTCACTTGTACTTCTTAATGTCAAAGTTCGAGGATTCGTAGACAATGGGAGGGATATTTACATTCAGCAAATGCTCCATGATAAACTCTGAAACCTCTTCTGTAATGCTGGAAGTCTGCCGTAATCAAGCAGCCATTCAACCCATTGGTTGCAAACATGTATAAACTGTAATGTCTACAAGCCAGATTTGCTGACGCGTTTGAGTGGAAGGACCATTCTTATCACTGAAAATACGCCACTGGGTTTCATTTGTAGAATCACAGAAGCAGCAAAGGAATCCAGTGCCTTGCCTCTTTGTATGCCTGCTAATGTTTGCGAATAGAAATTGAATTTTTGTTGTTCTTGGCCTGGGCCTTGATCACGTTTAGTAAGGCAGAGTTTTTGTCTTGTCCCCATCAATCATGTCTTATCAGCAAACACATTTATTTTATTTTATTTTATTTTATTTTATTTTATTTTATTTTATTTTATTTTATAACTGAATGGTAGAGAAAGGTGATGCTCGTCCAGAGCAAGGGGAGAGTCCCTGCTGAAGTCTTTTCTTCTAATAGGGCACTTTAGTCCTATTTAGTCATCCACACAGGTTAGAGGCAGTGCAGTAGACATAATCCACTCTCTCATCTTTTTCAGTCAAGGAAATGTAACTAGAAATTGCTTCCAGAAAATGAGGAAAGTCTTGACAAACTGGGACTTATCTATCAGACTTCGTACTCAAATACTTTGATCCAATGTATTCAGTATACTTCTCTATGGTGTTGAAACCTGGACCCGTACAGACACATTATGCCAGAAGTTGGAAGGATTCAAAATGTGGACGTACAGACGAATTCTGAAGATATCTTGGACAGCCAGAGTCACTAATGTGGCTGTATTACAGTGCATGAATAAAAAGCTAGAAATCCTCAATACCGTAAAGAGAATAAAATTACAATACTTCGGACACATAATACCATCTGCAGCAGGGTATCCTTCAAGGAACAATAGACAGGAAGCGTAGTCCAGGGTGTAGAAGAACATTCTGGCTTAAGAACTCAAGCCAATGGTCCACCGTGAGCACAGCTGCTCTGATTAGAATAGCTTTAGATAGAAACCAATTCAGGCTACTGATTGCCAACGTTCTACGAGGACCTGGCACCTGAAGAATAAATGTAACTGTCTGAAAAACGGAGAAACTTCCTTCCCTGTATAGCCTCTGCCTGTGACCGAGAAACCTGATTTACAAAGGGTGGAGTCGACTTATGTGGAGCTACTTCAAGGTTACTAGAGCCTCCCTCTCTTCAGGCAGATGTCTCAAGAGATGACAGGAAGAGTCGGGCGATTGCCTCCCCTAAGGATATGTAGACCAGACACAATTTTAAACTGCAACAAAGGGTGCGATTACATGTTGAAAAAATTCTGGGTTTGTATCAGGTTTAGCATGCCTGAAATAGATTTAATCATATCCATTTATGTGACGTACAGCTGCAACGTTTTTGGGCTGGGAAGCTTTTGGTTTTCTTCAGGAGCCAGGTATTTTAAGCAGCCTCGAGAGGGTTGTTTATTTTAACTCAATTCGAGATACAATTTATTTTTCTTATCATTCTGGCTTTGGTGTCAGGGTAAATTGTCTTTGTGTGGTTTGTTAAGTAATGGATGCCGGGATCACAGTTTTTTTGGCCCACAGGCAAACATTGCATTACAATCTGGTGTGTGTGTGTGTGTGTGTGTGTTCTATCAGCAATACATATTTATTTATTTATTTATTTATTTATTTATTTATTTATTTATTTATATACCCACCCATCCAGCAGGTAGACTACTCTGGGCACTGGGCAGTGTACAACAAGAGATATGACAAATATAACAGCTTACAAATAAACCATCTTATAAATAAATAATAAATAATACGATCAAAAGATACTATGAAACAAATGAAGGAGTAGGGAATAGTTAAGAGGCAAAGGAAGATTAAACCTGGTGATGTTGAGCATTCCTTGTTAGTATAGTGGTAAGTATCCCCGCTTGTCACGCGGGCGACCAGAGTTCGATTCCCCGATGGGGAGAAGCGATGTGTTTTCTGGGGCGTGGTGGCTCAGTGGACTAAGGTTTCCAAAAACTGTCAGCTGCAAAGTCGGCAGCTCGGCGGTTCGAATCCTGGGTGCCACGCAGCGGAGCAAGCTCCTGCTGATAACCCCAGCTCCAGCCAACCTAGCAGTTCGAAAGCATGTCAATACAAGTAGATAAATAGGTACTGCTGTAAAAAGCAGGAAGGTAAAACAATGTTTCCTTGCAGTCACGCCAGCCATGTGGCTATGGACTTGCACAACACTGGCTCTTTGGCTTGAATACAGAGATGAGCACCACCCCTAGAGTCGGGCACAACTAGCATGCATGTGCGGGGGGGAATCTTTACCTTTTTAGAGCATTAAATGATGTCCTGTAATCAGAACAGGAGCCTGCACCACCTTTTCAATGCCTTAAATATTCCCAGTCGGCGGGAATCAGGCAGATGTCAGGGGGCAGCTGATTCCATAGCCAAAGGGGTAACCACAGAGAAGGCTCCATTTTTGGTTGTTACTTTCTGAACATCCCTTGGGGTTGGGACCCTCAATCTGCCACAGGTGGTGGTGATGGCATCTGGCCTGGATGCCTTCAAAAGGGGATTGGACAGATTCCTGGAGGAGAAGTCCATCACAAGTTACAAACCATGAGGGAGACGTGTCATCTCCAGGCTTAAAACCGGGGTACTTCAAGGGCCAGATGCAGGGGAGTGGTAGCAGGAGACAGATCTCTAGTCTTGTGCACTCCCAGGCGCATTAGGTGGAGCCACTGGGAGATACAGGAAGCTGGACTAGATGGGCCTTTGGCCTGATCCAGCATGGCTCTTTAAATATTCCCAGTGAGGACTCAAGCAGTTCTCTGTGTCAGGCCCTAAACCATTTAGGGCTTTTTATGTCGTCATCAGCATCTTGAAGTCAGTGTGGAAGCAAACTCAGCTGGGGGCTAAACTGATTCCATAGTTTCACCCCAGTATCTGGTCACTGTGTTTTGACCACTTCTGCTTTAGAGAAGAGCACTGCAATAGTCTAATCTCCATTTTGAGGGCCCCAGTGTGTTCACTGGGCAATCTGCTGCAGTTGGAAATGGGTGGAATGGGTCATAGACATCAGCTAGGATTCAACGATGACTGCTGCGTCCAAGAGGGCACCCAAGCTATGTAGCTGAACCTTGGCAGAGAAAGTCCCCCACCCACCCAAAAAAGAGGGAACTTCCCCACATGCAGACACTGGGGCCTCATACTGAGGATTTCCATCTTGTCCTCTAGGTGGAATAGTGCTATTCCGCTTTGAAAGAAATAAAAACATATTAAAATAACATTGACAGGGCTGCAAACCTGTGATCCTGCCATCCACAACCTGAAAAAAACCCCAAACATTCAAGTACACGCTAGTGTAAGGGCAGGCCAGTTCAGGAGAAAGTTTCAAATGCAATTATTTTAAAAAATTATGTCGCCCACTCAACAGATATACAACACAGCTTAAAAAACACTAAAATTTTTCCTTTTCTAAGGGCTAAACATGTCCTATATCGAGATATCTAATTAACAGTGGATAGAAATATATGTGCCCATCTTTTGAAGGAGGTGGATCACACAGAGACGTATCCCTACATATGTTTAAACTATCTGAAAACAGCAACCACAGTGTTGTTATACTTTAACTGCAAAAGGATTGCAAAACAGGAAGCCAAAAGGGAACCTGAATAGTAGCCATTTTCTTTAGATTGCTCAGGAGTAACACCACACCGGAATGACAATTGCCGAGTTACCTGTCAGAAAAAGTGCCGTCATGATCAACCATTGTATAGGAAGCTATTCGGAAAAAGAAGGCTTCATTTAAAAAAGAAAAGAAAGACATGGCCAAATAAGAATTAAAAAGATACCAGTTGGCGCGCGCACCCCAACAAGGCAACAGGAAGTGATGCAGAACAGGATTTGAAGACAACATATTTTAATAAATTCACAGTGTCCTTGACATACGTTGGACAGGATCCAATTGTTTTGCACTGTGCGTGCAACAGTGTCTTGTGGAGGGGATGGTGCTTTTCCCAGCATTTGCACAAGGGCAAATCTATCCCCTTGCACTAGCCAAAGTGTCACTGCTGCAAATGGACTGATCACAAGTTGTGGATTGCACACCATTTACACAATGCCCATCAGAAGCAATACAATGAAATAAAATAAAATAAAATAAAAACCAACAGCAGAATGGAAAGGAAGGTAAGGAGGTTACAGAAAAGCTGAAGGAATTATTTGCCTTTGTCTTCGCAAGAGAAGATGTACAGCAGACAGGGGTGCCTGAAGTGACAGAGTTCGGGAAATGAACTCCGAGGATGCAAATGACAAGACAAGAAACGAAGTTCTAGAGCTCACCAGTAGACTGAAAATAATCATTAGAAAGCAGATAGTATCTCCCTCAAGAGTGCTTAATGAATTACAAAATAAACTATCATCTAACAAATATGCTGCCTGTACAGAGTGGTGTCCCTTGAGGATCTGTATTGGAGGCAGCAGCCAGAATCCTATTGATATTCAGTACAGTTTGGATAACTTGCCACAGCTAATTGTGGCTAATTAACAAGATGCTGCAGGGGCACAGCTTAGCTCACGCACCCCATTGTGCAACCAAGATACCCCTTGAAAATTAGCTTCAACAAGTGACAGAGACTTTACACCAACACCAATAAGAATGTGGCCCCTACTTTTAAACTGGTTCATAAATGACCTGGGGTTAGGGAAGGATGGCACAGGTTCACCAACCATGCCAAATCGTTAAGAATGTTTCAAACGAGAAAAGGCAATAAGCAATACCAAATGGGCCTCTCTTTGGGAGTTGCTGGCTGGAGCAAAGTCTTCCTTTCGTTGAAGACTCAGGCTCACAGTCTGGGTGTCCATTTCATGGTTTCATGCTGTAAATACTAGCAAAACTTTAATCTGATGGAAGTTAGGGTGCCACTGAGATTTTGAGCCTCGTGGCGCAGGGGTTAAATGCCTGTACTGCAGGTAAAACTGTGTTCACGACCTGGGGTTCAATCCCAGGTAGCAGGCTCAAGGTTCACTCAGCCTTCCATCCTTCCGAGGTCGGTAAAATGAGTACCCAGCTTGCTGGGGGGGGGCAATGTGTAGCCTGCACACTGTAATTAAAAATTGTAAACCGCCCAGAGACTACTTGTAGTGGTATGGGGTGGTATATAAGCAGAACACTTTTTTGACTAAAACGCCAGACTATGTTGGGTGCTCAGAGGAAACAGCAGAAGCCAGTTCAAGAAGCAGACAGCAGGGATGACCAAGCTAGAACCAACCAGTTATGGGTTCTGTGATGGGACAGCTTCCTCAACTAATGGTCCAGGCAGAAGTCACAGTCACATGACCTATAAAGTTCGTCAAGTTTGGGTTCAGACAGTCTCAACCTTGTATTCTTCCAGTCAAGTCACCCAGGCTTTGAGATCTTCAAGGGCAGACCTCTTCTTGGTTTCACCAGCTCTAGAGGAACAATTGATGAGGATGCAAGAGAAGACCTCTCTCAATCTACGGGCAGCCAGATTTAGGCTGAATAGGAGGGGAAACTTCTGAACTGTTAGAGCAGTACAACAACGAAACCAATTGTCACTGGATGCAGTGAGCACTCCAACGCTGGAGGAATTCAAGGGAAAACTGGACAATCCTCTGTCAGATCTACTTCGATTTGGATTCCCGCATTCAGCAGTTCCCCTCGATGGCCATATAAGCCCTTCTAACTCCATTATTCTGTGAACTCCTCGGTGGCTTCTGATATTCTCTTCCAGGGCAAGCTAGGATGATCTTCTCTGTTGGTCTTCTTGGTCAAGAAGCCAAGTCCTTTTCTTTCAATCTAGTTTTGGACAAGTGACTGCAGTGAAATAAACTTTAACCAAAGTTGCCATGTTTTTTTTTTTTTCTTTTCTTCTGATGTGCTTTTAACGTGTTGTTTGGTTACGACAATCTCTTCATTTTAACACTAGAACCTGCTGTTAGCAGTTGCATCTTGCCAAAATCTTTTGCTGCAAACCTGCCTGTACAGTGGGAATGATGTAATTACCAGTGGCAGATAGCCACTAATTAAAATTTAAGTTTTGGGGTATGTGTGGATTACATGCAAAGAGACCAAATTGAGTGCAATTCGTCTTTTAAGCGGAGTCTGCGACCGTTGCAATCTGTTGCCGACAATGACATAATTCTTGTAACAGAGGCAGAAGACAATTAAGGCCAATCTCTCTTAGTCTTAAACACGTGTCTTGAATTCTCAACTAGTGCTGAATCTGGTTGATTAAGTTCCTGAGGGGACCAGGCAGGCGAAGAGAAGGGTTTGAAAAATTCACAGAAACGCCAAGCAGCTTTAATTAAACCTGTTACCAGTTATTTATTTATTTATTTATTTAAGTGCTTATATCCCGCTCCATCTTCCCAACGGGAACTCTGGGCGGCTAACAACGCAAAAGCTAAAAAAAAAGATAAAAGCTAAAAGATAGCAGGCCACCAGCAAGGGCAGCGGAGGGCAAGATGGCGGCAGACGTTTAGGGATAGGAAAAAGAAGAAAAACTAACTAATAAGGGCACCATAAGCTTCTTTGAAGAGGAAGGTCTTCAAAGCCCTCTTAAAGGCGGGCAGGGACTCCAGCAGGCGCAGCTGAAGAGGCAGATGGTTCCAGAGCGAGGGCCCCACCACAGAGAAGGTGCGGTTCCGCGTGCGCGTTTTCCGCGCCTCTCTGGGTGTGGCCACTCTCAATGAGCGCGCCTGCGACGATCTCGTGGGTCTGGATCCGGATGCCCTCAGGGAGTTCAGGTGCCTTCTGTCACACCTAGCACTAGTCCCCAAATTCTGTGAGGTACAAGTCTCCATCAAGCCCACACAACAGGGCCAATGGCCAGGGATAATGGGCTTTGTAATCCAGCAATACCTGCATGGCCACGTGTTTCTCCACTACATCTGCAAGGATTGTCTCTGATGTGGGCATACATAAGGATTCTCCTGGAGAGGCTTAACTCTTAAATCTGCACCAAGGTGAGTGTGTAACAAACTGTTTGCACCTCAGGTAGAAACGTGTTTTCTGACTGCTAATTTCTGAACTAGATCACTCCTCTGAGCAGTGCTTTGTAAAACAATGAGTCTTGTAGCAGGCAAGACCTCACCACCGAGGCCACAAAGACGGCACAGAAGGACAATCCCACTTCAAAGCAAGTTATGCAGTAGCTAGAAATGGACTGGAGTTTACGTACACACTAGAGAAGAAAGTCTCCGGAGTGGACATTATCAGTTTGCAAGCTACATAATGATTAACCCTCGCCATTTCTTTGTGAAACTCAGAAAAACAGAACACAGCCTTTTTTATTTTGGATAGATAAAAAATTAAATAAGAAACTGCCTGGCTTTTCCCCCCATCTTGCCAAGAACCTTACATCTAAGAAATAACTTCTGGCAAATCTATTTTTTTTTTTGCCATGTTATAACCTATTGGTACTGCTCTGACAAAGGGGGTTTCGCCCTTGAAATATTATTTATTTAATTTATTAATTATATTTATATACCCCATCTTCCAAGACGGAAATTGTTAATTCTCTAGTAGCCTAAAGGTATCACCTGTTCCACTTTGGTTTTTGGTTTTTGATGGCTACACAGCTCCTCAACTGGTTTTGCTGCAATAAAAATTAAGTTCCTGTCACCATATTGCTGTTTTTATTTCTAACTGATGTCATACAATACTGTACATGCTAACTTAGGTGAACAAAAACCTCAGCCTCATGTGTTTCACATTTTTCCTTGTCACCCTGAGTTTCCCTCCAGTTAACTATGCAAATTCTCCAAATATATTCAGGAGCCCAAACTGAACTAGTTCTCCCTTCCCCGCTGTTCAGTTTACAAAATGTATTGCTATTGACCACCCATCGGAATTAAACTGTGAAACCCACTGCTACATGATTTAATGATGATGGCAAGATGAAATGTTTCAGGAACAGTTTAGATAAATTTGTGAAAGATAAATTCTATCCCTGATTATTAGACATTTTTGGTTAAATATACAGGAGACAGTGTGCACACATAAGGAGAATGGTGTCTTATCCTGCTTAGGGAAGTTGCAGGAACAAGTTACCAAGTTTATCAAGATTTTGGTGTGATCCAAGTTAGCTTCCTTTTACATTGACTTATCTGAGAACAGATGTCCAGTACATCAACTAGGCTGTTACTGTACCTTTTAATGTCCTAAGATGCCTCTTCAAACTCCCTGTTCTTAACTTGAATAGGTCTTAAATGTTGTGGACTGTATATTGTCTGTCATTATTGTAAGCCACCTTGGGTCCTTTTCCAAGGAGAAAGTGGGGTAAAAAAATTCAAAATAAAAATAAAAATAAAGTGATCCACAGATTTGCCCCCTTTTACAAATATAGTAGTATTTCAGGAGCTTCCCTGCTTGGAAATATCTCCCTCCACCCCGCAGGTAGCAAACACATTTACTGTGATTTGTAGCAAGGATGACTGAATTCAGATAGTAATGTTTCAGAATTATGGCTCTGAAAATGACTTACTTCAGTAGCTCAGCAACTTTGAGAAACGAAGCACAGAGGAATCCATTCCTACGATCTGTCTGGGAGGGAAAAAATGGAATCCACTGATGGTTGGTCTCAACCACCCTCCGTTGGCTTTTTGCTTTGCTCAGAAGATGCAGACAATTGCGGCTCGGCCGGTGTTCCCAAAGAGGTGGGGAGAGCTCTGAGCTGAAGCTGAGCGCAACCCTATGCCATGAACCGGTTTCCTGCCCACAACACCCTGACGATGTGACGCTTTCAAAACCAAATGCCAAAAAAGCAAAAAAAGAAGGGCCTAGAAGCGGAGCCTGCTGGGGAGGAGCCGAAGGAGATGGTTAGAACTAGAGGAGGCTAAAAGGTAGACGGAGAACCGTCTTCAGTAATTTCATCACCTGCAAAGTAGCGTGAGGGCTTCCTGCTACTTCACAAGTTAGAACTGAAACCAGTGAGCGTAAATTACAAGGACAGTTCAACTAAAAGTTAGAAAGGGGTTTCATGCTGTTAGAGAGAGGAGACTGCATGGCTTCAGATGGGGTGGAATCTCCTTCTCTGTCCCGTGGCACAGTGGTTAAATGCCTGAACTGCAGGTAAAACTGTGCTCAAGACCTGGGGTTCAATCCCAGGTAGCAGGCTCAAGGTTCACTCAGCCTTCCATCCTTCTGAGGTCGGTAAAATGAGTACCCAGCTTGCTGGGGGGAGGGGGGCAATGTGTAGCCTGCATACTGTAAAACCGCCCAGAGACCGCGGCAGAAAAATTTTTGCTTATAAAGAAAGTGGAATGGGTATCTGCCAGAGGTGCTTTAGCTGTGGATTTAATGCAAAACCAGGGGTCAGTCTGGATGACCCTTGGGTTCCTTTCCAACTTAGTAGTTCTGATTCTGTGACCCGAGAAGAGGATGCAAGAAGATCTACATCAGTGGCGGGGCGAACCTTTGGACTCCAGATGCTTTGGACCACAACTCCCACAATCCTTTGTCATTGGCAATATAGACTCAGAATTCTGGATGTTGTGGTCCAAAACATCTGGAGTGCCAAGGGTTCACCACCACTGATCCGCACCATCAGCAGGGCTCCAAATCATTGTGTTGGTATTCCATGCAACAGATCTACAAAAGGTTGGAAGGCCAATCCTGAGAACTGTCAAAGCAGCATGACAGCATGAATCAAAAATAACTTTTCTTTCTTTCTTTTTCTTTTCCTTCCTTCCTTCCTTCCTTCCTTCCTTCCTTCCTTCCTTCCTTCCTTCCTTCCTTCCTTCCTTCCTTCCTTCCTTCCTTCCTTCCTTCCTTCCTTATATAAGTACTTCCTCCAGTGGTAAAAGACTTTTGTGCCTCTTAGCATGGGATATTCCCCTAGTCTATTTATTGCATGTTGTGAGTGGCCACTGGAAAGTAAACGTGCGTTTAATTTGCCAGTCTGATTGCCCAAGCAAAGAAAAATTGTAAACCAATATGCTTTTATCTACAAAGGAATCTCATTGAGAGCAAGAAAACAAATTGATGGTGTGGAACGCAAGTTCCCTCTAACATCTAATCTGACCACTCAATGCCACATTTTTCATGGGCAAACCTAATGTCAGCTTTTCATTTCGTATGAAAAATGTGAAGGGTCCAAGATATATGTTCCACATCCTGTTGCTTGGAGCTTTGCCCAAATGTCTTTCCTCATGAAGACAAGTAACTTGCTTAAGATTCAAAGATGGAGCCGGGGAGGAAAACGTTGGTATGTAAACATTCCTTCATCTTTCTACGGCCACACAATTGCCTCAGGGGCAGGGCTATCTGCCTGGACTAGAGATGTAAATTCCTCAGAAATACTGAAACCATGGAAGTCTCTTTCAGAAGTCTTTCATTAAGGTCTTAATGTTATATCATTTGAATACCACGTCATAGAGGGGATGTGTGGCTCAGTGGGCTAGAGCACTGAAAACTGTCGGCTGCAAAGTTGGCAGCTCAGCGGTTTGAATCCTGGGCTCCCGCTGTTAAGTCCAGCTCCTGCCAACCTAGCAGTTCGAAAGTATGTAAATGCAAGTAAATAAATAGGCACTGCTGTAAAAAGCGGGAAGGTAAAACAGTGTTTCCTTGCAGCCATGCTGGCCACATGGTCACGGACCTGCACAACACTGGTTATTTGGCTTGAATATGGAGATGGGCACTGCCCCTAGATTCAGACACAACTAGCACACATCTGGAAGTTGAGTCATGGCTACTGGACTTCTTTTTTGAGAGATAGAAACGTTTCGCTGTTCATTCAAACAGCTTCATCGGTCTAAATACAGCTAGTGCAAGTCCTCCATCTTATAGGCAGCTTTGACCTCTTGTCACCCTGGCCTGAATTAGGCTCATAAGTGGCCAAAATAGGCTCGTTAGGGAGAATAGGCTCGTTAGTTGTCTCCCTAACGAGCCTATTTTGGCCACTTATGAGCCTATAGGATGGAGGATTTGCACTAGCTGTATTCAGACCGATGAAGCTGTTTGGATGAACAGTGAAACGTTTCTATCTCTCAAGAAAAAGAAGCCCAGTAGCCATGACTCAACTTCCAGATAAACTCACCTGGATGACTGAGAATCTTCACAGACAAACTAGCAGGCATGTGTGGGGGAACCTTTACCTTTTTTTTAACCATGGCACAGACATATTTTCTATCATTGTAAAAGAACATATTCCACACTGGTGCTTTTTTTTTTCAACATTCCCAGCAAAAAACAAAAACAGCAGCTTTGGAAAAAAAAACAGGAAAAAGGTTTTCTGGTTTGTTTGTCTGTTTAACAGTCCTTCTCATCTCTAGCCTAGACTTTGCACAGCTCATTCCTGTGCGTGCCTCCTCGGGGAGGAAGCCCAAGCAAATCCAGGAAAGACTCAGGGAAGACTTCCCAGCTTTGCAACCAGAAGCAAAGAGCTGAAGGTACTCAGAAAAGGAATAAAAGGAGTTAAAAACAAAAGAAACTGGTTTATATATCAGATTTAAAGTTATGGAGAGGAAGGATCAGGGGTACAAAGGCACCACTGGGGGGGGGGAGGAGGCAACAAAGAAACCATCTGAATTTCTTGGAAATTAATTCATGCAAACTCTGCTGCAACCGGAGGTCCGTCGTACAGAGCACTCATTTGCATGCGAACCAGCAAACTCGGAGCTTTTACAGTTTCTGGTGAAATTTGAACTACACAGGAACTCCCAATGAAGGAAAGAGAGAAAGGACCCATCTGTCCAACAACTGTTCTTTTAACTCAGGACTTCAAATTACAGTGTGACAGGAAGCAGGTACAGGAAGCAGCACAGAGGCCTTAACCTTGCTCACAGACTCCAGCCCTGTCCTTCCGACGTGTCCCACCAACAACCCTCTCGTTCTTCCTGAGATGAAATACCATCTGCTGTGCTCTGATACTATCCCGCTTGCAACCGTGCTAGCAACCGTGAGCGCGGCTCTCTTCAGATCGCACGTCAATTCCGACGGCTTCAAAGTGAGATTATGCCCGCGCCGAACAGCTCAGCACCTGCGACTTCCTGTTCTGGGGAGCCTAATGCCTGTAACCCTAAACCCTCCCTATTCCAGAGATTTCAGGGCCGTTCCCAGAACAGGATTGCACTGGCTCGCCCCAGGTCGGTTGGGAACAAAAGATCAGTGCTGCACACGACTTAGGATCACCACCTACTAAGAGATAAGACTCCTCCTTGTCAGATTTGCACACATTTGATGCGAGAGCCACCTGGAGTGTCCAAGAACCAAGAGTGGGGGCCTCGGCCTAGCTAAGACACAACAAAACCAAAAGGTACTTTTGAGCTGTCGAATGCAATGCCCAGAGCTGTGCAGAAAAAGACGCTGAGGAGCAGAGAAATTCCGTCAGCCTGAAAACTAATGCGAATCTAGCATCAAATGCTGCTTTTAGCTAACTAGGAGGACCGGACATATCAGAAAACCCAGCCATGCTATCTTAACTTCTCCTTGCCATCTCTTACAGGGCTTCTACTCCGCCACAGGTAAGGCCCACCCAAGCACCGCCAGACAGCTCTGAGGGATGCTTGGAGCAGCAAGAACTCCAAGGACTGCCAGGGAAGTGGCAGACTTGTGCTAAAAGCCCCAATCCCCAACCTGGCTCGGGCGGGCTGGCTGGGGTGTCTCCCCCCCCCCGGTAGCTCCGCATCAAGGTCACAATGCAACGAGATCGCTGAGCCGTCTGCACCAACCCACTTGCCATTTCGGACCCATCCGCGGCCTTCTGGGCAACGGTGGTTAAAGGGGCTGCCAAAACGAAAGGCTGGTCGGGCTTAGCGACGGCCGAGCCGTCCGTCCGTCCGTTCCTGCTGCAGACCTGATGGAGGGAGACTAGAACTCGGTCATCTTCTTGTGAGTGTCTGCTTTCTTCTGCTCGCGCTGGAGACTGGCCTCTTGAGCTCGGAGTTCCCCCAGCTTCTTGTGGGCTCCAGACAGCTTCTCTTCCAGCTGTGCCGTGGCGATGGTGTGCCTGAAAGCCAAGGCAAGAAATTAGGAAGGGGTCCTGAACAACGATGCTCTGACAAACCGGAGAAGGTCATCTCACTCCCAATCAAACGCCAGCAACAAGAAATTTTTATTTTATTTATTTATTTATTGTTGGATTTATACCCCACCCATCTTCCCAAGGGAACTCTGGGAGGCTTCCAGAAATCTGACCGGTGCAGCAATGGTCAGGATACAATACAAGATAACAGTACAAGATACAATAAATGGTGTCAATACACAATACAATACGACAGACAAACAGGAAATTAAAATAAGCACTGCTGGCACCCTTTGCAGGCATAATAGAGGCCTCAATGGCCCAACATCTTTAAAAATAATGGCAATGATGGCAGATGGTGGGTTAAAAAAAACTGTGTAAGTTACACTTGGTCGCCAAAGGCCTCTCGAAAGAGCAAGGTTTTAAGAGCTCTACGGAAGGCCAGCAGGGACTCTGCAGAGCACACATCACTCGGAAGGGTGTTCCACAGCGATGGATTTGCTATATGATTTGCTATACTCTGTTTTAAATCTGGAAGTTGAGTCATAGGAACTGGACTTCTTTTTCTTGAGAGATTGAAACGTTTCGCTGCTCATCCAAAAGCTCGGTCAGTCTGAGGAAAGCAAGTTGTGAGTCCTCCATTTTTTATAATTCACGTTGACCTCGTGTCACCCTGGTCAGAAACAGGCTCATAAGATGAACAATGGACTTGCAACCAGGTTTCCTCAGACTGACAAAGCTTTTTGGATGAGCAGCGAAATGTTTCAATCTCTGAAGAAAAAGAAGTCCCGTTGCCATGACTCAACTTCCAGATAAACTCAGATGACTGACAATTTTCACAGACATATTCAGGCCATTGTTCATCTTAGCAGCCTATTGACCAAGGTGACATGAGGTCAAAGTGAACTATAGAATGGAGGACTCGCAACTAGCTTTCCTCAGACTGACGAAGCTGTTTGGATGAGCAGCGAAACATTTCACTTTCTCAAGAAAAAGAAGTCCAGTTGCCATGACTCAACTTCCAGATAAACTCACCTGGAGGACTGAGACTCTTCACAGACTCTGTTTTAAATGTGTTTCAGCACGGATTTTATTTACCATTAATACAATTCTTGTTTAATTTTATAAAATATTAATGCACTTAGTGTTTATAGCTTATAAATATTATCCTTTTTAATAATAATACAATCCACCTTAGGTCCTTTTTAAGGAGAAAGGTGGGATAAAAATGTTTTAGATAAATATGAATAAATAAGAAATGATGCTCTGAGGACATAGGCAAAATTGATTTCACATAGTGAAACTCTTTTTTAATCCCCACCCCATGAATTTTGTACTGTCCTGCTCTTTGACACTGGCTTTCTTTCTCCTTTCCAGGGGGGAAAAGGAACTTGGTGATGCTTTTCCTTTCACAATGTATGGATCAAAGGGTGAAAAGAAAGACTGGAAAAACATAGATAGACTATCTATCTATCTATCTATCTATCTATCTATCTATCTATCTATCTATCTATCTATCTATCTATCTATCTATCTATCTATCTATCTAATCTATCTATTTGACTTGTATACCGCACCATCTGGCAACAAAGGTCACTCTGTAGCCCTAGAATAGTGGTGGCCAAACTCCAGCCCTCCAGATGTTCTGGACCACAAATCCCACAGTCCTTTGTCATTGGCAATACAGGCTTGGAATTCTGGGAGTTGTGGTCCAAAACATCTAGAGGGCCAAAGTATGGCCACTACTGTCCTAGGAGTCCATGTATGCCCCGAGGACATGCCTGGTTTTAACTGCTTTTCGGAAGACAGAATTCCAGCATGGACTCCTTTGGACCACAAAAGGCCGCTGTGAAAACGCCCTCCTCTGCACAACTCCTAGAGCAGGCCATGTCCAAAGTCAGGCCCGGGGGCCAAATGCGGCCCGTTTTCAAATTTCGAGTGGCCCGCAGACTCTTCTCCTCACTGCTCAGCCTGTCACACATCCCCGCCAGCTGACCTCTTCCTTTACTGGATGAAGACATTAGCTTGCAGTTTTATGGTTTGCCTGCCCTCCCTGCCTCCCTCTGTCCCCCAGGCACCTCCCCAGCCTACCCACCCCGGCTCTGTTGGTCCTCCCCGTCTCCTTGCAAGTCCTAGAGGTTTGTCCAAAGTCTAGCTCAGGGGCCAAATGCAGCTGAATGGTTGGCCCCCACTCATTTTTACCTCACCAAATCTGGCCCTTCTTGCAAAAAGTTTGGACAGCCCTGTCCTAGAGAGTTGTGCAGCGCCCCGCCTCCTTGTGCGAGCAGCCAACCTCACCAGCAACACCCCTGAGTGGCAGTCTTTTCAGAAAGAGTTCACGGACAAGCAGGCCTCTTTACCAGGTGGCCCGCTGGGATGCCCTCCGGCCTACACTACTCACAAGCAGCTCTGCACAAGACCAGCTTTTTGCTCTGATATTCAACAGGCTACAAAAGAAACAGAATCTCCACCATGCCCTCCCCTCCAAAAACTGCCAGAGCCCCTGGCAGAAAAGGAATGGAAGCCTTAACAGTCAAACAGAAGCCTTCCTGCCTCGCCCAGCCCAAGTGCCTGAGAGCTAAGTGACCTCTCAAAGAAGTTGTCTTTCTGGCCTACAAGTCCCTGGTTCTCCCAGCCAGCAACACAGTCCCTTTGCTCCAACTGAGATAATGCATGTTGCAAAAGAGAGCAACTAAAATGATTACAGGGCTGGGGCACCTCCCTTATGAGGAAAGGCTAAAACATTTGGGGCTCTTCAGTATGGAAAAAAGGCACCTGAGGGGGGATATGATTGAGATGTACAAAATAATGCAGGGCATGAGTAAAGTGGATAGAGGGAAGCTCTTCTCCCTCTCCCAAAATACCAGAACTAGGGGACATCCACTCAAACTGAGGGCTGGGGGAGTAAGAATAGACAAAAGAATTTTTTTCACCCAGTGGATTGTTAGTCTGTGGAACTCCCTGCCACAGGAGGTGGTGATGGCATCTGGCCTGGATGCCTTCAAAAGGGGATTGGACAGATTCCTGGAGGAAAAGTCCATCCCAGGTGACAAACCATGATGGAGATGTGTCATCTCCAGGCTTAAAACCGGGGTACTTGAAGGGCCAGATGCAGGGGAGTGGTATCAGGAGACAGAGATCTAGTCTCGTGCGCTCCCAGATGCATTTGGTGGGGCCACTGGGAGATACAGGAAGCTGGACTAGATGGGCCTTTGGCCTGATCCAGCATGGCTCTTCTTAGGTTCTTAGGTTTTCCAGTGGGCTCCCACCATCAAACCCCCGTCTCGTCCCACCCGAGGCCTTCTCTTTACCTCCCCATGTTGCGGGCCAAGGCCTCCTGGATTCCTCGGATGTCCTTCTGGGTTTGGTCGATCTTTTCCATGGTCTGGAAGAGGCGTACGCTGAGTGCTCTCTTGGTGCTCTTGCTGGCATGGTAGATCTCCTTGCTGTTCCGCTCCAAGGGCGCCGCCCCTTCGCCACCCTCGCCGGACTCTTGGCCTCGAAGTTTCTCGTTCAGAAAATCAAAGACGTTGCGGGGCTTCGGGCTTGGCCTGCAGGGCTTCCGGGCCTGCTTCCCTTCAGCCCCTCCTCGCCTTCTGGTCTTTGCCGGATCGAGCTTCCCCTCCCTCTTCTTCTGAAGGATCTCCGCACACTGATCTAAAGATTTGCCTTTGGGCAGCACGACGGCCAAGACCGGCTCCACTCGGCCCTCCGAATTCTTCCCCAAGCCTGAAGTGGGGGGTGGGAGAGTTGTGATGACTGACCCACTTCCCCTTGCTTGCCTGCCCCTCCATGGGGGGGGGGGACCACAGTCAGCGGTTAGATAAAAAGAAAAACAAAACCAAAACGGAACGCAATGCCATTGCAGCATTTCATGCCCATCTCTAGTTTTCCGTGCATTCCTAGAGAATTCTTCGCAATACAAAATGGCCCAGAGAACAAATTAATGACTTAAACTGAAGTACCGCTGTATATCGAAACAGCTTTTCCACACTTTGGGAGGAAAGCAGAGGTCTGAAACATAGGGCTTTCTCCCTGTTGCTGCCGTTCCCAAATGTAAAAAGTCTACTTGCAAGCATGGGGGCGCATCTTGTACTTTCCTAAACTAGTTCAAACCTAACAGAAGACCCAGACAAAAAGAAAAAGAGGAAGAGGTCATGGTTAAACAAGGAGTTGGCGCTTTTCAAGGCAACCCCTCCTTGCCAACATGTTTACGTCTCCTACTTTCCAAGTTCCGATTTTGACCTTCCTCCCCCAACCAAAAAAACAAAACAAAACCCAAAACAACCCCACCCCCCAAAAAAATCCTATTATGTTTTATTTAAGATCATGGCACAAACCGGCCCTTTGGAAATACACCTAGGTTGGAGCACGAGAACTAAAGTAGCACAAGCCATACACCACCCCTTCCACTGGATAATCAAACAGGCACTGTACCTTTCCCAAGCTCATACCCCATCTGAGCGAGGAGTTTAGAGCCAATGCCGCGGGTGTGCGCCTCCCACTGGCCAAAGGAGGAACTGCAAGCAGAAGACCCTTCGCCGTTCTCCTGGGTGCTTGAATCCAGGACTGCGAGAATGGAAGACAGAATTACTTGAGTTAGCTCAGCCATTCAGGCCTCTTGCTATGGGGCCAGAGGGTGGGAGTTAGGTTCCCCACTGTGGCCCCTGCCCCCACCAGGAGAAAAGCCAGCATGGGTAGCCTTGGGCCAGCAATACAGTCTCAGGGCATCCTATTCTCTACCTTAAAACGGAAAGTAAGTTTCCCATGCTCTGCCCAAGAAGCTCTGGAGGGCCTGAGCTTCCCATAGATTTACCTTTCGCATATCCCCCATCCTCTACTTCATCCTCGTCTGATTCGGATGAGGACGAGCTCTCTTCAGCGCGCAGTGGGGGCAGCACACCATCTCCCTCCACCACGGCCTCCTTGAGCAGCAGCGAATCGAATTTCACAGTGTAGTAACCGCTGTCGATGTCTAAAGGGAGAGGAAGGAAGAGCTGCAGTTACAGAAGGGAGCACCCCTCTGCGTCGCTGTGAAAGCCGCCTTACGAAGGTCTGATCTCAGGCCCTTCCTTGGCAAAGAGGAGGCCAAATAGGGTACAGTGAAGCATCGCAGGCTGCAGTCCACGAAGCAAACCAGCCTGGATCACAACTACCCTGCAGCACCTGCGCTGAAGGCTCTCTGGAGGCATGTGGGCGAAGGGCAGAGTGAAGGCTTAAGGGGGAAAAGCACAAAGCCGCAGCAAATTTGTGTCCCCGGCATAGAAAAACTGGCAGGGCTTCTTCGCCAGGTGAGCTGGACCCGTTACTGGGTCGAGGAGCCCGTCTCCCAGCATGAGTCACGACTAGTTTGAGGGAGAGTGTAGAAAAGGGCTTGAAGGGGGTTTGGGGGCTGAGCCTCCACACAATTTAGACCCCCTCTTACCATAACCCACCCCCTATCCCCTCTGTTCCGTCCCTGCCTCACCCACTTCCTGTTGGCGCCAACAGCCTCCTGGATTCAGGCACTGGGCGGACCAGCACAAACCAGGCACTGCTCGCTGGTGTAGGACCAGTCCTGGGGCAAGCAGTGCTTTGGGCAGGTGCCAGGGGCCCCAGGCCTCTCCAGGCCTTGCTGATTTCCCCTAGTGGAGTCCCTTGGTTCTGAGCTACTGAGCTATGACTGATACAGCAAGGAGAGGAGAGGAGAGAGAGGAGAAGGAAGGGGAGAGAAGGGAAGGGAAGGGGAGGGAAGGAAGGAATAAAACAGCCCAGGCATGCCCAAGAAGCACTTCTTTTTGCCCAGGGTGGATGAGAGAAAGGCCAGACTGCACCCACTAAAAATATTGCCCCTGGCGCACACACACCCTCTGGTGCCTCCCCCATCCCCCCACGCTACGCCATTGGTTCCCAACCTTGGCTTCCCAGATGTTCTTGAATTAAAACTTCTAGAAGCCTTCACCACTCGCCATGGCAACCAAGATTATTGGGAGCTGTAGTCTAAGAACATCTGGGGGGACCCAAGGTTCAATACCACTGACTTAGATGAATCGGCAGCTGGAATAAACTAGCTCCTTTTTTAAAAAATCAGCACTTAAACTTACAGGTTTCACTCTGTAATTGTTTTTAAGAGGAGATTCCTGAGAAACCGTGTGATCGTTCATGTATGCTCAAACTTCAGCTTCGTCTCACTCAAACCGGCACGCTACCTGGCAGTACATTTCTTACCAGCCTAGGCTGGATAGTCCTTGGACACACTGGGGGTGGGGTGGGGGTGGCGAGGGTGGCAATGTAGTCTCTCGGAGGCAACAGACTGGGTGGTGTCACTTTTTTTGTGTCTAGCCATCATTTCCACAGCCATGATGTCACTTTTTGTGCCTCCTGTGAAATGAAACACCTAAAATGAAAGGCACCTCACCTGTGATCTTGGCCGCATACCAGATCCCATCCTGGTGTCTTGCCAAGCAAGCCGAGCCCACTGTTAAGCCACTGAGGTCAGGTTCCTCAAAGGGACGGAGCTCCTCCACAGGGACTACCTGCCCGTGGGAAAATCTGTTGGCAGCACCAACACAAGGATCATTTATTAGTAATTTAAAATATGCCCCTCAAATCAAATGTTCAATCCCGGGAGTGGGGGATTACAGCAAGAGAGAGAGAGAGTGTCTCTGAAGATTCTCAGTCATCCAGGTGAGTTTATCTGGAAGCTGAGTCATGGCAGCTGGACTTTTCTTGAGAGACAGAAATGTTTCACTAATCATCCAAGCAGCTTTGTTGGTCTGAGGGAAGTTAGTGGCGAGTCCTCCAATTTATAGTTCCAATTTATAGGATGCGAAATCAAGGTGAACTATAAACCGGAGGACTCGCCGCTAACTTTCCTCAGACTGACGAAGCTGCTTCTATGAGTAGCAAAACATTTCGATCTCTCAAGAAAAGAAGTCCAGTTGCCACAACTCAACTTCCAGACAGCAAGAGAGAGAGCTATCACTCTTATGTAGTTCTTGTGGGTTTCCCATTTTGATTTCTTCTTTTCAATCTCGCTCTAATTTACAAGAGTTACTTACAAGTAGAGATGGGCATGAATCAAAAAAATGACGTTTCGTTTGTCGTTTGTAGGGTCCGTTTCGGTTTGTTTCCATTTTTCCCGAATTTTTGCAAAAAAATCATTTTCATTTTCGTTTGTTTCGTTACCGTTTCGTTGCCATTTATTTTAATTTTTGTGATTTTTTTAGCATTTAAAGCAGTTCATTGAATTGCAGTAACGAAAACAAAACGCACGACAAAATTTCCGGTGTTTCTGTTCGTTTCATTTCATTGTGGAGACAAAATTTGTTTGTCATTTCGTTCAGTAATGAAACGAAAAAACGAAAATGAAAAATTGTTCGTTTCGTGCCCATCTCTACTTACAAGATTTTTTCTACACTGCAAAAATCTTACATTTAAAAATATCCACCTTTTAGGGGGGGAAGGACAGGAGCGAATTTAAAACTTGCAGAACTGGCTGTCTAAGGACATGTGTAAATGTCGCTATAAGGGGCACAAGCCCTCCATATAGGACAACATGTTAAAAAGCCCTTGAAGTAACCCACAAAATGTAGAATGCCCAAATGGAAACGGATCCCTATGCGATACAGGCTGGTAGAGTGAAATTGAACACGAGTCAGCAGTGTGATGCAGGGGCCAAGAAAGCCAATGCGATTCTTGGCTGCATCAACAAAACATAGTTTCAAGAGCAAGGGAGGTGATAGTTCCACTCTATTCTGCTCTGGTCAGACCCCACCTGGGTACTGTGTCCAGTTCTGCGCTCCTCAATTTAGTCTTAATGTTTAGTCTTACAAAAAGAAGGCTGAGAGGGAATATGATAGCTATGTTTAAATATTTGAAAGGATATCATATCAAAAAGGGGGCTGGTTTGTTTTCCATGGCTTCAGAGACTAGGGCTCAGAGTACTGGTTTCAAACTACAGGGAAAGAGATTCTATTTGAGTATTAGGAAGAATTTCATGATGGTTAAAGCTGTTCAACACTGGAATATGCTACCACAAAGGAGGGTGGTGGTGTCTCCTTCTTTGGAGGTTTTTAAGCAGAGGCTGGACGGCCATCTGTTGGGAGTATTGTGATGGGGTTCCTGCATGGCAGGGGGTTGGACAGGATGGCCCCTGAGGTCTCTTCCAACTCTATGATTCTACGATTCCATAGGGATTTCAAAAACTGTCCTCTTCTTTGTGGAAGTTCCCAGGAGACTTAGGAACCATCACCCCAATTGCTTGACTGTTTAATACCTGCAGTTTTCTTTAAATCTGCATTTTCCATCCAAGAAGAAAGGACATGGCTTCAGAGACTTATGAGTGGGATAAAGGTACAGTACTCTGACCCCACGGCTTCCATCTTCCAAAGATTCACTCCCCACTATCATGGCATTATGGTACTCAAGGGTACCCCAAGTACTGTAGTATGGCGCTTTCACTTTCATCCCACTGGCTTCTTCTTCTCCTCCTCCTCCTCCTCCTCTTCCTCCTCCTCCAACTCTTCATCTTCACCAGCTTCTCTGTCTCCTTCTTCGTTACAAGCGCTCGATGGATTATCCTCACCAATTGAATCAATGGCTTCCTTAAAAGCTGCGTATTCATCATCTGGGCTCTGCCTGTCAGGCTCCGGATTATCTAGTTGCCCGTGAGATGTGGAGATCGCGTCTGGCTCTAGAGTGGAAAAGAGCTTGCTTTTTCTTACGGACACAAGGCTGGATTCTGTAAGTTCTATCAGCTGCTTTAAGTCTGCCTGTAGCTGAATAAGATCAGACTGTTGTGATGGGTCCAGCCCAGCTCCCAAAGCCAGCTCTACTTGCTGCAGTTGGGCATTGTACGTTTGAATTGCTGCTTCTAAATTCTCTTCATCCATCGCTATGAAACAAATGCTGGTCTGCTTTTCTCAAATTCAGCACATGATCCGGTCAACAAACACCAAAGGAAGGTGATGATAAATGTGCCTTGAAAAGTGGGTTTCTCAGCTGTCCACCAATTTCTTCTTTTCTTTAAGCAATGTGACACATGTCACTACAACAAAAACAGGTTAAGTGACATATAATTAGCAGAAGGGAAATGAGACCACAACTTAGTAAGACAACACTCTTCAGCAGAATACTATACAATAAACTAAATTGCATGAAACCGTACTGCAGTTAGCACAACTAAGTTATATCTCTGGAACTGTGCAAGGCATTGGGCCCAGGTAGTTGGTAGTCCATAATTTGTTACACAGCTGCTTGGAACTTCTTTGTTAACATCACTTTGGTCTTCTCCCTACTGCTCGGGGAAACTCTGAATTATGTACATGGAGCTGCAGAACAGGATTTCAGTCAGAGAGTCTTGTGGCAGCTATAGGGTTAACAAGTCCTAGGCAATCTTTTCCTCAATAAAAAGTGGGGGCAACTGGAGTAAAAGGTTTAGCTATAATTGTGTACTATCAAGTCATTTCTGATTTTTATTGCAACACTTTTCCGTTTTGTTTTTTTGTTTAGTTACAAGGACAAACAAATTTTGTTTTGAAACGAAAGGCAAATTTTGTCATGCGTTTTGTTTCCGTTACTGCAATTGAGTGAATTGCTTAAAATCCTTAAAAAAATCACCGAAACCGAAAATGAAAACAATTTTTTTGCAAAAATTCGAAAAATCCGAAACGGGGGGCAACACTTTTCAGGATTTTTAGGCAGAGTGACTGTGGCCCTCTTGGGACTGTGCCCTTTGCCTGCCTTTGCACCCTGGGAGGATCGAGAACAGCTCCTGCCCCTTCCACTCCGTTTGGACACTTGCACGTCGCCCACCCTGAGCCGTCAGCCACTAACTCAGGCTTCGCGACCCCCCCCCTCTTTCTCTTGATTTTCTCACGAGGCTTCCCTGGGGCGACCTACCTTGCAGGGTTGTTGTGAGGTTTGGGGGCGCTGTGCTACATTCGGCCCGCCACACGCTCCCCAAAGCCGCCTGCCTGACAAACAAAAAAAAACCCCACCAGAAAAGGGTCTCCCCTCGCACGGACTTGTTGGCCCCATAAACCTTCCCCGTCCCTCTCCGCAGCCCCGCACCCATCCCAGGTACACTTCCGGGCTCGGCCATGGGCGCTTCCGCCCTCTGTCCTAGACGGGCCCCAGTAGCGACCGTGGCGACAAGACGGCGCAAGCTAAAGAAACCTTCCGCCATCTTGGATTCCCTCTCTCCCCCCCCCTTGCCTCTCTGTCTCCTCCTCTCTATGGTTCCCCCCCCACGACTAGGAGGCGAAGACGCGATGTGGCGGAGAGGGGACCCGCGCGAGGCATCTTGGGGGTCGTAGTCCTGACGGCTCGGCGCATGGAGAGAGAAAAAGGAGGCAGCGCCGAAGGAAGGCCTACATGTCCCGAGGTGCCCCGCGGAGGCGTGCCGCCTGAGGGGGAAAAGACGACGACGAGGAAGAAGAAGAGCGAGCGGAGCCGTTGGTCGTTGGCTTCGCGTCGGAGCGTCGGGCTGAGGGAAGCGTGGCGGCCGCGGAGCCAAGCCAAGCCGTCCCGGCTCTTCTCGACGCCTGAGGCCGTCGGTGGGGGGGGTGGCCGGCTCGGTCCAGCCTCCCAGCCGGTACTTTTTGAACGGGTTGCGGGGGGGGCGGGGGAGGGGGGGAAGGGCTTTGAGCACTCTGCACATGCTCAGGCAACTGACTCGGGCTTGACGCGGCTTTGGGGTTGCGCTTTCGTCGCAGGGAGAGGCAAAGCGTCGCCTCCAGGTGGAGCTGGACTACACCTCCCATCATCCCCCCCCACACGGCTGGCTGTGCTGGCTGGGGATGCTGGGAACAGTAGTCCAGTAACATCGGGTGGGCCCACATGCTCGACGGAGTGGCGTGAACGCCTCTTAGCAGCCCGTTGTAACTACAGGGGTACCTTGCATAAAGGAATTAATTCGTTCCAAATGAAATTATGTTAAGCAAATTGTTCCTTTATACAAATTCCCATAGGAGTGCATTGAAAATGGAGTAATCCCATTTTTATGTTGTACGAATTTTCCCCATAGGCGATTATGTTAAGCAAATTTCCCCTATCTCTGGAATTTTATGTTGTACAAATTTTATGTTATACGAGCTGTTTGTTATACAAGGGTCCACTGTAATCCCTAATTGCCATCATTTTTATCTTATACAGATTCGCCCCATAGGCGATTCTGTAAAGCAAATTTCCCCTATCTCCAGAATTTTTATGTTCTACAGATTTTATGTTATCCAAACCGTTTGTTATACGAGGGGCCACTGAATAAGCAAGGGAAGGGTAGGCAACCAACCGTAAGTGGACCCCGGATCAAATAAAGCCTGGCTTCCTTCCAGAAATAAAATTGACCAAACTGAGGCTATCCTAATAGGCTCTCCAACAGAGATGTAAAATTTCTGTTTCTATAAAAAAGAAGTTTGGAGACGTCTAGCCATAAAAACAAAAGCAAGACTAGACTATGCCTATGAAGGTATCACACATAGTCTAGTAAAATTTCTGGAAACTTTTTAGGGGAAATGGAAGGGACTGTTTTCCCCCCTAATTTCCCCATGTTTTCCAAAGCCCCCATTTATAGGCAACCTTTCTTCCGATAAAGGAACACCCCAAGATGGCTCACAATAACTAACTGAAAATACAATTAGTTAAACGTTAAATAGCAAGCTATATGCTAATTAAAATACTGTACAATTGAATAATTAAAAGCAGGTAAGCGAGCTCCCGCTGTTCACCCCAGCTCCTGCCAGCCTAGCAGTTTGAAAGCATGTAAATGCAAGTAGATAAATAGGTACCACCATAAAAAGTGGGAAGGTAAAACAATGTTTCTTTGATGCCATGCTGGCCACGTGGCCACAGACTTGCACAACACTGGCTCTTCGGCTTGAATACTAGAGTCGGACACGATTAGCATGCATGTGCAGGGGGAACCTTTACCTTTAACCTTTCTTAAGCATTAATGACAATTTTAACACAAAGCAAAGTGTTCTGCTTATATACCGCCCCATACCACTTCAAGTAGTCTCTGGACGGTTTACAGTTTAATTACAGCATGCAAGCTACACATTAACTTGGAATTTAATTAATTAACTTGGAACATGGCATTCAGCAACTCAATTCTGGTTGTTAAAAGCCTGCCTGAAAAGAAGGGTCTCCAGCTGTCACCAGAAGGACATAAGAGAGGGGGGACAGGCTGACCTCCACAATCTGGGAGATGCTACAGAGAAGGCTCTCTCTTGTGTCCCCATCAACCACTCCCATGCTGGCAATGGGATCGAGAGGACGGCTTCTGCAGATCTTAAGGGTCTGCAGATCTTAGATGTTGCCTGGGTCTGGATGGCTCAATATAGGGAGTTATATGGTCATTGAAACAAGTGTGCCTTGGCCCAAAAAAAGTCTGGAGATGGCTCATATGGAATGGTCATTCTGTGTAACACTAGGAAAAGTGGAAGGCAGCAGGAAAAGAGAAAGGCCAGCCAGGAGATGGATCGACTGCATAAAGGAAGCCATGGTCTTGAGCTTGCAAAATCTGAGTCAGGGCCTGGTGAATGATAGGACCTTTTGGGGGTCACTAATTCATAGATTCGCCCTAAATTGGAGGCAACCGGATGGCATACAGTCACAACAGGTCTCCAATCGAATAATCTAAAATCACACTGAACATATCTGATCATGTCTGGTTTCAGAAACTAAGCAAGATCAAAGCTGTATTCTCAAAGGCTTTCATGGCCTGGATCTGATAGTTGTTGTGAGTTTTTCAGAATGTTTGGCTATGTTCTGGAAGTTTTTTTTTCCTGATGTTTTGCCAGATTCTGTGGCTGGTATCTTTAGAGGGCAAAGGAGCTTAGGCAACTAGGAGTTCTCTCTGTGCTCTGGGGTATAGAGTGAGTGAGACTGTGGGGGTTTTAAAGTTGTGGGAAAGAGGAAGCTTGTCCTATGCAGGAGAATAGGTGGTAGTCACTGTATTGTGATGAAGGGATTAAGAAATTTCAATGGAATCAGGGGTAGCAGAGATCCATCTGTGTAGTTGATGGGTGTCGTTAACTGTTCTATTGTGAGAGCTGATCACTGTTGCTTGTGGCTGAGTGGGAATCATTGAGCTTTGACCTTTTGCACTCTGTAGTTTTCAGTGCTGAAAGCCAAGTGTTGTTGATTTTGAGAATTTCTTCTTTTTTGTTGAAACTTATGTTTGCGGATTTCATTGGCTTCCCTGTGTAGTCTAGTAGTGTTGTCTGGTAGCTCTGTGTCTTGAAAGAGGATTTCATGTCCAGTTTGTTTCAGGGTGTGTTCAGGTACTGCTGATTTTTCAGGTTGTTTTAGTTTGCAGTGTCTTTTATGTCCTTTCATTCTGGTATGGATGCTGCACTTTGTGGTCCCAATGTATACCTGGCCACAATTACAAGGTATCCGGTATACCCCTGCAATGGCAAGTGGGTTCCTTTTGTCCTTTGCTGACTCTAGCATCTGTTGTATTTTTGTGGTGGGTCTAAATATTGTTTGTAGGTTGTGTTTTTTCAACACTTTGTCCATGCAGTCTGTGACTCCTTTTATGTATGGCAGAAATACCCAGTTTGTTGGAAGCTGATTTTCTTCTTCAGTTTGGTGTTGTTTTTTCAGTTTGAGGACTCTTTTGATTTCATTTTTGGAATAGCCATTTTCCTGTAGTGCCCAATTCAGGTGGCTGAGTTCAGTGTTGAGGAATTCAGCTTCACAGTTTCGGTTTACACGGTCTACAAGTGTTTTGATTATGCCTCTCTTTTTGTCGTGGTTGGTGATTGGAATTTTTATGTAGGTACCAATCTGTGTGGGTGGGTTTCCTGTAGACTTTGTATCTTAATTGGAGGTCCGGTTTGCATATGACCATGACATCTAAGAATGAGAGTTTCCCCTCTATTTCTCTTCCTGGTGAAACATCAGGAAGAAAAACTTCCAGAACACAGCCAAACAGCCCAAAAAACTCACAACTATAAGATCAGAGCTCCTTAGCACCTGACCTTAGCTACCAAGGAGTTATCAGTGAACTCCAGGTAAGGCTGAAATTTCCTTCCTGAAACCTTGGGAAGCTGATGCTGCTGTTAATAGTTGGCTGTACTGGGTTAGATGCTCTTCACTCATTGTGAGTCAGCTTCCTGTGAATAACCCAATGAACAAAAAAAACTTGCATATACCCGTGTTTGCTACCTTCTAACACCCTAAAATGAGAATCTGCTAAGGAACCTGAAACTCATCTGTGAAAAATGTTCTTTAGATGTTTTAGTCCCATATCTATGATAGTCACAGCTACCAAAGCTGCAGAGTTCCCCTACCTGAAGGCCATTCTTACCTGTCCCAGCCAGGTGAGTGGCTGTTTGCAAGTTGGCTCCAGAGGATTCCTCACCTGACTTGTAAGGAAACAAGCTACTCCCATTTTAAGATTTAAACCATAAGAAGAAGAGCTGGTTAGTCAGTCTGCTTGGAGCCTCTTGGATTATGGTGATCCACTCTATTTTGATAGCTTAAAGGCACATTGTCTTGTTTCTGTTATAGTTTGAGTACATTACTAATTGTCGAGCCAGCTGTCCTTGATATGGCAAGCCATGGAGGCACTGGCATTTAACAGAGATCTCTAAACCAATAGAGGGTGAGGGTGATAGAAGTCTTCTAGCAATTTATACAGTTAGTTTATGAGCTGTGCCTCCCTGGTGTTGTAAGGAGAAGGTGGCGGTGGTGGAGAAGCTACACGTCCAGCTGTAAGTTCAGCAGAAATGGCAGAGGTGGTGTCGCGCCACTCTGGAGCGCCTGCCCACTCACCAGCTGAGTGGCGGAGGAGGAGCAGGAGGCGGCACTGCTTAGGAGCATCCACCTGCTCGCCTGACAGCTAGCTGGGTGGAGTCGGAAGAGGCCGTGCAGCCACCTGCAGGCTCAGCGGCTGTGGCCAAGCAGGGCAGTGGAGGAGGAGGCCGCGCGGCCAGGGAGAGCCCGCCTGCCAGGT
This sequence comes from Phrynocephalus forsythii, assembly GCA_029282475.1. Lineage (NCBI taxonomy): Eukaryota > Metazoa > Chordata > Lepidosauria > Squamata > Agamidae > Phrynocephalus > Phrynocephalus forsythii. The sequence goes on along the minus strand of JAPFRF010000005.1, from coordinate 127,963,896 downwards.
GGCGTAGTGCCATGCTGTGGTTCCCTGGGGTGCTTGCGGGCTCTCCGACTGCTTTCACCCAGCACCCTTGGATAAGAGTGTTTGCTCTTATCTGTGGTAGAGATGGGCACGACTTGGAAAAAATTTTTTTGAGTTGTCGTTAGTCGGGCCGGTTCCGTTTCGGGTAGTTTCCGTTTTTCGCGAAAATTCGCAAAAATTAGTCAATTCGTTTTTTCGTTTTTGTTAGTACTGGTTTTTTTGGGGGGGTAGCGGGTTCCTGGAGGCACCTCTGTGGGGTGGGTGCCTCCTCTGGCCCGCTATAAAGGGAAAGCGGGCTCCTGGAGGCACTTGTGGGTGCCTCCTATCTTCACCCACTAGGAAGGGGAAGCAGGCTCCAAGAGACCCCTCAACATGGGGGTCTCCCCTCCTCACCTGCTGCTGCAAAATGGCATGCAATAGCCATATGGATATGCATACCAGTTGCAGACAGTGAGACCAGTGAACCCGCCAGAGGCATAGGGTGATGCCTAAGGCTCTCGCACCACCATGTCTCACAAAGAAGGGAATCGTACTTGCGTGTAGTGCAATGCAAGTAGATCTGGCTTAGGGTTAAGGTGGGTTAGTGCAAGGGCTAGGGTTAGGCTAGTGACGGGTAAGGTTATGGTGGGTCAGTGGGTTGCACCTAACCCTCTCTGACCCAAAAAGAAGACAGTCTGTGACGTATGGGTAAGGAGTAAAAGGAATTTAGGTTACGAACCTGGGGCTAGGGCAGGTTTTAGGGATGTTTTTGGCACATCCCAGAAGTCTCCATGGCTCCAATTTGCATGGTCATCCACTCCCACATGGCTGGCCACTCGGCCAGCCCATCATTGGCAGGTGTAAAAAAATAAAAAAAAATAAAATCAATGGAGGACAGAGGAGGAGAGGAGAGACATTTTGTTGCAAGAAAAAACCCACTGCTACTGTGAAAATCTGGCAGTTTATAAATTTTCGCGTGTTTCTGTTGTGCTTGTGTGTTTTTGGACCACGATTTTTTCAAAAACAATGTCTTGCGTTCACCGCCCCATTTTGGATCCCCCGCCTGCACCGCATGGCATGGCGAGTCCGGCTGCCCAGGACGGGGAGGCACTGGCCCCTCCAGAAACCACCCCTCCGGTAGGTGCCCTGCGGTGATAGTCAAGCAGGCATTTTTCCGCCTGTTTTTTTGGCCCGGGAATGGGTGGGGGAGAGTTTAAAAGTTTTCCTGTGCCGCCCAGCTGCTTGTTTGCGCTTTAGAAGTGGCAGAGGTGGTGTCGCGCAAGACTGGGCTTTTGCTGGCTGCGAGCCTGCCCAGTCCCACCAGAGCAGCCCAGGAGGGGGATGGGGGAGGCCGGGACCTCCAGAAACAATCCTCTGGTAGGTGCCCTGAGGCAGCAGGCATTTTCCACCTGCTTTTTGGCCGGAAGAGGTTTTTTAACTTTTAAAAACTTTTTTTTTCTGTGGCCAAGCAGGGCAGTGGAGGAGGAGGATGCAAGGAACGAGCAAGACAAATCAGACCAAAATTGTGGCGTCGGTTAGTGCCATGTCTGGCGGAGTAATTCCCATTACCGTTTCCGTGAGAGTAACGGAACTGAGTAACGGAAACGGAAACAGGAATACCGCTAAGTCGTGCCCATCTCTAATCTGTGGATTTCATTATCCATGGGGTGGCCAGGAACCAATCCCCCACAGATACAGGGGTCCTACTGTAATTGCAAAGGCTACATTCCCCCACCTCAGCAAGCTGGGTACTAAATTTACCAACCACTGCTCATCCAAGCAGACTGACAAAGCTGCTTGGATGAGCAGTGAAATATTTCAGTCTCTCATGAAAAGAAGTCCAGTTGCTATTTCTCAGCTTCCAAGTAAACTCACCTGGACAACTGAGAATCTTCACAGATAAATTTATCAACATTGGAAGGATGGAAGGCTGAGTCAGTCTTGAGCCAGCTGCCTCAGCCCATTAGGATTGAACTTGGGTCATGAGTTGAGTCTTGACTGCACTACTGCAGTTTAATAACTGCACTGTGAGAAAGTGGAATTGAGGAAGTTTTATTTTAACCATCTGACTCTTGTAGTTTAAGATTGTCTATTTCACAACATATTGAGCACATTGAGGGGCACAGTGGTGCTATCTGCAAAAAACAAGGCAAATTTTGAATTCAGCATTCCAAAGTCTTTTTTAGTATGGCCAATGGTAAGAACATCTTGGGTACCAGCATCTTAACTTGGTTATGGAACTCTCAACAAACCTGCATATAGTCCCTACTCTGTGGTCTTAAAAAAACTTTAAATGTGCTAAAAACACAACACATTTCATTTCTGTTAATGGTGATAGTTTTAAAACTACTGGAATGTGCCAAATGGTTGCAAAGGGCCTCGTGGCAAAGTGGTTAAACTGTAGTACTGCAGCCAAAACTCTGCTCACAATCTGGGGTTCAGTTCCAGAAAGCATGTTCAAGGTGTACTCAGCATTCCATCCTTCTGAAGCTGGTAAAACAAGTACCCAGTTTCCTGGGGGAGGGGGGGCCAATATGTAGCCCCCATAATTACTTGCAAACTGCCTAGAGAGTGCTTTAAGAAAGCCAGTGCAATTCTTGGTTGCATCAACAGACTAGAATAGATCAAGAGAAGTGATAGTACCACTCTATTCCGCTCTGGTCAGACCCCACCTGGAGTACTGTGTCCAGTTCTGTGTGCCTCAATTTAAAAAGATGTTGACAACCTTGAACTGGTCCAGTAGAGGGTGACCAGGATGGGTAAATGTCTGGATGAAATGTCTTATGAGGAGCGGCTTAGGCAGCTGTGATGAATGTTTAGCTTTAAAAAAAGATGGGTATACGAGGTTATATGGTAGCCATGTTTAAATACCTGAAAGGATATCATATCAAAGAGGGGACAGGCTTGTTTTCCATGGCTTCAGAGACTAGGACTTGGGGCAGGGGTTTCAAACTACAGGAAAAGAGATTCCACTTGAATACTAGGAAGAACGTCCTGACATTTAGAGCTGTTCGGCAGTGGAATATGCTGCAACAGAGGGTGGTGGAGTCTCCTTGGGGGGGTGTTTAAGCAGAGGCTGGATAGCCATTTGTTGGAAATACTGTGATGGGGGTTCCTGCATGGTATGGGGTTGGACTGGATGGCCTTTGAGGTCTCTTCCAACTCTATGATTCTATTATTCAAAGTGCTATGGGGCAGTATATAAGTAGCACACTTTGCTTTTGCTTTTGTTTTGTTAGGAATGATTGTAGCCTATAATGAATTTTTAGCTTCCATTTAAAATTGTGTATTTTAATCCAATATTTTGATTGCCTGTACAATCCACTCTCCACTAGAAGATCATCTAAAAGTATTTGAGTGCAGTGTGCATAGTAATTACTCCTGACTCAGAGTGGTAGTGATGGAAAATAATAACGCAGGCTTCTACCAGATACAAAAATACTCTTATTGTGAGTAACAAAAATATTTCTCATTACAAATAATATGTATGAGTTGAAATAAAATGATTATTGAATCACATTCATGCATATTCACAAAGATGTTCATACTTCTGAAATGTTTTACCACCGCTCTTTGCCTGCAAATAAAACCTAAGTTTATAATTGAGTAAAACATATATTTGCAAACCAAATTTAGGAGTACAGTATCTCTACTTTGTTCAGATGTTGAATTTACTTGCATATAAGACAAGAGACCACAAGTTTATCTGCCAATTCATCAGAACACTGATGTTATCTCTTTCAAACAGGCTATATATAGAATAAGAAAACCACAGCACCTGCAACTGGGTCTTGTTTCATTGTTTTTCCCCCTTAGTGCTGACAGAATGGTTTCTAAACATCCTCCTTAAACTGAACCAGTGGCACTTTTCTCATTTGTACTGTCTGTGCTGTAGCTGTGATCTGAAATGACATGGTAGCTGCATGCATTTTCTTTGTTTCTCTGTCTCCTCTGTTCTGTTGTATTCTTTATTTAAGATTAGCAGTTCTCCCCTTTTCCATGCTCTGGGAATCTAAAACCGTAGTGGTTTCTATTTTCTTTCTTTCTTTCTTTCAGAAATCATTCAATGCAATCACTACAAAGCACCACTCATATTGGTAGTCAGTATACGTAATCTGCTTTAATTCATTACAACAATAATAGGTATTTAAAACTTTATGATAATTAAAATAGTACTTATTCTGACATGGCAAGGCTCCCAGGATTTTCTACTTATGAAGGATTCGGGTGTGGTTTTTGGTCCCTTCTGGTTGCGTTCTAAGCACCAGGCAGCTTTCTTAAAACTGCATGGGTTGTAGGACAAATAACCCCATCAGCCACACACCCTCTGCCCTTGCCCCTTGAATACACAGTGCGAATTTGACTCACCCTCTAACTTCGCTCCACCAAGTTATCTTAGCTTAGTATTTTAATACGGTTCTTCAATACTAATGTAAACCAGGGTAACTCATACAGAGAACACAGCCATAAAATGCATGCAGGTGAAACCACACTAATAAATAAATATAAATGTTAAATAATATTGGGGACGAAATAGAACCTTGTAGCACAAATTTAATACCCCAGAACCCCTTTGAAGAATTGGCCGTCTAGGTAGGAAAGAGAGCTCAGAGTGAAATAAATTTGTTACTGTTTAAAGTGCAGTATCAATAATCTGCCTTTTCTGAGATTTTTTTTCCTTTTTAAATTTTGGCAACGTTTCTGAGGTTTCTATTCTGGGCAGATTTGATGGCATGAGCTGAGCCAATGAAGAAAAAGGCACAAACGGCTTGGGTCTGGAGGAGGAGGGGGAGGAAGGGAGGGAAGAGTGAGTTACAGCTTGATAGGTTGGAAGGGAAGCAATCCTGTGATGTCGGAGGGTTTCTTGAGAGAAGTTCCTATCTCAAGCCAACTGGTGGCCTCTTCCAAGGAGGAACTGTATTAAAGGGCTGCGGCATTAGGAAGGTTGGGAACCACTGAGATAGGGTAAGGATTAAATACCATGATTAAGGATGCTAAAGATGAGAGCTTTAGACGAATCAGTAGGATTTTCATATCACTTCTGGCTGATATGTCAAAAGTAGCTGAACTGCCAAAAATGTTGAGGTTCCCAATCGATAAAGTCGGTCTCATCTTAGATTGTCTGGAGTTCCATGGTTGTAACTTCCTCGAACAGCTTTCCTCATAAAGAACTCATAGCCACCAGCTAATTATTATTAAGCATGTCCTATTTCCAGGAGTGAGCATGCATGGTGCTCCTTATCAGCAGAGAAATAGGTTGTATTTAGTGCCTTCTAGATCTAGCCTGCTAATTCTCCTCAGACTGATGGCATGAGCTGAGAGGGGCAACAGCGAGCTGCACTTGACAAGCTCCATTTTCATATCTCAGCAAGTGACCTGTGTTATATATCTTTGAGGTCCTTTGCAAGGATGTCGTGGTGGGCCTCTGTGGATTTCTTAATCAGATGAGCCAGAGGTTCCAACTGTGTGGTGAAGCTCCGTTTGGGCGGCCCTTGCTGTGGAGTGGTGATGTCAGAGAGAAGAGTGGCTTCTTTGCTGGCATTAAAGCTACTGAATAGGTTGAGAAGGAGCTCCAGCTAGTGTTTGACCAGATTCACTGCAAGGCTTCGCTTTTGGCTGTCTTCCTATCTGCATCATTGCCTTCTGCTCCCTAAAATACTAAGGGCCTGACAGAGCTCAACTCTATGGGAGAAAGATTTTGGAAGGGATGGCATTAACTATGCTAAACTAATTATGATACTGCCTGCATCATTTTGACATTCTACGGTATGTGGTATTTAAGATATCAGTGGCAATACCAGTAAGCAATTTCCCAAAGCTTTTCTGGTATTATTAATACAGTGGTACCTTGTATAAAGGAATTAATTCATTCCAAATGAAATTCTGTTAAGCAAATTTTCCTTTATACAAATTTCCCACAGGAATGCATTTAAAACAGAGTAATCCCTAATCACGACTATTTTTATGTTGTACGGATTAGCTCCAAAGCCAATTCTGTTAGGCAGATTTCCCCTTATCTCCAGAATTTTTTATCTTGTACAGAATTTTTGTTATACGAGGGTCCACTGTAATTGGTTCCTAATTGGTTTCCCGACCTTATAGGCATACTATACTACCTATAGGAATAGGAATAGTAAATTTAATCTGCCGTGTGGAATGCTCAAATGATGACAGACGTATTACTGTAAAGTACTGTAAAATTCCTTCCTCGCACAGCTGTCCTGATGTAATATAGTTCTTTCAACTGGACGAGTATGGCACACAATCACATTGGTCTATGGCAGGCCTGCCCAACAGGTAGACCGTGGGCTACCAGTAGCCCGCGAAGGGTTCAAAAGTAGCCCTCCGGCCACCAATAAAAAAGTGAAGGGATAAGTTCTCTACCCCTCCCTCCCCCATCCCAGGGACCACCACTGCCCTAAGCAAAATTCTGGGTCTGCCAGCCCACTGTCTCAGCTAAGCAGGGCAGTTCAAGGGCCATGGTGCGGTCCCTCTACTCCCCACGCCGGCCCCACATGCACTCCTATAAGTAGACCCGGGGGCCCTTGGGGAGATCAAAGTAGACCGCAGGGCCATTTGGGAGCAAAAAGTAGACCGCAGGCTGCTCAAAGTTGGACAGCCCTGGTCTATGGGCATGGTAGGGCAGAGGATACGGTGCCTTAATGGCTATCATGAAGCATAAATGTTGAGATACCCCAGAATCACGAGCTCTGTGGTTTTTAATCCCAAATCGAAGACCGTCTCTCTCAGCTCAAGCAGGGAGATTGATGTGTCGTCGCAAGGTAAGCGTTATGCCAACAGAATTCCTTCTGGTTCAACACAGACAGACCTACGCACGGCTGAAGGCCAGCTGGATAGAAAGGTTTATGGACAGAAAGGTTTACTTAATATTTGGGAAGAGCATAGATAGAATGCATTCTGATCACAGCAGTTCCATTTCCCTGGAACACAGGGATTTGGCATTCAGTGCCAATACGGTCTATGACAGTGGTGGCGAACCTTCGGCACTCCCAATGTTTTGGACCTCACCTCCCAGAATTCTAAGCCTGCATTGCCAGTGGCAAAGGACTGTGGGAGTTGTGCTCCAAAACATCTGGATTGCCAAAGGTACACCACTACTGGTCTGTGATATCAAGAAAGGGGTCTTTTATTTGATTGATTGATTGATTTTTATACTGCCTATCTGGCTATCAAGGTCACTCTGATCTGAGGGATTGTGTGCAGGTGGAACAGACTAGTTTGTAAATGCTCTTGACCAAGTATTGCATCATTTATGGCAGTTAGCGGAGGGATGAGGGACCAGGACCGTTTTCATGAAAAGAGAAATTGGATCCCACCTACCTTTAGAATAATATTTCCAGAAGCTTATGATCTGCAAAGATTTACTTTTAAAAATATGTTCACGTCAAAATGATAAATATGTATGGTTCAGAAGGAGTTCACAGGTGCTGTTTCTGAGAAATGAGAATTGGATTTCAGAGGAAGGAGATAATGCCCTTGAGATATTACCTAAGTCAGGCATTTCCAAACTTCGGCCCTCCAGATATTTTGGACCACAACTCCCACAGTCCTTTGTCATTGGGAATCTAAGCTTAGAATTCTGGGAGTTGTGGTCCAAAACATCAGGAGGGCTGAAGTTTGGACATGCCTGACCTAAGTCCTTTAAATTAAAACATGACTCAGCCTACCATCCTTCCCAAATTGGTTAAATGAGTCTATCTAGCTCACTGGGGGACAATACATTGTTTGCATAATCGTGTTGTGAATCTTCCAGAGAGTTCTTGAGTACTATGAGGCTGTGTAGAAGTCAAAATGATTTAAATACTTATTTTCCCATGAATGGTAATATCATCTGACAGTGTACGTTGCAGGCAACTTTTTTATGCTGCTTCCAGTAGAACTCGGCACCCTCCCTTACACAGCTTACAGGAAAACATCTTTGGTGCGGAGGATGCATAAATGCATCAATTAATGCATTAAATATAACACTCAGCATAACCCAGTATCCTCACATGGTCACATTCCCAACCTTTACTGAAGAATATACAAATAGAATACATATCTTAAATACTAATACATATCTTAAATGTCTTAAATGCCCAATTAATTGTAAATGCTTTCGACCTCCTATGACCTTGAGCCAAGACCGAGAGACCCGGGTCAGAGATGAAGACTTTGTTTCTGCAATATAATTTTGGTTGTGATTTTAGTTTTATTTGAATTCTTTCTCTTTTTAGGAGCAAGATGTATACCCTGCTGTCCGGGCTTTACAAATATATGTTCCAGCGGGATGAATACTGCATTTTGATTCTCGGACTAGACAATGCTGGGAAAACGGTGTGTGATCGAGTTCATGCATGGGAGAACCCATGCTCATTTCTTCCAATGCCTCAGTTCATTTCTTCATGGGTGTAATCTAGTCATTTCCAGTGTCTTGGATAAGGGAAGAAGATCATTCAAAGAGGATAGACCCTGTAGGAAACAGCTTGCTGTATATCATTCTTAATGAAGCCATTCTCAACTTTTTTCTGGGCACAGCCCTTTTAGAAGCTCCAATCAGGTTCTGGGGTTCCCTGTTTAACAAGGAAAACCTTTGGTTGTGTGCAAACTTGGATAACACATGAACAGATGTCATATATTTCCTTCAAATGTCCCATTGAGAATGGCTGTGATCAGCCAATTGCTGGATCACCATCCTTAGTCTCTCCTTTGATTTGAGGTTCTAAACCAGGCCTGCCCAAAGTCCGGCCCGGGGGCCAAATCCGGCCCATCAGGCTGTTCTGAGTGGTCCGCGGCTGGCTGGCCTGCCCCTCCCCCCTCCTTCGCCCCATGTTTTTTTAAACAGGCTCCCTGTGCTTCCTTTGGTCCCCACCTTCCTCCCTTCCTTGTTCCCTACCTTCCTTCCTTCCTCTCTTGGTTTCTACCTTCCTCCCTCCCTCCCTTGGTCCCCACCTTCCTTCCTGCGGGTGGGGTTGCAAGGGGAAAGTGGGCGGGGCTTATGGGTCAGTGGGTGGGGCTTACAGTGGGGTAGCAGGGTCAGGGAGCAACCGGCCCCTGACACACTCTCAGCCACCAAATCTGGCCCTCCTTACAAAAAGTTTGGGCACCCCTGTTCTAAACATTTCTAGCATTCCGATACCCAATGTTTTTGGTTTTTTAATTTTTTATCGTTTAGGGTTTTTTTGGATGAAATTTGGGTGGAATTCCTGCAAAAAAAGGTATCGCGTGGATGACAAATTATCCCTGTGATATTGCTTCTTTCTGTGCTGTTTCAGCACTCATTCCCTGATCCAATGCCAATCCATTCATGGTTTAGAATGGTAAACCTCTTTATCATCAGAAGTTCTATTTCTTGTTGAGAATTGTACCTAGACAGCAAATTTGGGGCTAGAATTTGCATTGGTAGATGGCAACATTTAAAAAATCCTTTTTGTAATTACACATCTTGGTTTTACAAAAACACTGTCTTGTTTTCTAAGAAATGTGTAGTGTAAATAAGATGGGTTCTTTTTTCTTTCCTTCCTCCATATTTTACCCACCAGACCTTCCTTGAACAGACCAAAACCAGATTTAACAAGAATTACAGAGGGATGAGCTTATCCAAAATCACAACCACAGTAGGATTGAACAGTAAGTGAATCTTTTATGTTTTATTTTATTTTATTTAAAATCTTGTTTAGTAAAAAGAGAGAGAATAAGAGCTAAAGGTGGCATGAGTGGTCTTTAGGAAGATATAGTGTTAAAGTGCTTGCTTAGAAGGTTTTTTTTTTAACTTTGCTTCCTCTTTCTTCCACTCCACAAGCTTAAGCAAAAGGGCAGCTTAAGCAGTCCACTTTGGTTCAGTCCTAGTAATCCTAGTAATTGTTGTAAACTGCCGGAGTTCCTTTGGAAGATGGGTGGTATAAAAACAAACAAACAAACATTTTAGAAGGCAAATTGCTGGTTGTAGTATTTAAAGATACTGTATGTATTCTACTTGTGTATTCTTCAGTAAAGGTTGGGAATGTGACCATGTGAGGATACTGATTTATGCTGAGTGTTATATTTCAAAAACAAAACCTACAAAAAACAACACTGACACCAAAACAAGACGAAAGCAGTAAGGCTCAGCCATCCACTTTAAAAAACCCAATTCAGGCAGCCAGTTACTGAGGGAAAGCTTGCCTGAAGAGAAAGGTCTTTGTCTGCTCGCAATTATGGTGAGTGTCATAATTTATCCGCCTGAAGCAAGGGACCACCCTGGAAGTGCTGTGGTAACACGTTAATGGGGAATCCAGGTAGCGAGAACCGGTCATCTTTTCTGAGGAATTACTGGGTGGACCAAATATGATCAGTAGCCTTCATTTTATCCGCTTATAAGGTGGGTGACGTTTTGTGCCTGGAATAGCCTTGACAGGCCATCACTGTTTAATTTTTATCTTCTGAGCCCTCCCTTCTCACTGTGGAATGCTTGATAACCTTCTGGCGAAATCGAACAACAATTTTGAAAATGATTCACTTTAAAAAAAAGCTGAAGGGAATCATGTCCGTAGTTGAGTTATTCCAGGCAAATATCATTTCTGGATGACTCAGTTGGTCTTGGTACTAAAACGCTTTTGTTGAGTTTTCTGCCTCTTGTCTCCTAGTTGGCACGATTGATGTGGGCAAAGCCAGGCTCATGTTCTGGGATCTCGGTGGACAAGAGGAACTTCAGTCTCTCTGGGATAAGGTATTGCAAGCCTTTGAGGAAGGCTACGTGATTTTGGGGATGTTTTCGGGAGGGGCCATGAGGGTATCTTTGATGTTCTTAAAGGGAATATCCCAAGTGATTTGTGTTGTCCTGCCTCGTGGCACAGTAGTTAAACGCCTGTTCTGCAGCTCAAACTGTGCTCACAACTGGGGGTTCAATCCCAGGTAGCAGGCTCAAGGTTGACTCATCCTTCCATCCTTCTGGGGTTGGTAAAACGAGTACCCAGCCTGCTGGGGGGTGGGGCAATGTGTCGCCCGCATAATTAAATTGTAAACCACCCAGAGAGTGCTTGAAGCGCTATGGGGCGGTTATGTAAGCAGAACACTTTGCTTTGCTTTGCTCTTTGCCTGCATAGACAACCTGGATCTGTAGGACCTGCACAGAATCTGCTTTTCTCGAAATCATAGAATCATCATATGGTGAAGTTGAAAGGGGCCTACAAGGTCATTGAGTTCAAACCCTCGCGCAATGCAGGAATATAAATCAAAGGATATCTGCCAGGTGGTTGTCCATATTTCTCTCGAATGCCTCTAGTGTTGGAGCGCTCACCACCTATCAATGTAATGGTTTCCATTGCTGTACTGCTCTAACAGTTAGGATTTTTTCCTGATATTCAAATGAAATCTGGCTTCTGGTAACTTCAGAGAAAACAGAACTGGGCATGTTGAGCCTACAGAAAAGAAGACTGAGGGGAAATACTGTAGGATAGCACTTTTCAAACATTTGAAGGGCTGTCATATAGAAAAGGGGCAGGATCTGTTATCGGGCATCTCAGAGTGCAGGATGCGCAACAATGGGCTCAGGTTAAGAGAAACTAGCTTTCAGCTGAATATCATATCGGGGGGGGGGTGGAATCCTGTTAGAGCAGTATGACAATGGGACCAGTTATCTCGAGAATGGGGTGGGTGCTCCAGTACTGGAGGCATCCAAGAGAAATTTGGACAACCCCCTGGCAGATATCCTTTGATTTGTATTCCTGCTTTGAGCAAGGGTTTTTTTGGCCTTGATTCCCCTTCACTATTCTATGGTTTGATAATTCTGGAGTATGATTATTGGAGCCTTGTGGTGCAGTGGTTGAATGCCTGTCCTGCAGGTAAAACTGTGCTTACGACCTGGGGGTTCAATCCCAGGTAGCCGGCTCATGGTTGACTCAGCCTTCCATCCTTCCAAGGTCAGTAAAATGAGGACCCAGCTTGCTTGGGGGGGGGCAATGTGTAGCCTGCATACTCTAATTAAAAACTGTAAACTGCCCAGAGGCTACTTGACGTGGTATGGGGCGGTGTATAAGCAGATCACTTTGCTTTGCTCTGTGATCTCTTTGGGGGGGTTCTGGGCCTGCGGCTCCATGGAAATATGAGAGTAAAACAGTCCTCAAACTTGCTTTGTGGCCTAATTCTTGTGCCATGGTTTCCGTGGTGTTTGTTCTTGCTAGCACTAGTAATTAGGAATGGCTTCATATACTGTATTTGCAAACAATGCATATGTACAACACATCTTTATGAAAATCTTGACAGTTGAAAGATGATAACATTTCAGTAATACATCACTTTTGTCTTCTTATACGACTTCAGTATTACGCCGAGTCTCATGGTGTCATCTATATTATTGACTCCACGGACGAGGAAAGGCTTTCAGAATCCAAACGAGCTTTTGGTGGGTATGCTGATAATTTTCTGGGAAGTCTATTGGGAGAGGTGTGTTTACTTGTTGGGGGAAATAGAACTCATTCTTTGGTTTGCTCACTGAGCTTGAGCATAAGACCCGGGTCATCCTTCATAGATCTCTAAATAAACAAAGACATATTGTTGCTTCTTAAGGTGGATAAAATGAATTATTAAAGCAAATCAAATTGGTTTAAATCATGGTGTAACATCAAAAATGTTTTTTTTAAATTTAAGTCATCAACATGTGATTGTTTAAAATTTAAATCATGATTTAATCAATTTGATATAAATCAAATCTAAATTTTAGTTTTACTGGAAGTCAGTAGGAACAGTTACGTACCGTAGTTTCCTGTCTATAAGGCGCCCTGATGCAGAAGACGACCCCCACTTTTCCAACCCAGAATTACAGTTTTTCAACGGCATAGTTCTCTCCTTGGCTTACTTCCGTGTATAAGACAGATGTGTTTAGTCAATTTTAGACAAAAATATAGACTTATACATGGAAAAATACTGTATATCTGTGATTTCAAACTCAGGTCTCCAGGTTAGGGGCCTTTTGTGGAACCTTTGACTTTTCTTTTTTTAACATTACATTATGGTCCTGTTGGCTATGCATGGATAAGGGTTTGGTTTCAGAAATTTACACTTGACCCAGGAAATGAGATGTAGACCATATGTCTACTTTTTTTTTTGAATTGCCAAAGCATTTTCTTGGGACTTCCTTTGACTGAATTTGCTTCCTTTTCCCAAATTTTCTGTTTCCTTAAATTTTTCCTACAGAAAAGATGGTAACCAGTGAATTACTTGAAGGTGTTCCATTGTTGGTTCTAGCTAACAAACAAGATGTAGAGGTGAGTTCATTCTGTACCCGATTAGAGGTGTTTGTATCTGTATTTTATTTATACGAGTACTTCTAGCCTACTTTCTCTTTTTCAGAGCATTTGGGAATGTGAAAACGAATGTGAAAATTAACCATAAAGCAGAATTAAATGGTTGTTGCAAAAACAAAGAATCAGAGGCTTATAAGTCCTCATTTCTTTCAGAATCTAGAGGATGCTTGTATCTTTTTGCCGACAATGTAATTGGTGATTTCTTCCTGTCTCTTCATAGTTCCTTCAGTGATGTTTTTGTTACGAAAAAATAGTTGACGTGATCCTCATATTGTTCTGATTTCTAGGAAAGTTAACTGGGGGAAAGGGGGAGTCATTTGGCAGTTTCAAACCTAGAAGGAGATTATGGGCAGGATTCGGGAATCTGCTTCTACCAATAGAAAAACAGCATCCAGTAAAACCAGATTACAAATCCTGCAATCTCTACCCCTGCACCCCATCTGAACCCTGCAAGCCCCCTAAAATTGGCTTTTAAAGGGTGTGAACTCCTCCAAAGTTGCTCTTGAGGAGTGGGAGGGGGAAATTTTATTTTTAATTATTATTTTTGCAACTTTACATTTAGACTCTTGTCTCATAAACTGGCTTGGGTTAGGATCCATCATCAGATGCATAGACTACTTATTCTTGGTTGGTAGTTCATATACTGCACTGACATAGGATTTTATCAACACTGGGGTCAAGCGGCAGAGAAACAGAAGAAACTCAGCATTACAGTTCTGTGAAATGCTTAAGATAAGCTAAGTGGCTTATCAATGATAACACGATTATTTTGGTTTCCCTCTGTTGATTTCCTTGTTTAGTGGAACATGGAAATAGGCTGGAGAATGGAGAGTTCATCAACGGCCTGCTTGTGAACATAGGAGTATTTCTGTAGGTGGTATTTGACTGAGTTGTTACTTGTGATGGCAGACCTCTGCTCCTTCTTTGGGGTCGAAACGGATCTGTGCAGCCTGCCTAGAAGGCCAAAGGCATTCCTAGCGCATGGTTGCATGTCCAATAGGAGGTGTGCAAGTGAGGGACTTAAGAACATAAGAACATAAGAAGAGCCATGCTGGATCAGGCCAACGGCCCATCTAGTCCAGCTTCCTGTATCTCACAAGTGGCCCCACCAGATGCGTTTGGGAGTGCGTGCGACTAGATCTCTGTCTCCTGATACCACTCGCCTGCATCTGGCCCTTGAAGTACCCCGGTTTTAAGCCTGGAGATTACACATCTCCATCATGGTTTGTAACCTGTGATGGACTTTTCCTCCAGGAATCTGTCCAACCCCCTTTTGAAGGCACCCAGGCCAGATGCCATCACCACATCCTGTGGCAGGGAGTTCCATAGACTAACAACGCGCTGGGTGGCCAAGTTTGCAGAAAAATATTTTCTTTTGTCTGTTCTTACTCTCCCAGCCCTCAATTTGAGTGGATGTCCCCTAGTTCTGGTATTATGTGAGAGGGAGAAGAGCTTCCCTCTATCCACTTGACTCATGCCCTGCATTATTTTGTACGTCTCAATCATATCCCCCCCTGGATTGAGGATTTCAGATCTTACAAAAGCACTGCTTGGGCAGCTGTAGGAACCAAGCTGGGCTTTGGGTTGGGTGAAAAGGCTTGGCACCAGATTTCTCCCTGGCTTTCCATCAGAGAGGACCTGTTCCCCCTCCTCCCCTTGTAGGCTTCTAATGTGCTGAAGTGGTTTCAATGCGGAGTTATAGATTACCATTGGCACTTTTTTCTTTTTTACACTGGATCATTTGGATCCCCTGTAGCAGATTGCCTCTGGTTGGCAGGCACTGATTTGTCGCCCCTAGCATTTGAAGTAATGCTCGCTGGAGAGTATAGCGAGTTTTGTACGGATAAGAGTTAGATGCCTCACTGGGCCACCTACACATACAGCTTGCCTGTGTGGCCTTGGGCAAGCTGCACACTCCCAAGGGAATCCCAGAACAAGGGAATGAGAAACCACTTCTGTGTATTCTCTACCTGGAAAACTCTAAAAAAGGGTTGCTATAAACCAGAATGGACTTGACAGCTTCAGACAACAGCACTATAATGACTTTGAAAGCAAATTCAAGGGAGCATGTAAGTTCTCTCACTTTCATATGTCATGAAATTAATCCAGCTTCTGTTATGGCCATATTGACTGAAATGGAGCCAAATTCTATGGACGAAACGGCCAGCCCTTCCTGCCGGCCTGTGTCCGGTTCTGGGGGATTCTAACATTTTGATCTAGGTCAGGCATGACCCAAACTTCAGCCCTCCAGATGTTTTGGACCACAACTCCCACAGTCCTTTGTCATTGGCAATCTAAGCTTAAAATTCTGGGAGTTGTGGTCCAAAACATCAGGAGGGTCAAAGTTTGGACATGCCTGACCTAGGTGGTTCCCTGTCTATTACATTGCATCTCTCTGAAGTTCCAAGAACTGTAGTACTTTACATTTCCCACTAGGGGGAAGTAGTCACTCTTCGAACAAAACAAGTTGAGCAGCCGTGTAGCCGTCACAAAACCAAATTCAAAAGTGGAACAAGTGATACCTTTTAGGCTACTAGAAAAATAACAAAAATGTTGCTAATATTTTGTGGGCGAAACCCTCTTCCTGAGAGTAGTACCAATAGGTTATAACATGGCAAAAGGTGGTTTGCCAGGAGCTATTTCTTAGATGTAAACTCCTTGGCAAGATGTTTTGCTTCAATTGGAAATACTGAGATAACAGGATTGAGCCTCCCCCCCCTCCACTACGTTCCAAAGAAGAGGCAAATGGACCATCAACGGAGACATGACAAGACTGCAACCCTGGGTAATCTCTTTCCTTTTTATTTGATCCAATTGGCTACACTCAGTGGACTTTTCCAAATTTTATCCCAATCCTCAGATGAAATGCATGGGCCTTCTGCGTCAACCTCCCCCTCCCTCTTCGCTGGCAAGTCAGGGGCCATTGGCCTCAATGAGCCACATTGAGGAGAGGTGTGAATGTGTGTACGTGAGCCGTGACATGTCTTTGGAAGGCCTGGGGCAATAAAAACACCTCCCTCCCTTCATTTCAGATGTAGCCTAACAACATCTAAGCTCTGAGCCTCAACCAAGAAACTTCCTGGGTTTTCCCTCCATCTTGCTAAGGATCTTACATCTAAGAAATAACTCCTGGCAAATCCAACTTTTGTCATGTTATAACCTATTGGTATTACTCTGAGGAAGAGGGTTTTGCTCTCGAAATATTAGCAACCTTTTGTTATTTTTCTAGTAGCCTAAAGGTATCACCTGTTCCACTTCTGTATTTACTCTTTGAACAGGTTTGCTGGTTTATTGTCTTCTTTCTCTTCCATCAGGAGCTATTTCACATCACTAGAAAGGCTAAAACATTTGGGCCTCTTTAGTCTGGAAAAAAGGCGCTTGAGGGGGGATATGATTGAGACATACAAAATAATGCAGGGCATGAGTCAGGTGGATAGAGGGAAGCTCTTCTCTCTCTCCCAAAATACCAGAACTAGGGGACATACACTCAAATTGAAGGCTGGGAGAGTAAGAACTGACAAAAGAAAATATTTTTCACCCAACGCACTGTAAGTCTTTGGAACTCCCTGCCACAGGATGTGGTGATGGCATCTGGCCTGGATGCCTTCAAAAGGGGATTGGACAGATTCCTGGAGGAAAAGTCCGTCACAGGTTACAAACCATGATGGAGAAACCAGAGTACTTCGAGAGCCAGATGCAGGGGAGTGGTATCAGGAGACAGATATCTAGTCTCATGCGCTCCCAAACGCATCTGGTGGGGCCGCTGTGAGATACAGGAAGCTGGACTAGATGGGCCTTTGGCCTGATCCAGCATGGCTCTTCTTATGTTCTTATGTTCTTACTATTGGTGTGTCTGCAGCTAAAACAGTGCTCATGACCTCGGGTTCAATCCCAGGTAGCCAGCTCAGGGTTGACTCAGATTTCCATCCTTCCGATGTCAGTAAAATGAGTACCCAGCTTGCTGCGATGGGCAGTGTGTTGCATGCATAATTAAATGTAAACCACACAGAGAATGCTTTAGGCATTGTGGGATGTTACAGAAGCAGAACACTTTGCTTTTGCTTTTGCTTTTTTACTGCTATTTGCTGCCAGGATGACAGTGTCATTTGTGTATCTCGTATCCTGCTTACTCAACCAGTTTCCACTCTTTGACCTGAATCTATTCCATCTTTCAGTTTGATATGTTCTGTATATAGATCAAATAATCTGGGAGGTAAAAATAATATCCTTGGCTCATACCTTTGCTGGTTTGAAACCTTTCTACTTTTACATATTGTCCTAACAGTAGCTGCTTGTCCAAAATACCATAGGTTATGTGTTAGGAAAGTTAAATGTTCTGGCATGCCCAATTATTTTGGCCTTTATTTGTCTGTTCAATCTTAACTTAATTTGTAAAGCAAAAACTGATGTTCTTAAATTCCTTGGGGCTCTGTGTTAGCCAACATATAGCAGTATTGCAGATCGCTAAGCTGAACAGTAGAGGAAGCTGATGGAGCGGGAATTGATTTGTTTGAAATCTGATGCTGGAGGCGAGGTTTGTGGAGGAAAAAAGAGGAAAACACAAAATAAAAGTGGGTCCTAGATAAAATCAAGACTGAACTGTCTTTGAAGGCAGTTGGTTGTTTGGTAGATTGAGTTATTGATTTATTGGGTTTACAATATTTTTTGTGTATAAGACTATATTTTTGATTAAAACAGAGGGTCGTCTTATACACGGAAGTCAGCCAAGGAGAGAACCGTATGGTTGCAAAACTAATTTTGAGTTGGAAAAGTTGAGGGGGTGTCTTATACGTGGGGGTGTCTTGTAGATGGGAAAATATGGTATATATACCAATCTATCTAGCCTATGCAAAAGTATTTAATCAATACAAAACAAACTAAAAATTGTTTAATTCAAGGCTGTTGTGCTTTGGAGAACTCATGAGAAGGCAGAATTCTCTGGAAGAAGAGAGTAATGCTAGGAATTCTGTATGCAGCGGGAAAAGAGGAAGGCCAAATACCAGATGGACTTGACTCTAAACGAATCCACCGGCTTGAGTTTGAAAGAGCAGAGCGGGGATTTTGAAGGTGGAACATTTTGGAGATTGCTCATTCATCGAGTTCTCATACATTACAGGCGACCTGGCGGGCCTTAATAGCAGGAAAAACAGCCACCTCTTTCTTTTCTCTTCCAGCTTTTCCAGCTGCCGTTTTTTGCTCTTCTGTTTCTTGGCATTATTACAACAGTTCTCCTTATCCCCGTTTGTAAATTGCTGAAAAGTCTGACCGTATTGCTGCCACCTTTCATTTCTGCTTCATATCCGTTATTTAGCATTTTCAAGAGTTTCATTGGTCATTCATTGAGGCTAATCTTTCCTTGAAAAATGGTGTGTGTTTTTTTAAAGTTACAGTTTTATTTATGTGATCAGGTAGTTTGTGGTTTCCCATTTGTTTCTGGCATAGCATGACTCAGCTTTTTCGGGGGGGACAGAAGGCTGCTCTTGTTTCTTGGAAATCAGACGCTTTCCTTAGCTGGGATCAGAGGGTTTGCATAAAAACAGCCCTTTCCCTCCACCTGCATGCCTTTGCATGACTTAATACACATAAGCAGAATAGATTTTAAACCTCTCCCTAAACTTTGCCTTCAATATGACTCTCTCTGTGCATTCTGATTTCATAGAATCACAGAACAATTCAGTTGGATGGGGCCTGTAAGGTCACTGAGTCCAACGTCCTTGCACAATGCAGGAATCTTAAGTCAAAGCAGATCGGATAGATAGTTGCCCAGTTTTCTCTTGAACGACTCCAGCGTCAAAGTGCTGACTGCCTATGATTTAGAAGGCCCTTTCCTGGAAACTCCGACCTGTCTTAGACTCCTTTTGTTAAGATCTCCTCCCATGAGACCTTGACTATCGTTGTTCTGAGTTTATTGAAATTTGCTTTTCTGACGTCCAGTGGATACGCAGGGCTACACTCTGCTTTTGTTTATTTTGAAATATAAAGCTCACACAGCACTGTTGGAGGCATCACTGTCTGCTGGTCTGCTCTTTTATGGGTTTTGTTTGGGTTGAGCAATAGGGCTGCCTGGTTTTGATCTTGGAAATGCCTGCAGATCTTTCGCTGATAATTCATCTTGCATTACTTGGCTTCTGGAGTTCTTTGGTTACCAGTGATGATTTTCTTTTTATTAGCTTTTGGGGACAGAGAACTTAAAACAGTGAGTGCTGGAGGCCAGGGCTGTGGGTATTCCATTGCTGCATTCAGGGTCATTTTGGTTTAAGTCAGAATAATTTTTTTTTAAAATGTCTTTTTTCCCATTTAAAATGTTTTAAATCATTCTTTTAAAAAAATCAAATTGTGATTTAAATCCATTTGATTTTTATCCATCCTGACTGCATTACATTTCAGACTAGAATCCTCTTTGCACTCAGAAGTAGTTTCCTATTCCTTTCTTCTTGGGGGGGGGTGTCACACTGGCACTCTGCAGCTGGCCCAAGGCCACCCAGGCTGGCTTTTCTCCAGAGAGTCTCAGTGGGGAATCGAACTCCCAACCTCTAGCTTCAAAGCCAGATATTTAAGCTGCTGAGCGATCCAGCCAACATCTTACCACTAGAGAGCTTATGTTACCCTTTTCAGCAAGTAGACCATTAACTGCCTAAAGTTCATTTTGAGGATGTACGGAAGCTTCAAGCATTTGTTGCCTGCTTGAATAGAACTTAGGAATGGATGGCAGAGGAGGGTGTCCTTGCGCAGGGCTGTGGAGTCGAGGAGTTGGAGTCTGAGGAAATTTTGGGTACCTGGAGTCGGAGTCGACAAACAATGCACCAACTCCGACTCCTACTAAATTTAGATTGGAATTTTTTAAAAAAAAAAAACAAGTTTAAATGTCCCAATTCACAAAGAGTTATAATTAATGACTTCTCTACTGTAAGAATAAAGACCAGGGCATGCTGTGCCTCAAGTAACCACAAAACGAACACGTTAAGTGACCGTGAAGAAGCACGCTTTTCATGCGCTTCACTATATGGCACGCAACGGATAATTAGGAGCGGCAATGCTTATACTTTCCATAGTGCTGTGTTCTGCTGTTACGCAGCGCCCATGGGTAACCTAGCCTCTCACTGATAAGGGATTAGGTAAAATATGTTTTTTGCAGGACTAGAGACACTTGTGTAAGTGAAGGGAATGGAGGGTCAATAGTTCAAGGAATGTATAAAATACATTTGCATATTAATACAGAGGAGTCGGAGTCGGAAGTACAAAAATACTTAGGAGTCGGAGTCGGAACATTTATCTACCGACTCCACAGCCCTGGCCTTGAGTAGACATGGGCACGAAATGAATATTTTATTCGTTTCATTATTTGTTTCATTACGGAAAGAAAACGAAGTGAAACAAAATGAAAATTTCTGTTTCATTCGCTTCTTTTTTGTTTTCCCATATATTCTCTCTCTCTCTCTCTCTCTCTCTCTCTCTCTCTCTCTCTCTCTCTCTAGTGCAGAATCTAGTGCAGTGTTGGTGAACCTGTGGCACAGGTGCCAAAGGTGGCACTTGGAGCCCTTTCTATGGGCACCCGACATCGCCCCTTCACAGTAACCTGTATTCAGGTTAAATTGCCATATTGGCACTTTGCGAAAAATTAGTGGGTTTTGAATCACAGTTTGGGCACTCGGTCTCTAAAAGGTTTGCCATCATTGACCTAGTGCAGGCATGTCCGAACTTCAGCCCTTCAGATGTTTTGGACCGCAACTCCCACAGTCCTTTGCCACTGGAAACACAGGCCTGGAATTCTGGGAGTTGTGGTCCAAAACATCAGGAGGGCCGAAGTTTGGACATGCCTGATCTAGTGGGTCCTAAGTTGTATCAAAGTTGCACAAAGGTGTATACATTCTATGTTGCAACTTGCAATATGAAGTTATGAACCATGTACCAATTACTAGATGCAGTGCAGAATAACTAGCATAGTCCTGAATCGAGCTGGAATCCCTAGCATGTACACTTTATTGAAACAGCGATGCCTACGCTGGCTTGGACACGTTGTGAGAATGGATGACGGTCGGATCCCAAAAGATCTTCTATATGGAGAACTAATGAAGGGAAAGCGCCCCAGAGGGAGACCACAGCTGCGGTATAAGGATATCTGTAAGAGGGACCTGAAGGCCTTGGGAATGGACCTCAATAGCTGGGAAACCCTGACCTCCGATCGCACTGTCTGGAGGCAAGAGATACAGCATGGTCTACATAAATTTGAAGAGGCATTTGTCCAACAGGCAGAGGAAAAGAGGCAGGCACGGAAAGAACGAAACTCGAGGACCGGACAAGAAACAGAATACATCTGCCCCCAGTGCGGTAGAGACTGCCATTCCCGAATTGGTCTGTTTAGTCACACTAGGTGCTGTTTTTAGAATCTCTACTCCAGGCATGATACCATAGTCTATCGAGACTGAAGTATGCCAATGGCAGAATAACAAATACTGGATAAAATCCTCTTGCTTAGCATACTAAATAACACTACTGTCAGACCACTGAAATAGCGGAGATTTAGTATGTCACTTCCTCCACAAAATCCATTGATTCTAATGGGTCAATTCTAATTGTAGCTTACCTTAGCATAAGAAATCAAAACTGGAGTGGGCCCATTTGGAGTTGGCTGGCAATATCCCCACTGATTCAATGAGGAAACTCTAGTGCAAATTACTCCACTAAGTATCAGGATCTGGGCCTTTCACTTTTTGTTCTATCAGTGATTTCCATACTGAGTATTTTGCCAGGGCACTTGCTGGCAGGTTGAGCAAATCTTTGGCAAAGCAGAACACCAGTTGTGGAAGTAACTTCACTAGTCAGCTGCCCATGTAGGGATCTGCCCTTTCAGCAGAGTTGTGGACATGTGAAAAATGTTATGATTATCCACTGCTAGTATAACGTAGCTGCTGGGATTGTTATTTCCTTGCTACGTATACAATACGTAGATTTCTATGTAAATATTGGAGAAGCATTTTGCAATGTTAGCAAAACACTGTTAGAAAATAGCTAGAACAGCCAAACTTTGCCAGCTGGCAAGCAAAAATAAACAAGATCAACAAGATGCAAGCATACAATTTGGGGTAGATCAGAAGATCAATGCTTTTCTAAGGTAAGACCAATTTTTTTGCATTTTTATGATGTGATCATATAAACTGCTTACTGCTCTAAGAACTAAGATACATGCAGTGTTATTGATATGTTTTGGAAACTCAGTATTAAGTTTTTGACATTTTTTAAAATAATCAGACAGAAATCCTATTGCATATATATTCTCTCTCTCTCTCTCTCTCTCTCTCTCTCTCTCTCTCTCTCTCTCTCTCTCTCTCTCTCTCTCTCTCTCTCTCTCTCTCTCTCTCTCTCTCTCTCTCTCTCTCTCTCTCTCTGGGGAAAGGTACAATTCTGCTAATGTTCTGCTAGCAGGCTTCCCAGAGGTGTCTGATGCGCCACCAGAGCTTGAACTGATTGGGCCTTTGGTCTTATTTGGTATGGCTTCAGTCTTGTAACAGTCACCTGATGGTGCCTTGTAAATAGGCCAGCCTGACTTTCCTCCCTCCTCCCTTCTTCCTGTAGAACTGCTTGTCCATCCCTGACATCAAAACGGCATTTAGTGACTGCATCAATAAAATTGGGAAGAGGGACTGCCTAACCCAAGCTTGTTCGGCTCTGACTGGGTAAGTAGAGAGACGGCCCAATCCTGGGCAAAAAAGCTACAGAGGGAGAGAGGTCGGGATCACCGAGGGGTGCCGTCGTGTTTGAGGGGAGCCTGCCAGAGAAAAAAATTCCAGGGTTGCATTCACAAAGTCCTGGGAGGGGGGCATAAGAACATAAGAACATAAGAAGAGCCATGCTGGATCAGGCCAAAGGCCCATCTAGTCCAGCTTCCTGTATCTCACAGCGGCCCCACCAGATGCGTTTGGGAGCGCATGAGACTAGATATCTGTCTCCTGATACCACTCCCCTGCATCTGGCCCTTGAAGTACCCTGGTTTAAAGCCTAGAGATTACACATCTCCATCATGGTTTGT
Organism: Phrynocephalus forsythii; assembly: GCA_029282475.1. Classification (NCBI taxonomy): domain Eukaryota; kingdom Metazoa; phylum Chordata; class Lepidosauria; order Squamata; family Agamidae; genus Phrynocephalus; species Phrynocephalus forsythii. Next base: position 127,940,589 of record JAPFRF010000005.1, on the reverse strand, counting down.
AACCCGTGATGGACTTTTCCTCTAGGAATCTGTCCAATCCCCTTTTGAAGGCATCCAGGCCAGATGCCATCACCACATCCTGTGGCAGGGAGTTCCATAGACTTACAACGCGCTGGGTGAAAAAATATTTTCTTTTGTCAGTTCTTATTCTCCCAGCACTCAATTTGAGTGTATGTCCCCTAGTTCTGGTATTTTGAGAGAGGGAGAAGAGCTTCCCTCTATCCACTTTACTCATACCCTGCATTATTTTGTATGTCTCAATCATATCCCCCTCAAGCGCCTATTTTCCAGACTAAAGAGGCCCAATTGTTTTAGCCTTTCCTCATAAGGGAGGTGCCCCAGCCCAGTAATCATTTTAGTCGCTCTCTTCTGCACCTTTTCCAGTTCCACTATGTCTTTCTTGAGATGCGGTGACCAGAATTGTACACAATACTCCAGGTGGGGCCTTACTATTGTTTTGTATAACGGCATTATAATGTTGGCTGTTTTATTTTCAATCCCCTTTTGATAATCCCTAGCATGGAATTGGCCTTCTTCACTGCTGCCACACATTGGGGAGACACCTTCATGGAGCTGTCCACCAACACACCAAGATCTCTTTCCTGATCCGTCACGGATAACTCAGAGCCCATGAGTTGATAGATGAAGTTTGGATTTTTTGCCCCAATATGCATTACTTTACATTTGGTTACATTAAAACGCATTTGCCATTTCTCAGCCCACTCCCCCAGTTTGGAGAGATCCTTCTGGAGCTCTTCACAATCTTCTCTGGTTTTTACCACATGGAAAAGTTTTGTGTCATCTGCAAACTTGGCCACCACACTGTTTATCCCTGTCTCCAGGTCATTTATGAACAGATTGAAAAGCACCGGTCCCAGGACCGAGCCCTGGGGCACACCGCTTTTCACTTCTCTCCATTGTGAAAATTTCCCATTGACACCTACTCTTTGTTTCCGGGATCTCAACCAGTTCTCAATCCATAAGAGGACCTGCCCTCTTATCCCCTAGGGTGCCACTTGTGTGCGACTGGATGCCACTTGTGTGCGACTGAAATCTGTCCTTCAAGCGGGAAGCCAGAGATGGCCATTTGGACAGGTCCAAACCAACATCCGTAGCTGATAGGGACTGACTGGTAGTGTACAGATAAATCATTAATGTAGCTAAAACATTAATCCAAGTGGAAATTATCTTATTTGCATGAAATGGTGTTTTTTAAATGTACTCTGAAGCATCTGGAGAGGCACGGGGGGGGGTGTAGGCGGATACCGATGATGGGGAACAGAGACTGGGAGAAGGCAATGGGAAGGTTTGCTAATTGCAGGACGGGTTAGCGACTGCTTTCTCCTTCTCTTAATGATCCCGCAGCAAAGGAGTCAATGAAGGGATTGAGTGGATGGTCAAGTGTGTGGTCAGGAATATCCACCGCCCCCCGAGGCAGAAGGACATCACGTAGAAGACCGCCCAGGAACCAAGCTCTGGACGTCTGTGTCCTGCACAAGTCTCCTTGTCCCGTATCCCCCTGCCTCTCTCCCTCTTCCCTTTTCAAGGGGGTCCCCGGAACGTCTAGTTCTTTCTTAGCTGGAATGCGATGAAGATGCCCTCTTTCCGTATCTCGCAAGAGAACGGAGGGGAATTCCGACTGAAGTCTTGCTCTAGTGATCTCGTGTCTCGTACCTCAAAGAGGGGCAACGGTCTGCGTTGTATGGCCGCTGGTGTCCTGGAAAAGAGCAGTCCTCAGGCTCCTCCTACGTTGCTTCAACGTGTGGGACTGACGCTTGCTGAAGCTGTTGATTGTGTGGAGCTTAGCAGCTCGAAACACTAGAAACATTGCATTCTAGTTCCTATCCCTTTTAAACCTGAACTCCTTCAAGAATGTCCAGGTATATTTATGTGGCAAAAGAAGAGAGGGCTCCCATTGGGGAAGGATTATTCCCTTGTAACAAAGAAAGGATTTCACAAACTCTGTGGCAGAGGCCCTCCTGGGGCCCGTGGCCCGGCTCTGCTCTCATTCATGTCAATATACAGCATCAGCATTGACTACTAGTCATTTATTTCTGGTCATCTTTGTTCCGTTCATCTGCTGGGTAGCAGGAAGAAGAGCCAAAGCCTGTGCACACCTACAGTGGGCTGTGTTTGATGGGAAAACTCTTTGGGCGACCTTCTGCCTTGGATTCTCTCAGTTTGGTGAGACGTAGCTGAGAGATGTGCTCTAACACGGTGGAACTGAGGTGATCTCGGCGTATCTGAGGCCCAGAGAGGAGGGACACAGATTATTGTCCAATAAAGTTTCATTTTCCTCTGTAGATGCTTGACTTTGATGCAGTTTATTTTAGTGCAAAATAGTACCCTTTTCAATGGAGCCCGATCCCTTTATAAATGGACCCTTCACACCAGTCCCATTTTGTTATGCTGTTCCAAAGACGGTCCAGCAATACTTTCCGGAAGTGCTTCTTCCAACAGTTTTACATGTTCATCTATTCTTGGTTAAGACCATCTCAGGTTCTGTGAATTGGGTGTTATTCTGGGAATGGACAGGGTGCGTCATGGAAGAACCGCTTTGCCCTCTAAAAACTCCAGTGTTACCAATGTTGCACCAAGCCATAGTGAATAAGTTTATTCCATCACCACCGTTTTCCTCTCTCTGCCTGGCAACTCTTGCTAAGATTTTTCATCTCAGTCAGATCACCTCTCTCAAAACAGGCTGAAAATTAGGGCCCCCCGTGATAGCTCTCATTTTTCTCCCAAATAAAATATTTATATTTGCCCTGCAAGATTTCCACCAGATGACCCCATAGCTCTGTGGCTAAATGCCTGCAACTGCAGGTAAAACTGTGCTCACGACCTGGGGTTCAATCCCAGGTAGTAGGCTCTGGTTGACTCAGCCTTCCATCCTTCTGAGGTTGATAAAATGAGTACCCAGGTTGCTGGGGGGGGGCAATGTGTATCCTGCATTATTGTAATTAAAATGTAAACTGCACAGAGACTACTTGAAGTGGTATGGGTATAGAGCAGAACACTTTTGCTTTTGCTTTGCTTTTTTTAATTGTCTGCCTTCCTTCCTTCCTGTTGTTTTTTTTTAAAAAGGTTCGACTTTTTTGAACACTTGACAACTCAAACTAGGGATATTCTGAGCAAGAAATGTTTTGAATCTCAGAGAGAGAAATTCTGAGAACGTTTGCAGTTATAGCTCATGATTTTTATACTGGCACAGTATATTTTTGGAGTGATTTTTTTTTGTCTGTGATAATATAGACTCGGTATAAACTAATAAAAGCATGTAAAACAGTACAGTGGACCCTTGTATAACAAACAGCTTGTATAACATAAAATTTGTACAACATAAAAAATTCCGGAGATAGGGGAAATTTGCTTAACATAATCGCCTGTGGGGAGAATTCGTACAACATAAAAATGGGATGACTCCGTTTTCAATGCATTGCTATGGGAATTTGTATAAAGGAAAATTTGCTTAACATAATTTAATTTGGAACGAATTAGTTCCTTTATACAAGGTACCACTGCATTTTTTTAAATTAAATTAAATTCTATCTGGCCTCATACAAAATGATCATGTGCACAATGATGACATCCAATCTAAATACAGCATTGTACCAATCACCGACAAGATGTGTGAAAGCTAACTACAATGCTATAGACACGTTTTGTGTGCCAACAAGGAAACATTTGCTAAAAAGGGTCTCACCCTGGAGGTCAGCAGATCCTGTCAGGGGGACAACCAAAACTGTGCTGGATGAATACCCTTGATAACAACATGAAGTTGTACTGTGTTCATCCGAGCCGAGCCCACGACCGTGCAAAGTGGAAGACGAAAACCAGAATAGCAGACTGTGCCACCAAGTGGGACAGATGCTAAGAAAAAGAAGAACATATTTACGTCTTGCCTTTCTCCCAAAAGGACCAAGGCAGCTTACATGGCCTAGAGTCTTCTTTCTCCCACAAAGGGCCTGCTTCTCATATCAACAAATGCACATTCCAAAAGATCATGGGATAAATTATTAACAAGAGCTACAACACATATGAGGAGACCCACAACCCTCCAGGAAAACATATTCAACCCTTCAAACCCCAAGTTAGGAATAGAAGAAGAGCCGTGCTGGATCAGGCCAAAGGCCCATCTAGTCCAGCTTCCTGTATCTCACAGTGGCCCCACCAGATGCCTCTGGGAGCACACGAGACTAAATATCTGTCTCCTGATACCACTCCCCTGCATCTGGTCCTTCAAGTACCCCGGTTTTAAGCCTGGAGATGACACATCTCCATCATGGTTTGTAACCTGGGATGGACTTTTCCTCCAGGAATCTGTCCAATCGCCTTTTGAAGGCATCCAGGCCAGATGGCATTGCCACATCCTGTGGCAGGGAATTCCACAGGCTAACAACACGCTGGGTAAAAAATATATATTTTCTTTTGTCTCTTCTCACTCTCCCTACCCTCAGTTTGAGGGGATGTCCCCTAGTTCTGGTATTTTTGTGTGAGAGAAGAGCTTCCCTCTATCCACTTGACTCATGCCCTGCATTATTTTGTATGTCTCAATCATATCCCCCCTCAGGCGCCTTGTTTCCAGACTAAAGAGCCCCAAATGTTTTAGCCTTTCCTCATAAGGGAGGTGCCCAGCCCAGTAATCATTTTAGTCGCTCTCCTTTGCAGCTTTTCCAGTTTCACTATGTCTTTTTTGAGATGCAGTGACGAGAAATGTACACAATACTCTAGGTGTGGCCTTACTATCATTTTGTACAATGGCATTATAATGTTGGCTGCTTTATTTTCAGTCCCTTTTTTGAGTACCCACAAAATCAGTCCCATCTTTTTGGGAACCAAATATACAATAAGATTTTCAGTAGGTAGACAGGTCATGTTTAATTTGTCAATATATAACTCTCCAAAAGCCCCAGGTACCCAGTTCCTTCCTACGGAACGTCTCCTGCTTCTGATACGCTTCTAGAAATTTTCCACATCAAATCACTTGTAAGCTCCCAGCTTGAAAAGGAATTTCCCAAGGCTCTATTTGTACTGAGCCCAGACAGAACCAATGAGAAAAGGGTAGGGCTGTGGCACCTGCCTTCCTCACCCGTCACCATTACCACAACAAAGAGCTGTGTGTTCAGCTTTCAGATTCCATTTTGGAAATGAGAGCTTTCCGTGGGTCTTTTTTCCCTCCTCCTGGTTACTCTGTGTATAATTTACCAAATAAATGTTTAAATTGCCATTCTGGGCAAAATGTCCGTGGGGATTCTCAGTCATCCAGGTGAGGTTGTCTGGAAGTTGAGTCTTCAGTCTGACGGAAGAACCTACTTGGATGATTAGCAGAATTTTTTGATCCCATAAGCAAAGAAGTCCAGTTGACATGAGTCAACCCCCCCCCCCCGGATTTCCAGGCAAAGCTTCCCTCAGGCGAGTCATAGAACAAAACTTGAAAACCACAAAATAAAAGCAGATGGCAAACCTAAGTCCGAGAATAAAAGATGTGGTTAAACAGGGGTGCTTACTCTCACACTCTGTCATTTTCTTTGTTTATAATTGGGAACAGGCTGAGCTTCTTGGTTTTACCAGCATGTTTCTTTGTTGTGTTTTCTTCTGTACAACTAATGTGTGATACGGAGAACAAATACTGTTGGAGGTTTTGAACTCAACAAAAAAGCCCCCTCAGGAATCATGCCTAGAATCTGACTCCTCTGGAATCTTGTTTCCAACTTGTTGCGAAGTCAGCAATCATTTCCTGCTCACCCCACTTGGCCGCACCACTGGCCTTCAGAGATGGTAACAGAAAGTTTGCCATTCGAGATGGGCACGAACTGGAAAAATTGTGTTTTGTTTCATTTCGTTTAAGGCTTCGGTTTGTTTCGTTTCATTTTTAATGATTTTTTCAAAAAAATCATTTTGTTGGTTTGTTAATTCGTTATTTGGTTTTACCCGCTTTTTCCCCAGCGCCCACTGCATGGCCCCTGGGGCCCAGTTGGAGCTGGGGGGGTGCCTAGGAACGGGCGTGGGAGGAATAAAGAGGGGGAGCGGTGTCAGAGCCATGCAACACTGGCCACCTAAGCACGACCTCCTTATCACCCCTCCCGATCGGCCCCGCGATAATGTGCCACAGGAGGGGGGCACAAGGGGGCGGCTTTGAAGCTGCGCTGCTCTGGCCACCTAAGCACGGCCTCCTTATCTCCCCTTCTGATTGGCCTGAGATAACGGGCTGCGGGAGGGAGGCGCAAGGCGGGGTGACATCAATGGGCCTCGATGCCAGGAGGGCTGCAGACCCGTGCCACTTCACAAACTCCCCCCAAACCGCAGGTAAATCTGAGGACAGACAATTTTAAGGGTTTTTTTTAACATCTGGCCGTCACCTGGGGCTGGGCTGAGGCTCGAACCTGCCATGTCCCTCAATGGCACCAACGAGGTGCGTGCTTCCTCCGTGAAGCTCAGCGTGAAAGGACCCCTGGACCAGCACCAGGTAGGAGACATCACACACACACACACACACCGGAAACGGAAACGAAACGAAACGAACCAATTTTTCTCGGTTCGGTTCGGTTTGTGTTAAATTTGCCCCTAGGGTCGTTATTCATTTCGTTGCATAATGAAACGAATAACAAAACGAAAAAAATCGTTTCATGCCCATCTCTATTCGGCATATGAAATGCATTCTTGCTTGACCCCTTTCCTTTAGTAAATCGTTCGGTTTCTCCATCTCCTGTCCTAAAGATAGCTTCCTATCCAGTATGCCGGTTACTCATTAGGACCATCAAGTGTTGAGTCACGCTGCTATATATGTCTGAAGAAGTGCACATGTGCACGAAACGTCACATTAAAATATGAAAGTTAGTCTTTAAGGTGCCACATGTTTTTTTTGTTTTGTTTTGTTTTGTTATTCTTTGATTTTTGCCTGAAATTCTTGAAAAGACTAACACGGCTACACTCTCTGAGACAATCCATAGCTTCTCATAATGTAAAGCAGCTTTGCTCTGGTCTACAGTAGAAAGCACAGACTGATTTAAAAAAAATTAGTGTGCTCCAGTAGCCAGCAGAGTTTTGCAATCTGATCTCAAGGGCCTCTTACTTTTCAAAATCCAGCTTGAACATCAGACATTTCTCACTCCATAGCAGGTAAAAGCCTTTTGTTGGAACATCTTGAGCATCATTTTGCTTGGATGAAAAATTAGATCAAAATCCTATAGTTGCTGCATTCCTTGGCATCTCCTTTCTTAGGAAACTGAACGTCTGTTGAACATTTTCAATCTGTGTGCCATTGTATTGTTTTCCATATTTGTTGGCATATTCTGCTTATGTTCCTGCATTGTGTAGTCTCTGTAATTCAATTGTAAATCACCCTGAGATTGCTTTAAGTGCTTTGGGACAATATATAAGCAGCACACTTGGCTTTGTAGGATTTTGACAGATTCAGACTCTGTGGCTTGAAGAAGTTATACCAGTATTCTAGCTATCACTGGTGATTTACTTCTTCCCAGTGCTTTCAGAAAAGCTTTCACTTCACTTTCAGTTTCTTCATCATTGGATTCTTCTTCAAATAAATTGGTCATCTCATTGGCTATCTCTCCCTTTGCGTTATTTTATCCTGGTCGGGTCAGGTGCTTCCTCGTTGGTCTCTCAGCATTCCTAATCTAGCCTCGAACTTCTATTTGATTTCTTGAATCTTTTGAAAAAGACCTCTTGTTTTTCCTCTTTTGATGTTCCCTAGTATTTCTTTGCACTAGCCACTATAGTAGTACTGCTAATTTGGGCAAAAGCGTAATGGGAAGTTAGGCTATGTTACTATTGGCATAACTATAGGCAATGCTATGCCCAAATTTAGATATTTGGCCAGGTACTTTACTGATGTACAACAATAAAATAAACACTACATAATAACAATCAAAAATAATAAAATCAAATGAGTATTGAACATTAACAAGAAATAAGTAACATCAATAATAAACCGAAACCAAAATCATAACATCCAAAAATCAATAATGATTTATTTATTTATTTATTTATTTATTTATTTATTTATTTATTTATTTATTCATTTATTTATTTATTGACTTGTATATTGCATCATGTGGTAACAAAAGGCTACTCTGGGCAGTTCTGATCCACTCTTTTTTGGATTTGAATCTACGTTCTCACCAACCGGAGTGCAAAATACTTTGTATGGGCAAGTGACATAACCACAGAGTGCCCCTGGACAAAAGGGAATGTTAAAACGATTCTGTGCTGTAAGTTCCAGTGTATCTCTAACGGCCTCAGCAGGCGGTGAAGGCTCTTGAATGCACTGCATGCATTAATAGCCCAGTTTTCTGTAGTATCTCAAGGGCAGCTGCATTGATGGGCACTGACCCGTGTCCCAGAAACATTTCTCTGCAGTCTTGTGGCAGGAAGGTCCGCCCGACCTTTGGCTTAGCCAGGCGCTCCTGACTAATTTAATTAAAGCATGACTGTGCCTTTCCTGTGTTAACAAACCTCTGACAGTCTGCGCACTTGACGAATTCTGACTTGGCCATAAGGATGCGCATCAATATAAACAACATGAATCATGTGCTGTCAAGACAACTCCAACATCAGTTGGCTTTTCCCCGAGGGTTTCAAAGTGGAGAGAACATGTACTCTGACGTGAGCTTAAGAACCTAAGAAGAGCCCTGCTGGATCAGGCCAAAGGGCCATCTAGTCCAGCTTCCTGTATCTCACAGTGGCCCCACCAGATGCCTCTGGGAGTGCACGAGACTAGATCTTTTGTCTCCTGATACCACTCCCCTGCATCTGGCCTTTGAAGTACCCCGGTTTTAAGCCTGGAGATTACACATCTCCATCATGGTTTTTAAACCTGTGATGGACTTTTCCTCCAGGAATCTGTCCAATCCCCCTTTGAAGGCATCCAGGCTAGATGCCATCACTACATCTTGTGGCAGGGAGTTCCACAGACTAACAACACACTTTTGCCTCTTCTCACTCTCCCAGCCCTCAATTTGAGTGTATGTCCCCTAGATCTGGTATTTTGTGAGAGGGAGAGAGTGTCCCTCTATCCACTTTACTCATGCCCTGCATTATTTTGTGCGTGATTGCTCCTCCTTTTCTTTTGGAGGCATCTTAGAACTCTGCAGCTTGCCCAAGGCTATACAGGGTGGCTTTTCTCACAATAATGACAGGAGAGGTACAAAATTGTACAAAAAAAGAGATTATGCACTGATCACATGAGACCTAGCGAAGATCACTGGGAAGAAGGTCATATGCTGGGCGCTCTTTTCTGGTCTTATAAGGACAGCTGGCTTTAGTATTTGGATCTGGAGAAGGAGGGGAACATTCTACAGCAAGGGTGGGCAACAGGTGGTTTGCTGTGGTCCTTCTTCCTCTTTATTTGCTGTCCATACAAGACTGGAGAAGAGGATGCTCTAAAGATCCTCTCCAACATAGAGAGCTGCCTGCGTTGCCACCGGTTCTCAGAGGGAGACAGCAAAATTAGGAAACAGTGTTGAATTGCCAACACAACTATAGGATGTTAGTCAATCTCCTTTGGAAATCTGAATAGCAGGAACTGGGCTGTCCAGCAGCTGAATAGCACAGGAAGCCCATAATTGTCTGTTCATTTGTGTATTATCTGTGATGACAGAATGGATCACTTTATGGAACTGTTTTTGCCCCATTTGTTTTCCTGTTTTCCCATTCCTCCCAGTTCCTGAATGGTTCTCAGCAACGTATGACTTCATATTTATATTTTATTTGGTAAACTTCTTGTTTGTTATCTTTCTATCCTGATTTTCCTCCTTATGAGCAAAAGGTGACACAGACCTCTCTCTTCTCTGCTGTGTTTTTGCAACAACCCTGGCAAGGCCTAGAGAGGGTGTGTCACGGAATTGTGTAAATGGGTTGTGCTTTCCCAAGCTCTCTTCTACACTTACACAGGTACTTTATGCTTGGTATTTATCTCTTGAGACCAGAAAGAAGCAGCCAGGCACTCTCTCATGAGAACTGTTTGGGGGGTGGGGTGATGGAAAGAGGACTGATGAATATGGAAATATGCTGCAAAGTGATTGGTTGTTACCTGAGAGGATAGGTGGGGTTGGAGGAGCTAGGTACTAATAATACAGTATATAAGAACATAAGAACAGCCTTGCTGGAACAGGCCACAGACCATCCAGTCCAGCGTTCTGTCTCACACAGCAGCTCAACATTTGCTTCAGGGTATTCCCAAGCAGATGTCTTCGCCTGCTTACAATTCCCTGCAAATGGCATTAAGAGATATCCTGCCTATCTCTCCAAACCAGAGGTTGTCCTTAGGCATCCATCATGATAGCCATTGATACCTTTGTTCTCCCTGAACTTGTCTAATCCTTTCTTAAAGCTGTTAGTTAAGCTGTCTAACACTCTGTGTGTGTGTGTGTGTGTTTAGTGTTAGAAAGTGAGTTGCAAGAATTGCAAGATGGCTTCGTTGTACAGGAATCGGTTATTGCAGCTTTGATGCAAAGATGGGTTTGTAGTCATTAGTAAACAGTGTTACTTAGTTAGCTTTCATTAGTTTCTAGGACTGCTTTTTCTGAAACTGCTTAGATATTAAACGGAACTATTTTGCCTTGCGTTGCCTTGTTTTACTGCAACTTTAATTATTTTTGTCTTTTTGGGTTTGGCCTCCAAACCTCCTCCTTCTCTTACTCATTAAACCTCACACTGAGTACTGTGTCCAGTTCTGGGACACCACACTTTAAGAAAAGTACTGAAAAATTGGAACAAGTTCAGAGGAAGGCGACAAGGATGATTGGAAACCAAGCTCCATGCGGAAAGAATTGGGCATGTTCAGCCAAGAGAAGAGAAGACTGATGGGTCTTGGAGTCCCCTCGGCTTGTTCTGGTGAGGGACATCAACATCCATGCTGAGGCAGCTTTGTCAGGAGTGGCTCAAGGCTTCATCACTTCCACGATGTCCCAAATGGTGATTTCCCCCCACCCATGCTGCAGGATGCACTTGAGACCTGGTTTTTAATCTACCTGAGTAGATGCTGGTGATCTATTTGGTTGTGGAGGAATTCTCTGCCGTTCCATCGTCATGGATGGATAAACAGATTATCTGCAAAGAGGTTAACCGTGTGCTTTGAAGATCCCCAGCCATGATGGCTTTGGAAATCCCAGGATTCACGTCAACCCAGTAGCTTTCTAGAGAATACAGCATAGACAAGAAGGACTTTAGTTTTCCCGATGACATGGAACCAGCTGTTGGGTGAACAGGACGGAAAAGAAAGAAGTGGGTGGGATGATTAATTAAGAACAATGAGAACTTTTCAGGTAATGCACGAAACAATGTTTGCTTTGCTTCCTCACGGTGAGTGTTGCCGAAAAGGCAGCTTGTCAAGGAAAGCAGAACAGAAAATAAAAGCTAACTTAGGAACAAGACCTGTCGCCTTTCAGGAGAGTGAAAACTAATCCTAAAAGGGCAAGAGTCCCCTCCTTCTTTTTCTGAATTCTTATGCAAACCTGTTAATTGGCCCACTGCAGGAAGCAGGAAAGCTCCTTCCTGTGACAATTAAATGTGTTCAGCATCAAAGAAATCCCCTCTTGCCATGGAAATGATCCATTTGACCTGCAGGTACAGATTTGTCTCTTTCTGGCTTTAGCATTGCCTCTCCACAGTGACCGACAACAGCAGTGGGCATTTTATACCTCCTGCAACTTGTGCTCAAGGCTAAAGGGGTATCAGCTGAATCTGCACTTGGCCAGCAAAGAAATGTTGACTTTTTAAAAATTAAAAAGCAAAGCAATTTGGGGAGGGTGCATTTAAAAAGAAATCTGTCTCAATAGCTCCGTGGTTTAAGTAACTGGCTCAAGAGCCAGAGGTTAGGACTTATTGTTTATTTATGTATTTATTTGTTATATTTCTAGACCGCCCATCTTTCGAACGGAACTCTGGGTGGTTTACAATTTAAAAAGTTTGATTCTCCACTTCGCCTCCCGGGAGAAGAGCCAGCCTGGGTGGCCTTGGGCCAGCTGCACAGTCCCAGGGTGACTTCCAGAAGAAAGGAATGGTAAACCACTTCTGAGTACTCTCTAGGTAGAAAACCCTGGAAAGAGTCACCAAAACTCAGAATCTTTGTGGATTATGGAATGTCTTTGGAATTGACTTGACAGCATGCCGTTACATATTAATTAATTTATTTATTTATTTATTTATTTATTTATTTATTTATTTATTTATTTATTTATTTATATGATTTATATATCGCAACCATCTAGCAAAAAAGCTACTCTGGGTGGTTTACAAACATATACAAAATATAAAAAACAGATTAAACAACTTAAAATAGTAAATAAAACTAATCAATCAAACCAAATAATCAAATTATCATAATAAAAAGAACAAATAAACAAATAAGCACAAATACAATAAATCAGAATGGTTTGACAATTCAAAATAAGAACAAATGGAAAAAATAACTAATAGATAACTATTATTATTATTATTATTATTATTATTATTATTATTATTATTATTATTATTATTATTATTATTATTATTATTAATTATTATTACTTAGTGTTTATCACTAGTGATGATGATGATGATGATGATGATGATGATGATGATGATGATGATGATGATGATGATGATGATGATACCAAGCACAGTCAATGAAGATTACAAAAACACTGATTGGTGTTACAGAACAGATATTTCTGTTTTAACCAAAAAACTATGCATCTGTTAAATATTGATACAGGATGTGTTCTGTTCTGAATAATGCTGGTGTTATTTTTTTGTGGTGTTATTGCTGAAATCTGCAACTGCTTGTAACATTGTGTGAAATTTCGTGACATTGCTCCCAAAGCCCCAATGGCTATGGGGACCCACTGAAGTGTGTTTCATCCACAAGCGAGATGTTTTGATTGCCACAGTCTCTGTATATTTTTAGATTCCCCCCCATTCTTTAGCTTCATCTCTGGCATCCCCTGGAGAAGACAGCCATCGTCCTCGACATGCTCTGGCCACCCCTCACTCAATGCATCACAGTCTCTCCTGGGTACAATCTAATATGAGAAAAATGTTCACCTGGTTACACCTTCTGTCCATTGGGGAATCGCTCCAGCCTGGCCTCCAAAAGTGGTAGACTTAGTGTTGGACCAACAATGTCCAGCTTGGGTATGGATTGGAGTCAGGCTGGAGTGGAATTCCTCATATGTTGTGCGATGCCTAGGAAATGGATCTCACCAGACCATGCCATGTCCAAAATGCAAGCTGTACACTTGGTGTGGATGGGCAGAGCTCAACGCTCCTGCAGAGGTCATGTCATCAGGAAACGTTCAAGAGGCATGAGGACAATGAAGATTTCCTCAGCATATTATCAGGCTGATACATGCAATCATTGCCAAGACAAGGTTCTTGGCTAGACAAGGAGAGCACGGTTGATTTCTTTGCAAGTTTTTCATTTTTGTCTGGCCTAGACGTTGGAACAGGGACTTTTGTGAGGGACCATAGTTCAATAATATGTCAGCCAACATAGTTTGACCTGAAGATATCCAAAAGAGAGATGTGGGGAAATCTACCTCCACTTAACTAGGATTAAGGCCATCAAACACAATGGGGTGTTGTTCTCTCAAATACAGATGAGTGGAAGTGGGCTAGTAAATAGCATGTCTCTCAAGGCAAAAATCTATTCCACCAGCAATAGGTTTCATTTCAGCTCTTCTGCAAACCTAGAGATGCAGTGACCCAGGAGTTGGGTAACCTGGGTGGATTTACACTGTAGGGTTTTTTTTTTTTTTTTTTTGACTTAGCAGTTAGGGGAGAAGACTGATGGATTAAGGCGCCCACGTTTTGAGATAGAAAGCACAGCTAGTCTATGCCTTTAGTTTCCTTCCTGGAGAAATACTACCTGCGCCGTGCCTTCTTTGTCTTAAACCAAAGTTTGTTTGCTTTTTCTTTTGAGAGAACTTCCTAACTTTTTGCAGCATGGGGAAGTATAAGCATCAGTGTTAGGAGAAGGAACTCTGTCTTTATTGGACAACTGAAAAGAACAAAAAAAAAATAAGGAACCATCCATTGCAAAGTAACATCCTCGTAACTCATGGTCATAGTACACTATTCAAAGCAAACTAAGGGCCTGGCCACACAGGCAAAACCCCCACAAAATTTCATATGTGCTAAAAACTGTACTGAGTTTCACGTTCACACACAGAATGAATTCCAAAGTGCATATTTATGTTCCCTGGTGTCTTTATTTTCTTATGAGTTAAAGTAAATGGGCCTCTGGTGGTACAGACGGTGCATGCCGACTTCTTAACCAGCTTAAGCCCAATGTGAACTAGGTGAACCTTACAAAAAACGACACACTGTTGTGTAGTTTCGTAACCTTACGAAACCTTACGGAACAGAACAAAATGAAACAGCATGTCATCAAGAAATGAAATGAAATACAAGTTGTTGCTTTGTAAATGAAACAATTTGTTCTAGCATCTTGATCCAGCCATCTTGAGAATAAGAAGTTTATATTTAAACTGATTGATTTGTTTTTCTTCCTTCCTGCACCTCAGCTGTTGAGATAGCTTATCTCCGATCTGGATGTGCCTGCAGCTAGCCAGGAGCTCTGAGCTCTTCCCTTCACTGGCTGTGTCTGCAAGTTAATTTCCTGATTCAGTAGGACTGTTGAGGTATATATATATATTCTCCACAAACACAATATCAAGGTATTGAGGTATATTCTCCACAAACACAATATCAAGACAGCCTTTTGCACCGACCAAAAAATAGCCAACATTTTAAGAAACCCCAAAGACAAGATTGAGCTAGAAAACCAAGGAGTCTACGAAATACCATGCAAAGTCTGCCCAGCCACATACATCGGACAGACAAACAGGAGAATAAGCGCACGCATCGCAGAACACAAGAACGCAGTCAAAAAAGAAGAAAAATCTTCCTCTCTCTTCCAGCACATAAAAACAACAGGTCATGAAATTGATTTTGAAAGAACCAAACTCATCTCCAAAACTGAACACTTCAACAGTCGAATAATCATGGAAGCCATTGAAATAGAGAAACACCCAAACAACATGAATAAACGTGATGACACCTCCCGCTTGCCTGACATCTGAAACTAGCCCTGGTCAACAGACAGCCTCTGTCACAAAGACTGACACCAGGTCCAAAAGGACACAAGATGCCACCACCTTCCATCCACACCAAACACAAACCCAGACCCTTCCCACAGATGAAACGAAACCACCATCCAATAACAAAACCACGACTGCACCATCTACTGCGGCACCCCACTCCAGTCACCACATGGAGCACACTTACACACGCCAAAAAAAACATTGGGAGACCACAGACACGTAGCCAGACCAAAATGAATTCACAAGACACAGGACCCCACTCCACCAAAGCCCAGGATGCTGCCAGAACGCCCACCACCAAGGTCGTTAAGAAACAAAAGGCTGATAGACACACATCCAGCACCTCACCCACACAGGATGTCTCTAAACAGCCATCTAACCCACCAGCAGTTAATCCTTTAACGATCGCCTCAGCCACACAGCAGATCACAAAAGTTCAGCAGTATTTATAGAAGGACTTCAACTGAGATCACGCTTTGCTTCAAGAAGAAAGAAGCCAGAACACCAGCCTGTGAGACCTGTTGAAATTCGCCAAAACAACCAGATTTCTACACGGAAGAAACCCGAATCACACCTAACATTATGCATGTTAGGTGATTCGGTTTCTTCCCGTAGAAATCTGGTTGTTTTGGCGACGTTTCAACGAGGTCTGTCATCTTCAGGCTGGTGTTCTGGCTTCTTTCTTCTTGAAGCAAAGCGTGGTCTCAGTTGAAGTCCTTCTATAAATACTGCTGGGGTGTGTGGTTTGCTTGCTTTGTTGCTGATTGCAGGTTCCTTTGTTCCTTTGTTCTTTTGTGATCTGCTGTGTGGCTGAGGCGATCGTTAAGGGATTAACTGCTGATGGCTGTTTAGATGGCTGTTTACATGCTGGTGGGTTAGATGGCTGGTGGGTTCTGGCAGTATCCTGGGCTTTGGTGGAGTGGGGTCCTGTGTCTTGTGAATTCATTTTGGTCTGGCTACGTGTCTGTGGTCTCCCAATGTTTTTTTGGGGTGTGTGAGTGTGCTCCATGTGGTGACTGGAGTGGGGTGCCGCAGTAGATGGTGCAGTCGTGGTTTTGTTATTGGATGGTGGTTTCGTTTCATCTGTGGGAAGGGTCTGGGTTTGTGTTTGGTGTGGATGGAAGGTGGTGGCATCTTGTGTCCTTTTGACCTGGTGTCAGTCTTTGTGACAGAGGCTCGTCTGTTGACCAGGGCTAGTTTCCAGATGTCAGGCAAGCGGGAGGTGTCATCACGTTTATTCATGTTGTTTGGGTGTTTCTCTATTTCAATGGCTTCCATGATTATCGACTGTTGAAGTGTTCAGTTTTGAGATGAGTTTGGTTCTTTCAAAGTCAATTTCATGACCTGTTGTTTTTATGTGCTGGAAGAGAGAGGAAGATTTTTCTTCTTTTTGACTGCGTTCTTTGTGTTCTGCGATGCGTGCGCTTATTCTCCTGTTTGTTTGTCCGATGTATGTGGCTGACAGACTTTGCATGGTAAAGACTCCTTGGTTTTCTAGCTCAATCTTGTCTTTGGGGTTTCTTAAAATGTTGGCTATTTTTTGGTCGGTGCAAAAGGCTGTCTTGATATTGTGTTTGTGGAGAATTTTGCTGATTTTGTCTGTGGTGCCTTTGATGTAAGGGAGGAGGGCGGTGCCGTTGTTCTCTTCTGTTTCTTGGTTCTTGGGGGTGTTTCCTTTTGGATTAGTTTGGTGATGGTGTTTTTTTGGAATCCGTTCGCAATTAAAATATTCCTTCCTTCGCCCCACCGCTGATCACCTGTTGAGCTTATCTCTCCAATCTCTCCGTGCAGCAGCCAGCCATTAGGTTTCTAGCTTGTTTACAGAGGGTTCTTTGCTAGAAAGCAAATTGATCGGAAGGTTTGAGGGTCTTTGATTTAAGGCAGTGTGCTTCCTATTACATATAAAAAAGGAAAGTTCCCTATTATTAATAGCCTTACAAATCGTTTTGTTTCATTTCATTTTGTGATGAAAATTATTTTTAAAAACCCGCTACTAATGAAACAAAATGAAATGAAGACAAATGAAACAAATTGAAATGCTAAATTTCTGTTTCGTGCCCATCTCTAATGTGAACCTTATAGCCCGTGTTAAAAGGGAGCCTCTCCATGCATACCTGATTTAAGAATACAAGCTGAAAATATGTAGCTCCTGAAACCAGTTCATTAGCAAAAGAAGAAACATTTTCAATTATTCAGCTGGAATGCAGGAAACAACTCCAAAACCACATGACTTGAATTGGCTAAAATTAAAAAGCTACTACTCTATATTGTGGAATTTTTGAGAAATGTAGACAAACCCTAACTTTCCCCAAAAAAATTCCACCTGGAACTTTTAAGGAAACGACATCCACTCAGAAAAGAGAGGGGGGCTGCCATTTAAATCTGGCACTTATTCCAGTGTAAGGGCTATTTCCCCCGATATTAATGGCTTCCCTTGCCCCACCTCTATCTTGAGACTCCCAAGATTTTATCAGGTCAAATGGGATTTCTAGGGGTGGCTCAGAACCTATGCCAGGAAGGGTCATATCTTTTTTTTTCTGATAATAATAAGTTTATTAATATTCCATCATATTAAAAATTGATATTTCTAAATTTATTTATTTATTTATTTATTTATTTATTTATTTATTTATACAATTTATATGCCACCCACTACCCAAAGGCAATTTCTACAAACTATTCCATTTGTCTTTCATCATAATGTCTGGGTACACTTAACATTAACTACATCATGTCTTAGTACCACCTAATCTTTAATTCCTTTAAAGATTAACATCAAAGGCTGACGGTGTTATCATTATTTATAATGTGTAGCACCGTTAACAGGACGTCAGCCATGGTGTGGGTGCTCTGTCCATGGCGACACCTGATGGATCTCTGCATCTCATCCCCACTGCATCTGTATGTAGCCAGATTTGAGCAGCATGGCTATGTACCAGTTTTTTATTTTTCTATAAAAAGTATCTGGGTGTTTTTTCTCTCTAAATAGATATACCCACTTGGAGGGCAATTTTTAAGTGCAACAGTGCATTCCGAGTAAACTGGGAGTAAGGTTTTTTTCACTTCTGATTGGCATCACATCACAGTATTTCAACATTGTGTCTGCATTTCAATATTGCGTCCCGGATGCAAGCCACATGGCTATTAGATCATCTACTGGGGGGGGCTCTAAGGCCATCCAGTCTGACCCTGTGTTCAAGGCAGGAGGGATCCAAATCAAAACATGTACTCACGAGAATAACCCTGTGGGGTAGCTCAGGGTAAATGATGGAGTGATTTAGCAGCTTTCGGGCACAAGTCAGAAATGTTAGGTTTCAAAAAGAAAACAAAACAAAAATGACTACTGCTACTGTTTTATTTATTTATTTATTTATTTATTTATTTATTTATTTATTTATTTACCAGATTTTTTTAACTGCCCCATCACCAAGAGGTCACTGGGCGGCAAGAGGTCTCTGTTGTCATTAACCTTATGCGGTGGCATAAATTTCACCAAACACAATTTCAGCTGTTGGTTCAGAAAATAAGAAAAGCTAGATACTTGGTCTTTATCCCTCCTGACACGGACCTCAACTATGCCTTGCAATAATATTCCATAATATACCAACCTGTGGCTCAATATTATTCACTCCTTGTGTCTGAAGAAGTGACTACTATCTAACCCACAAAAGTTTACACAGAATTAACTCCATAATAGGTGTCACTTAAATTTGCTTTCTGTTTTGTTTTTTTTAGATATCCGCTAAAATGTGGCTCATTATACAAGTCGGGGTGGCTGAGTTGTCAGGTCTAAGCACTTACATATTTCTTTTCAAACTCCACAAAAAATCCTGACACTGTTCACTTCTGCTCTAAAGGAAATTTGCACAATCACCCCCTGCAGCAATGTAATAAATAAATATTTAAAACCCTACACTGCCACATAGTTTTTCTAGAGTAAAAAAAAATGAAGTGATTATAGGATTCATGTGACATGGGACAGTGTGTCATTTGACACTTAGCTGCCTCCTAGGGTCTGTTTTTAGTCCATTTTATTTGGATTAATGTTTTTTTTTGTCTGCAAACTGGTCCAGTCATGAGCCACAAACAAAACAAAACAAAACAATTACAGTATTTCCACAGGGCAGCAACGTCAACATAACAGCTGAAACAGTGGGCTTTGTTGCCTTAGAGCAGAGCAGGCCTGTACCCTGGAATAACCACCTCATACACACAAATGGTATTCCACAACTTTGTTGATTTATTTATTTTATTGGCCACTGCATTCTGCACTAGCTGTACTCTCCACTTTAACCTCATAGGCAACCCCACGTAGAGAGCACTACAGTAGTCTAATCTCAAGATTAGGAGCGCATGAACCAGTGTGGTTAGTGCCCCAACATCCAGGAAGGCCGGCAGCTGGGCAATCCTCCGCAGATGGTAATGAGCGGTA
This sequence comes from Phrynocephalus forsythii, assembly GCA_029282475.1. NCBI lineage: Eukaryota > Metazoa > Chordata > Lepidosauria > Squamata > Agamidae > Phrynocephalus > Phrynocephalus forsythii. Next base: position 127,921,056 of record JAPFRF010000005.1, on the reverse strand, counting down.
CGGACCACTGATGCCACCCGGGTCTCCATGGTGAGTGCCGGGTCCAACAGGACACCCAAACTGCAGACCCCATCCTTCGTGGAGAGAGTGACTCCCCCAAATAGGAGGGAGCTTCCCAAACCACAGACATCAGGGGTCCCCACCTGCAGGATCTCCGTTTCCCTGGCATAGCGTTGGGGCTGGATTTAGCTCATTGGGAGACCCACATGCCTCCAGATTTGACCCACCGTCTGGCAGACAGATAGGAATGGCAAACCCTTAGAGACCATGTGGATGTATGTCACTCTGTTGACTGCCTGCCTCCCGCAGAAAAGATCGAAGACAGATAGGCTGCTGCCTTCCATCCTCTCTCTGGCTCCATCCCCGTGGTCCAAACCACCCATAATGTTGTCAAAAGAATAAGGAATCAAAAACTTTCCTACTTTCTTGGAGCATTCTGAAGTGTAATAGAGGTGAAGATAGACCAAGATCAGTCAACCACTGATCTGGAAGTTGAGTCATGGCAACAAGGCTTCTTTTCTTGAGATACTGAAAAGTTTCGCTGTTTATCCAAGCAGCTTTGTCAGTCTGAGGAAATTTAGTGGCAAGGCCTCCATTTTATCGTTCACCTTGGTTTCACATCACCCTGGTCTGAATAGGCTCATAAGTTGGTCAAAGATCCGAATAGGATCATTAGGTGGACAACAGCCTGAATATGTTCATAGGTGGACCATGATCTGATTAGGCTCCTTAGGTGGAGAAAGGCCTAGGGCGTGTGAAAGTCTCACCAATGCAACCTTTCCCAACACCTGTTAAGTATGGGTCGTTAGCTATGGCCTTGCTGGTGGAGGTGTGAAGTGCTTCTGATTTGTCCAGGGACTGAAAAAAGTACCTCTTGGTAAGTAGCAGACATTGTGTCTGAGTCTCCCTCCCCTGTTTTTGTCCAATTGTAAGGTATATTAGTGGGTTTTTTTCCAAACTTGATTTCGTCCAAAAATTGTCCTTCCTTGTTCATTTCCTTCCTTCCTTCCTTCCTTCCTTCCTTCCTTCCTTCCTTTCTTCCATCCTTCCTTCCTTTATAGCCTACCTATATCATAAGATTTCAGGGTGAATGGCAAAGCTGTACAAAACAATTATAAAATATAACCTATTTAAAACAAAATTAAATTAAAGAACACAGCATTAAAGCACTCAAACATTTAAAAAAATTACTCTGAAACCTGTGCAGACCATGATCCTCAATCCACAAAGAGAGTTTCCTAGTGGAGATGCAGTTCCCAGACACAGTATTCTTTCTAGTCAACTTTCAATTTATTTATTATTGATTTATTTATTTGTTGTACTTATATCCCGCCCATCTTCCGGATCGGAATTCTGGGCATCTAACAGAATACAAAACCTCAATAGTGGAAAAACCAAAAATCAAACAGAAACAGAAAAAAAATCCAGTAAAATAGAGGAAGTCAATATTCATCATTCACCAGAACAGACGAGGCAGGCGGCAAAAAAATAAAAAATTAACTACTAAAAATTTAATAGGTTGCAGGGAAACAGTTTTATGAGAAGTCACTATAACATTGAGGTTTTGGTGAGAATCATGCTGAGCCCAATGACTCTTCCTGACAAATCCAGGGTGGAATTTTTGTTTCATCTGGATGTGATTATAGTTTATTTTTAGTTCAGCATACACCAGGGTTCACAAGAAACCAGACAATAGGAACACAAAGGATAGGGTTTTTATTAGCTAAACACTGGAAGGCACTGATAGAATCAATCCTAGATGTTACATTAAAATCTGTAAGGATGTTGTCGGATAGGAGGCAGGTGCCCTTTGGCCCTGCCTCAAAACAAAAGGTCAGGGGCTATAGAAGGTCACTTCTTCTCCAGGAATGCCATGTTGGCCAGGAGTGTGTGCACGCACTGAAGCCCCTCCTAAACACATTCTTCAGAGAAAGGTTCCCACAGGGAAGAGTACACTTGGTTATCAGCAGCAAGTGTCAAGAGTGGGCAGGCAACCATCTTGTGTTTCCTGGCCAACAGGAAATTTCTCATTGCAGCTTAGATTAGAGATTGACCCAAATAGAATCCAGCAGTTGAACATAAGTAGGTATACAGAGCAGAGGGACTTCCTTAAATGTAAAAATGGGACATAATCCACTTACAGAGGTGGGGCATTCCTCCTTCACCCCTCTCTCCTTTCAATGAAAGATTAATGTGTTGTTTCACTACACTCAACCTTTATGATACATTGGGTAAAAATAAATTTCCCAAGCTTCAGAAGCCAAACTAATCCAGATATTTCTTATTCCACCCTCCTTCTGTGGTAAGTCATTCTGATTCATCCACCTATGACTCAGATTGTTACATCTTGATTTGTTGCCAGGCATGCACTGAAATTCACTGGGGATCCCCATCATCCACCCTGTTGCTATTTGTCTCTGCCAACCTCAAAATAAGAAATTAATGTCATGCCTTGACAGCAGCTGAGCATGAAATGAGAAGTGAAACTCCATGAGGCGTTGAGACCCAACATATTTATCTGTGAGTAAAGTATCATCTCTAAGCCTTGACCTGCCGGGATAAAGATGTAACCAGTGCATGAGCAAATATCCTTTGATTGGTCTTCTTGCGCGGAGCAGGCATTTGGACTTGACGGCCTTCTAGACCCCTTCCAACTTCCCTATTCTATGATTCTATGATTGCTCTTCAGTGGAAAGATGGGGTATACATGTAATAATCAATCAATCAATCAATCAATCTGTGAATCAAGGATGCTTTGTATTTACTCTTAGACCTGACAGAGTGGTTGATCAATGTCAGATATTAGTTAGTGAAAGTATGTATTAGACAGGTGTATAAATAAATGGTTTGTGTGTATTTAATTGATTTCTAAAATGGAGTTTGCAAATGTGCAAAGTCACAGTGGTTCAGTCCAAAGTTTTTTCTATTAGACTGCAGGTGTAAAGAATGGGCTTAAATGGGTTTAGCTGATGCAAGGTGCTGCAATAGCCATGATGCAATGTGTTACCTAATTGGACAGGCAAATGTATTAATCGGCCTTCAATGGGCCTTTGTGAACAAGGCACCCATTCTTGTCTTTCTATGCCATGTGCTAATTATGTATGCCATGTATGATGAAATGATGCTATGCTGTTGATTCGTCTCCATGTAACTTATATCTGTATATATGTAATATAGTTGTTTTGTTTTTAAGTAAGCTCTGACTTTGTTTCTGCTTCTATCTATGTAATTGTTCAACAAGTATTTGCTTCCGCTGGCAGAGCAAATTGCAAAATACTTTGACAATAGCAGGCCTTCAATTAACACCAGGGAACTGGGAGCCATCATTGCATTACCCCCCAAATGACTTGGGCTTCGGTGGAGGCATTGTGGGAAATTAAAATGTTGACTCCACAAGGCAGTCATGGGTGCACTGCAGTGTCATGACATGTGTGTGTGTGTGTGTGTGTGTGTGTGTGTGTGTGTGTGTGTGTGTGTGTGTGTGTGTGTGTGTGTGTGTGTGTGTGTGAAAACAGAAGTAACTTTTACAAGCTCTCTGTGGGTCCTTCAGTGACACCCAGTCTCACCCAGAGTACCCTTCCACTCAGCCAAACCTTGAGAGCTCGTGGTCCTGTTTCTACATAGCTTAAGATGTATAACCACAGCCGTCTCCACAGCCATTTTTGCAAGAGCTAAGAGAGGAGTCAGCCAAACTGAAATATGTATAAGTGACTTGAGAACTCTTCGCATCCTTTCTGCTGGATTTCTTGAATTTTTTCCCTCCCCAACTTACCTCTCCAGCAGACACCTTAGAACATGCACCCCATCCACAGATCTGTGGTTGGATGCAGAACCTGCCTCACAAGCCCTTCCACATGAAGATTTGCTGACCCCAGGGCACAGAGAGAACTCCTAGTTCCTGAGCTCCTTGTCCTCTGAAGAGGCCAGCCACAAAGTGTCAGGAAGAAAAAACTGGCAAAACGTCAGGAGGAAAAACTTCCAGAACACAGCCAAACAGCTCGAAAAACTCACAACAACTATTTGCTTATTCGTTTTATTTGTGTATTTAAAATATTTTCATATCACCTTTTCCTTTAGGAACGACCCAAGGTGCATCATTAAAACACAACATTAAAGCTAAAACCAGTGAATTATACAAATATTAAATGAATTAATAACATTATGTTAAAAATGTGAGGGAAAGCACGATTGAAATGGATTTAGAAACAACAAGGCCATCTGTCCTTTAAAAACCTCTCCTCTTCAGTCTGAAGCTAAGGAAAAGCCTCCCTGGAGGGGAAGGTCATTGCCTGCTGACAGGGAGGACAGCAAAGATGGAGCAAGTCTGGCCTCATGTGGGAGGGAGTTCCAGAGTCTAGGTGCAATGAAAGAGAAGGCCGTCTCCCATTTCCTTACCTAGTGTATGTGTCAGGATAGTGGGACAGAGAGAAAGACCTCTCCAGATGATCTTCCATCTAGGTAGGATCATCAAGGGAGGTATAGTCTGTGAGGTAGCATAGTGCTAGCAGGTCATGGCAGCTACTGACTCCCAACTTGGGTGATATCAGAGATCTACTCGATTGTGCCTTGAATGGTACTGGATGACCTATTTCGAGGACAGGATTCAGCACCATGGATAGCTCCTGTGGAGGTCAAACTTGACACCCATCCCAGAGTCACAACCAGCCTCCTCCAACCCACTGGGAGTTGCCATCTTCCATTGCCTCTGCTCTCCAGCCATATTTCCCCTCCCTAGCCATAAGCAGCCCCATGGTGCAGGGGTTAAATGCCTGTCCTGCAGGTAAAACTGTGCTCATGACCTGGGGTTCAATCCCAGGTGGCAGGCTCATGGTTGACTCAGCCTTCCATCCTTCCGAGGTCGGTAAAATGAGGACCCAGCTTGCTGGGGGGAAGGGGGGCAATGTGTAGCCTGGATACTGTAATTAAAAACTGTAAACTGCCCAGAGACTACTTGAAGTGGTATAGGGCGGTGTATAAGTAGAACACTTTTTTTGCTTTGCTTGCTAGGATAAAACACTTTTTATAAGCAAGAGGCTGAAACCTCTCCCTATTTGTGGGACATCATCCAGACAGCTACTAGCATAAGGTAGATATTGAGCTGTTTTGGCCATCTCGGACGTACAACCAAAGGACAAAGGAGTGGTTTTCCAATTATGCTTTTTCCTCTTTGTCCCTTGGTTTGTGAACACAAACCTCATTTTTTGCTTCTGAAGTGTTAATACAATGAGCCGGCATGGCATAGTTATAGCAGAACCCACTCTCCCCCACCAGTGGCATAGTGTAGATTGCCAGCACCCAGGTCATGGCAGGTACAGTGGTACCTTGGATAACGACTGCCCCGGATAACAATTTTTTCGGATAACGACTGCAAATTTCCGGCTATAGGACTGCCTCTGATAATGAATTTTCCCTATGGGCTGCCTCAGATAACAAATCTCAATTTCTAGGTATAGGTCTGCCTCGGATAACGAATTTTCTCTATGGGCTGCCTTGGATAACGAATTTTCCCTATGGACTGCCTCGGATAACGAATTTCCAGCATGCATCAGTAAAAAAGAGTTATCCCGGGTGGCATTGCATCTGTACCTTTAAAGTGCACGTTATAAAGAGTTTTGAGCAAAAAAACAGGTGTCTGTGCCTTTTTTCCTAGGCTCCGGAATGGATTAATCGGTTTCCCATTCATTCCTATGGGAAACTGCGTTTCGGATAACGATGTGTTTCGGATAACGAATAACCTCGGAGAACGAATTAAAGTCATTATCGGAGGTACCACTGTATTGTGCTTCCTAACCCAAGGGTGGGTTGGCGAAGTGTGTGTGTGTGTGTGTGTGTGTGTGTGTGTGTGTTTGCATCCAAGCGAGTGCACCCCAGGTAGGCAGTCCAAGCCCAAGCTGAGGAGGGGTCTGGTTTCCCACCAGCACAAAACATTCCTGAGGTTCCCATGGGCCACCCTGCCTGCAACGACACACCCCCAACCAACCAGACCCCATGCTGGAGCCTCTGGAGGCAGGTAGGTGAAGGGTGGTGTGAAGGATTGAGTTGGGGGAGAGAGAGGAAGAAGCACAAAGCAGCAGTAATTTGTTTGTTTGTTTATTTATTTATTTATTTATTTATTTATTTATTTATTTAATATAGCTTGTATGCCGCCCACTACCCAAAGGTCTCTGGGCAGCTCACAATCAAAATAAACAATTCAGACAATTAAAACATCAAAATTGCAATAAAATAAAACAATAAAACATTTAAATACAATAGATACAATACATTAAAACACTACATTAAAATTGCCATCAGGACCCATAATCATCAGTTTAAAAACTTCTGGAACAGGAAGGTTTTTACTTGGTGCCGGAATGTCATTGTCGGTGCCAGGCGGGTCTCACTTGGGAGGGCATTCCATAATCTGGGGCAGCGGCCGCAAAGGCCCTGTTCCTACAAGCCATCCCTTTCATTCTTGCCAGTGTGCCAGTTGTGGGACTTGGGTTGCAAGAGGCACAGTGGTGGTTTGGTGATATTGGAGCAGCCATGAAAGCAGAGGGTCAAAAAGAGTTAGGGTCATAAATCTGGGGTTCCTGGGATGAGCCACACTCCACCCATGAATGGAAGCGAAGGTATGGGGCGGCCCAAAGAAAAACAGACAAGCCCAGCTGTAAGGATGATGCATCTGTTTTCAGAAATGCAAAACTCTTCCTGCCTGCAAAATTTGAAATCCTCGCTCATCACATACATCACCAGAATTAAGTTCTGCAGCAGGATGTTGGCGCCAAATAAGTCCCAATGATCTGGAGGTCCCAGACCTTGATTTCAGACCTAAGTGTTGGAAGATCTGGGTTCATACCCCAATTGGCCATGAAGCTCACTGGGTGACCTTGGACTAATCCCTATCTCTCAAGTCTAACTTCCCCGAGAAGGATAAAAATAGGCAAGGAGGACTTTGGACAAAACCGTGAGCTCAGTGACGGGAAACCCATCCAGGAAAGTAACAAACGGACAAAGATAAAGCTGTGCTAATTTCTGATTTTCTTTTCTTTCTCTTTTTTAAAAAGCAGTTTGGGGAATTTCATTTTTGAGCTCAGTCCATAAAAGCCCTGTTCACTTACTGTAGGTGGATTATCATAATAAAAAAAATAAGGTGTGCAGGGCTGGGGTAGGCGGTGGGGAGAACGAAACAGTTTGAGGATGTACACATGTTAGGCAGAGAAGAGGGGTGGATTGAGAGAGGGGTCAGGGAAGCCATTCATGTGAGTAGTGAAAACCCCTCTCTCAACAAAGGTGGGGGGCTCATACACCATCTGTCTGCTACTTACCAAGCAGCCATCCCTAGACAAATCAGAAGCACTTCACACTTCCACCCGCAAGGCCACTGCTCGCAACCCATACTTAATAGGTGTAGGCAAAGGTTGCATAGGTGTTTTTTCACACACCCCAGGCCATTGTCCACCTAACAAGTCTATTTAGGCCAGGGTTGGGTGAAATCAAGGTGAACTATAAATTGGAACCCCTCCTGCCACCTTTGGTGAGACTCAGGAATCTACTTGGATGAGTAGCAAAACATTTTGATCTCACAAGAAAAGAAGTCCAGTTGCCATGATTCAACTTCTGGATAATCTCACCTGGATGACTGAGAATCTCCACAGACACTCAGGCACAGGGTTACATGAGAACAGGACCCTAAGGATTGGAGGATCGAGACAAGGGAAAGACAACACCAGCCTCTCAAAGGTGAAGTCACTGGTGTACTACTAGTGGTATCTCCAATGGCAGCAAGAGTAACAGACTTGTGTGTGGGAATCTGCCTCTAATGCTCTGCCTATGCTTAGTCAGCCTAACTCTGAATAATCTCAGACAAACAGCATGGGTCTTACATCACACTAAGAACACTCTCTTATTGGGTAAAAGGCTGACCAATAGAGAGCCCAGTACAGGGCTGGTTAAACATGGTGACTGGGGAAGCGTGGGGGTTGCATTCCAAAGATGCTATTCTACAGAACATGCTCAGAGGACACAAGCTGTATGTTATTGGATGGGGCTGTGCTGACGTATCTATGATGTGTTGGGAAGTAATAAAGAGCCTAGCAGGAGGAGGAGGAGAGAGCTTTAACCATCGACAAGCCTGCCTGATCGTTCTCCCGGCTGCTAAGCATCAAAGAGATCTCTGTGTTCGAGTACTCCTTCATTCCTTCACTATTAACCTCCCTGCTGGTTAAGGGAGATTAATCATATCTACGGATATCCCAGGAAGGCAATCCCTACACTTGTGGGTACATGCTGAGTTCTTAACCTACCAGGAAATTGTCCCTTTCTAATCAAAGCAGGTAGATACCGAGCTGTAAGTAGAGTGGAAAAACTGTGGTTTCACCTCAGGATAACTAAATGTAGGGTGTGTCCAAATTCAGAGAGGTTTTAAGAAAGTAAACAGCAACAACTCTTAGCTCTACTCACTTTTTTAAAAGGCACCGAACTCAAAGTATTGAATCATACTGGTGGCAGTGATGGAATCACAGAATCATAAATTTGGAAGAAACTTCAAGGGCCACCCAATCGAACCCCTTGCCATGCATGAACCCCCATCACAGGACTCCAAACAGATGGCCACCCAGCTTCTGCTTAAAAACCTCCAAAAAAGGAGACTCCACCACCCTCCTTTGTGACAACATATTCTACTGCCAAACAACCGTCATGAAGTTCTTCCTAATGTTTAAATCGAATCTCTTTTCCTGTAGTTTGAGACCATTGCCCTGCGTCCTAGTCTCTGAAAGCCATGGAAAACTAGTTCCCTCTTCAATATGACATCCTCTCAAATATTTAAACATAGCTATTATATCTCCTCTCAGCCTTCTTTTTGTAAGGCTAAACATTCCCAGCTCCCTAAGCCGCTCCTCGGAAGACATTTCTTCCAGTCCCTCAATGATCTTGGTCGCCCTCCTCTAGACCCATTCAAGACTGTCAACATCCTTTTTAAATAGAGGTGCACAGACTGGACACAGTACTCCAGGTGGGGTCTAACCAGAGCAGAATAGAGTGGTACTATCACTTCCCTTGATCTAGACTCTATGCTTCTGTTGATGCAACCATAAGCACATTGACTTTCTTGGCCGCCGCATCACACTGCTGACTCATGTTCAATTTCTCGTCCACACAGACTCCAAGATCCCTTTCACAGGTACAATTCTCCAGCCAGGTGTCTCCCATACTATATCTATTCAATTCATTTTCTTTCTGCCTAGATGCAGGACCCTACATTTCTCTCTGTTGAAACTCATTCCACTAGGTTTGACCCAGCACTCTAATCTGTCAAGGTCATTTTGGATTTTTATCCTATCTTCTAAGGATGGGAGTCAAGAGTAAAAAAAAAAAAAAAAACCTCTTTTATGATACATTTTTATTTATTTTCTACATTAAATTGCATAAAACAAATATATTGCTTGTTTCCTGTCATGTTACCAATTCAATCAAAGTTTTTCCCAACATTTGTGACCAGTATAATTCATATCTCCTTTCCCAGCTTGAATAGGCATAGTTTCATACTTAGTTTCCTTACTATCCCATCCATATTCTATCTTTACTTACATCCATTTTAATACAAAGAATATAGCCTGTCCAATCTCAACAATCTATTCAATCTCACTGTTTAGCTCTTCAATACTAAGTAATTTAGGATATATTTCGCTAACTATATATCTTCTATATATCATCCACAGTATAATTACCTATTCTTGCAATGAGCGCCTAATTTCAGCAATCATGATCTCTAGTCATCTCTAATTCAAGTTAATACTCTATGGCAGGGGCGGCGAACACGAGGCTCTCGAGCCGCATGCGGCTCCCGGCCAAAATGAATGCGGCTCTTTGCCTCTTATCATTATTTTGTATACTGTGGCTCTTTGCCAAGTTTGGATTTTGTTATGCTGCTTCTGAGGAGGGACCTCTGAGGAGAGATCTCCGAGCACGTAGTCCTGCCCCCAGGCTGCATCATCACGTCTCCCATCCCCCGGAAACAACTTGTGTCACATGTTGTGTCACATCTTGCCATTAGTTCTTAGTGTGGAGGACGCAGCACACCCTCACCATCACTGCAGGATTTTTACCCTCACTCAAAATGGCAAAATGCAAAGCTAAACGAAAATATGAAGATGAACACTGGACATTTTTGGAAGAATGGGAAGATGCTTTCTTCTTTATTGAACGGAATGGGAAAGCGCTGTGCTTAATATGCAATACTATGATATCACATTTCAAGGCTTCAAATCTTCAGCGTCATTTTAGAACTCTCCATGCTAATATTGACAAGGAATAACCCAAAGGTACTGAACTACGCAAGCAAAAATTGAGCACCTTGAAAAGCCAGGTAAAAAGACAGTCTCAAATGTTTCAGCAATTAACCAAGCATGGAGAAACTGTGACCCTTGCATCCTATAAAGTGGCGTGGAACATTGCCCGTGCTAAAAAACCATACAATGAGGGGGAGTTTCTAAAACAGTGTTTTGCGGATGTAATTGAAACCTTGGCTCCAGACAATAAAAAACTCAAAGATTCCATCAATGATCTCCAGCTGTCACAGCACATAGTTGAAACCATAATAGCAGACATAAATAATGTGCTTGAGTCAGATCTACATGCAGACTTGAACGCATGTGCTTATTTTAGTGTTGCATTAGACGAGTCATGCGACATACAAGACAAGCCACAGTTGGCAATATTTGCGTGAATGGTTTCTGAGGACTGCGTGATTAAAGAAGAGCTTCTCGACATTGTTGCATTAAAAGACAGAACTTGCGGTACTGACATAAAAGAGGCAATGACTGCCGTTTTTAAAAAAGCGAATATGTCTTTTGAAAAACTCACCGCAATAGTCACGGATGGAGCACCGTCGATGATTGGCTCAGTAAATGGACTTGTGGGTCTTTGTAAAGGTGATGACGCCTTTCCTGAATTTTGGAACTTCCACTGCATCATCCATCATGAGCAACTTGTGTCCAAAACACTGAATTTAGACCACGTTATGAAGCCTGTGATGGAGATTGTGAACTACATCCGTACGCACGCCCTTAATCACCGGCAATTCAAGAACCTCATTGCAGAACTTGACGCAGACTTGCCTGGTGACCTGCCACTGCACAGCGCAGTGAGATGGCTCTCAAGAGGCAAAGTAATTTCGTGCTTTTTTGAGCTTTTGGAAACAGTAAAATTGTTTATGGCAGAGAAGAACAAAATGTATCTATCCTCTGCTTTCAGACCCCAAGTGGCTTATGGATTTGGCATTTTTAGTGGACATGCTTTCACACTTGGATAAACTAAACGTGGACCTGCAGGGGAAATTAAAAACTCTTCCTGAGCTGACACAAAGTGTATTCTCCTTTGTAAACAAGTTGAAGCTTTTTAAAGCACACATTCAAAACAGCAATCAATCCCATTTTTCTTCTTTGCGCAGCACCCTGCAGAAGACCGGTGTTAAAACAGATATAGCTGGATACGTGAAACAACTTACACAACTGCAAGAGAAGTTTACTTTCCGGTTTGAGGACTTGGACCAAAAAAGACCACAGATCACTTCTCATCGACCCGTTTAATGCTGACACCGACTGCCTTGTTACTGATGAGGCAGCGAGTGAACTAGAAATGATTGAGCTACGCGAGGACGATAGACTGAAATCTCTTTTGAAGAAAGGCCATGTTACGTTTTGGAGAGCTGTGCCAACTGAAAAATACCCGTGTGTAAAAAGAGCCGCTCTCAAGCTGCTGTCTATGTTCTCGTCAACATACGTCTGTGAGAAGCTGTTTTCTACTTTGAAACACGTGAAATCAAAGCACCGGTCCATTCTGACTGACACTCATGTAAAGGAACTGCTCCGAGTGGCTACAACTGAATACAAACCTGATTTGCAGAAGATTACTGAAAACAAAAGATGCCAGAAATCCCACTGAGATTATCATCTCATCACTCCAACAAGGTAACAAAAAACACCTGACTGAGCATGTTATATTATGTGTTTAATATATTATTGTTAAAATTATATGCTTTTGTGTGAGTGTTTGTCTGTTTTGGCAGGTCACTCTGTGGTGTGGCTCTCTGACTCTCACAGTTTAAAGTTTTTGCTCTTTTTGTCGAACTTGTTCGCCACCCCTGCTCTATGGGCTACTATAAAAGAGCTACCTCCTGGTCTATATGTTTTACTTTATGCATAGAAGGTCTTGTCTATGCCTAACTGCCACTATTCTTTTTAAAATCTAACAGATTAACATATATTTATACATCAGGTTTGTCTTCACAATTCCATTTTCTGTTTCCCATACCATACCAATTACTGCATCTAGTAGCCTTAGATAATCAGAATACAGAAAACATTTTTATGTAATGAATTCCCTAAGCCAAAAATTCTTTTTTTTTCAGTTTCCCCTTTTCCTGCCAAGCCCCTTACCTAGATGTTTTTCTTTTGTAAAATCCATTATCTTTATGGGTTGTTGTATTATCTTGATAGTAATCTTGATGGCTGCTCTGCTACTGAAAAAGTCCCAAATTTTCCTCTTTTTGGCACCCATTTTAAGTAAAAGAGATGTGACTATCGTATTCCGTGGACTTGGCACATATAAGGGCTTATCCTGCACCATTCTTGTCATATTTGTGTTCATGTTGAGATCTGCTTGATTTGAGCTAATTTCTTGATTCAAGCTAATTTCAGTTTGTCCCAGGGATTTCATGTTATCCAAGAGTTTCTATTGAGATCTAGCTTGTATAGTTCCTGCTGTTGTCATCTGTAGCATGGAGTCCGGTGTCCGCTCTATTTCTGTTACTTTATCAAGATTGGAAATCTTTCTATCTTTAGAGGTTGGGTCCAAGATATCTATTCTTCTTTGTAATCCAGATAATAGTATATTTGAGAATTCTTCTTCTGAGATAATTTCCCAATCCATTGTGTTTTCCATTGTTTTGTGTGCTCACAACAAAAGGTTAAAATTGCTTGTAATTAAAGTTTCTGCCATTTAATTTCCAAAAGGGAGGGGTATAGAAGGAAATGACTGAATTAAAGTCCAAGAAGCAAGGAATAGCTATTTTCAGCCTTTGTTTTCAAAACATGATATTATCTCAAGGTCTTCTAGGGATGGGAGTCAAAGGGGGTGGAATCCTCTTTTTGAGGTCATAGAATATAATTACAGTGTAGTTCAAATGCTACTTTCTCAGTGGAGCCAAGGTTACAATAGGACTTCTGTTCCCAAGCAAAGTTTTTTTGAAACCAGATTTCTACTGTCCTAGAAGTGGTAGAGTGGGAGGGCTTGGTTCCCTAAAGGAAGCCAGGTTGATCTCAGCAAGGGCTGCATTTAAATGGGAAAATGGGGTTCCAAGTGGGCATGAAAGGTCTCCCATTTTCCTTCCTCCACTGCCCAGGGAGTCTCCAAGGAATTAACCCCACTAGAGGTTATCTCCTGAGCTGCAGTCTGATACCTTCAGAGTTCTCTGCCTCGAATGAGCCAGGTTATTGTCCCTGTGCTGACTAGGAAAAAATACTGTGAATGAGGACACATTAGTAGTGTCTAAATTCAAAAGTATTGTTTTAACTCAATCATAATCATAATCAGGATCTCTACTCCAGGCATGATACCATAGTCTTTCGAGACTGAAGGATGCCAATGTAATCAGGTAGTGTTCATCTCTTACAATTACACCTAAGTAGACTTATCAAAGTATATATAAAGCAAGTTAAGTTCTTGTAAAGAGCATGGAACACGGTCTTTTCTTTTGCTTCTCTGTTTGTCAAAAGTCATACTAGTGTTGGTAAACTTCCAGAAATGTGAGTCATCTCCCAACCGTTTCACCAGCTTCCATCTTCCTTTTGTTATCTTTATCCAGGGAGAGTATAGAATAGATTTCAGGAGGGTGTGCTGCTTTTTATAATTGCTTCAGCTTCAAAGCTAATATATGGCAAGCCTCATCTAAACATGCATCCTAGAATCATAGAATCATGGATTTGGAAGGGTCCAACTTTCTGCTCAAGGCAGGAATCTACCTGTCAGGTCGTTGTCTAAATTTCTCTTGAATGCCTCCAGGGTTGGAGCACTCACCTTTAATTGTAATTGGTTCCACTGAATAAATATTGTTTTATGCCTGATTCCCATATACGGTTCTTTTCTTACACATAGCAAGAAATGCACCTTCGGGGCTGTTGTTTTGTATTTCATGTTGTTTCATGCTCCCACAAAGCTGAGGCTCTGTTTCAGTTCTTCCTTTAATAAGAAATTTGAGATTATTCCCAGGTGTAGAGCCTTAGAGTGACAGGGTGTGAGAAAGTAACAATATTGTAAAGGTATTGTGATATCACAACAAGGATGTGGTGTACTGGATAGAGAAGTCTTTCTCTTGATCCCACCACCTTCACAGGTCCATTTGGTGGGTCCATGGGCGAGGGCCTTCTCTTTTGCTGCACCAAGACTTTGGAGTTCTTTCCTATAGTAGGCCAGGCTGGCGCCATCTTTGTTCTCCTTCCAGAAGCAGGAAAAGACCTTTCTCTTCAGGCAAGCTTTCAGTCAGTGACTGTCTGCCTAGCTGGAGTTCTTCAATAGAATGTTGTATCTTACAGCTTTGCATTTGTTTTGATGTTGCTTAACTTTTAAAAATATTGGTATACATACTGGTATGACTGATGAAGCTGTTTGGATGAGCAGTGAAACGTTTCTATCTCTCAAGAAAAAAAGTCCAGTTGCCATGACTCAACTTCCAGATAAAGTCACCTGGATGACTGAGAATCTTCACAGACATTGTTTTTAGCAAAGCAAAAAAGTGTGCTGCTTATAAACCACCCCTAGCACTCAAAACACTCTCTGGGCAGTTTATAATGTAATCTTGGGGGTTTAGGACATAACTATTCAGGCTACATATTGCCCCCCCCAGCAATCTGTGTACTCATTTGAATGACCTCAGAAGGATGGACATCTACATGAACCTTGAGTTGGCTACCTGGGATTGAACCCAAGGCCGTGAGCACAGTGTTGGCTGCCATACAACAGTTTAACCCCTGTGCCACAATGCTCTTGGCTTAAACATTATCTTTCAATAATGCAAGCTGCCTTGAGTCCCTTTAAGGAGAAAGTTGAGGTAAATAAACATATTTTAAATGAGCTAATAAACTGGACAAGGTCAGGAGATGCTGGTTCAAATTTCTTCTTAGACATGGAGACTGAATAGGGAGTTGTGTTCTGTTGTGTTGTGTTGTGTTCTGTCATTACAGTCGTGACCGACTCTTTGTGACCCCATGTCCATGGAGTTTTCTTGGCAGGAATACCAGAGTGGTTTGCCAGTTCCTACTCCAGGCACCTACAGCACCTGGTATTCCCTGGTGGTCACCCACCCAAGTACTAACCAGGGCTGACCCTGCTTAGCTTCCTAAATCAGGTGAGATTGGATGTGCTTAGGGCTCCTTAAACATTTTACATACCTTGAAAACCTTCTGGGGTCAACACAAGTTAGATGTGACAGACACATGTTAGAAAATATGTCACAGCAATCCACAGGAGAACTCTTTTTCCTGCTACGGAAGAGATATAGCAAAAGAGTTGCCCTCCACCCCCAGCTAACATGAAAATCAGCTGAAAAGAGGAGACAGATCCATATATAAGAGCGATAAACTAACTAACTTTATTTATTTATTTTGTGAATAGATATATATTTTTAAAAAACCACTTGCAAATTGATATTAAAAAGTTCTCCATGGTCTTAATAAAAAAGTATAGAAACATATACTAAGAGGCATTCTGACAACAGAACTCAAAATGTTCGCAAACAAACCATCATTCTACCTCTGTCATTAGGCTGGCTCAATAAACTCTGTTCTCCTATAATATGGAATTCAACTTACATTGGAGACAGCTCAGTTAAGAGTGGCACAGGGCACAGATCTAGACTCCTGGCTGCCCAACCCCTGGCCAATGCAGCCACATCCATGGTTACCTAGCTTGTGTTCTCCACAAAGCTGTGTAGCCACACAACAGGATGATGAATTAGAATCAAGTGATCAGTCAAGAAGACCACAAGCTGTAGGCTCTATATTATTTATCCTTCAGAACACAGAAAAAATGCTTTTCTGGAACACCAACTCTGAGAATCCTCTAGAATTCCAGGAGTCCCACAATTCTTGGAGGTGAAGTACCCTACAAGGAAGACTCTCTCTAGGTCGGGACCTGAAGGCAGAAATTCTGTCTCCAGTTTGCATGTAAGACTCATTTGCAAGAGGTGTTTGGCTCTAGAATCACATGGATGGTGTGTTCAGTCCCTGGAACTTCTACCAACCCAACCTCCTGTCCAGGGAACACTCATTAGGTCTGTGGTGACAAAGACCATTTGGGATGCGAGTGGAGAATGCTGGCAAGCAATTTAACAGAGAATGAATGAACCGGCCTTTCCTCTAAAGCTGTGGTTTCCCTACCTTGAATTCACAGATGTTCCTGGGCAATAAGCTACAACTCCCAGAAATCCTGAGCAGCCCAACTAGTGGTGAAGGCTTCTGGGAGTTGCAGTCCATGAATGGCTGGGGTCCCAAGACTGCGAACCACGGCTCTAAATAATTAAAAGCAGCAGAGTTGTAGAAATGTCTTCCAAAGTATCAGTGCAAAGATCTCTGGATTTGCTGAAGAGGAGGTAGACAAATACCCATTCTGTCTCAACACAATAAACTTACTGGCCTTTATTAACACCACATCCCTGCCGTAGTATTTTAGGAGTGTAGATAAGGAGTGTAGAGAGGAGTGATGGCATCAGCATGTACTAAGCACAGGAACATGGCGTTCTGGCCCTGTAAGGAAATTCCTAAGAACCTCTTTTTTGGCAGAAGAAAGATAACCAGTTCCATTCCTTAAGCCACAAATATGAGACTGAGAAGGATGAGTTTGCCAATTTGTTCCCTCCCTAGTTCTCAATAGTAGGGAGGTCCATTGTCTCTGTGATTAATTTCAGCCTTGTGGGTTTTTCCCCCAGTACCATTAGAAACTGCTTCAAGGTGAGGAATTCCTCAGAATTCATATTCGCAATCAGATCATGAGGGGTTGTGACTTGATCACCTTTAAATGCAATGATGGGTGTTTATTTTATTTATTTATTTATTTATTTATTTATTTATTTATTTATTTATTTATTTATTTATTTATTTTAGTTATATCCCTCCAATCAGGCCAAACAGCCAATTTCATTGTAAAAACTACCCACATTTTTAACACCTTAGCCAGATCACCCCAATACACAGAGTACTGGAAATATCTGACTGCATTACATACAAATACAGACATATTTATTTCTTACTTAAGAGTGACTTTTGATCAGATGGTGTGGTATATAAATCAAATAAATAAATAAATTACTTGTGTGCATTTGAGTGTGGGTCTACTTGCTGTGAACCAGGTTTAAAAAAAACACCCAAACTCCTTTTTTGCCACGAAGACTTCATGCACAGTTAAAAACAGCAGCTAGCGCTTGGAAGTATGGTGCCTTTCTGACTACTCTCTGCCTTTTAATATATCGTTTTTGTAAAATAATGTGCTGAAATGTTTTAAATTTCAAACATTTGATTTTTATACAGGCGGCAATAAACTCAGTTTAAAAAGCAACAATGGTTGCATTAGTATCCCAAATTTTTTATACCTGTTTCTGGAATTTTTTTTTTTTGCCTTTATTGTCTTTGAATGAAACCATAGGTAAAAGGACCAGCAGAGGATTGGGGGGGGATTGTTGCTTTCGGACCACAAATCCCAGAATTCCCTAGCCAGCTTGACCAAAACACACAACCCCCACTCCAAAACTTTTCTACACTCTTGTTTTACTTTTTCTTTCAATCTTTTTCATTTCAAGATAGCCAAAGGAAATTAAAACAAACGCAACCGGCTTGCTAGCTGGGGGATTCTGGACAAGGCTGACCAAATAAGTAGCTTTTCCAAGTACAGACAGCGTACAGTCTGTGTTCTTCTAATTGGTTTCAGTCCAGACCAGAAGGGGTGGGGAGGACTGGGGGAGCAGAATAATTTATCAAGAAGTCCAGGAGTTAATATTTTCTTTTCTCAGAGGTATTTCACAGAACCATAAGATAACAGATTTGGAATTTGGCCAATAAGGCCATCCAATCCCTCCCATCCATTCATTCTAGCAATCCAGATCTCAATATACAGTAGTACCCCAGTATCCGCTGGGGATTGGTTCCAATCCTTCCTGTGGATAATAAAAACCGTGCATAAGAGAGAACGCCAAAATGTTCCCAGAAACTGCTGTTTATGATAGTAACTTGCTTTACAGCTGCTGTTTTGCAATGGTAGCTTGCTTTACAGCTGCTGTTTTATGACAGTAGCTTGCTTTACAGCTGCTGTTTTATGACAGTAGCTTGCTTTGCAGTTGCTGAATTATTTATTTATTTTTCCTCGGGATCAGTGGATAATGAATCAGTGGATACAGGGGTCCTACTGTATTAATATGCTTTGTCTCTATTTCGTCTGTGTGATCTTCTAATAAATAACACAGAAATAACATGAGGCTGCAATCCTACACAATACTTAACAATAACATTAACAATAGCAATAACAATGTGCCTTCAAGTCCATTCTGACTTTTCATGGCTTTCCAGGAACTGAACATTCAAAAATGGTTGACCTTGGTCCGGGGTGTGTGTGCCCTCAGGCTGTGCTGCTTGCCCAGGTTGGCTCTTCTCCCTGGAGGCAAAATGAGGAGCATAACTCCCAATCTCCACCTCCAAGACCAAAGCTACTGAGCTGTATCCAACATGGCAGTCAAAGGCACTTGATATGGTGGCGATTACTTCTGGCTAGACACGTGTAGGATCGCTCCTGCCCATCTCATAACCCGACAGAGAAGTGCTTCTTGACCTTTTCTTGCAAGTGGTGGAGCTTCATGCGCTCAAGGGCTCCCCAAAGCTGCAGAGCGACAGACTCTTTCCCTTCTGTGCTCTTCAGCTGGGAGAGGTAGTTGTGAAGTTCCACCTGGAGCTCCTCGGGTCTCTTCTTCTCACTCACAGTGCTGTGATCGGCGCTGTGGGTGAGGATACGTTTCAAGCGCTGCAGCCTCCTGGTGGACTTGACCTCGTAAGGGACAAAGTCGATGAAGGCTTCTTGGCAGTCCCCAGTTCCTGGACGAGACAAAAAAAAATTGTTATTACTATTTTATTTAAAATATCTCTATCCTGCCTTTCTCCACGAAAGGACCCAAAACAACAGAGGATGAGGTGCTATGTCTATAACACATGCCCTAGTGACATCCCGGCTGGACTACTGTAATGCGCTCTATGTGGGGCTACCAATGAAAAGTCTCAGGAAACTTCAATGGGTCCAAAATGCAGCAGCCAGACTGCTGATTGGGGGTGGGGTACAGAGATCACATTACACTCCTTTTAAAACAGCTCCACTAGCACAATCTCAAAGTGTTGGTTTTAACCTACAAAGCACTATATATTAAATATATGTTAAATGTATTAGTAGCGAGGCGTTACGATGTAAAGGGTGCTTTCTTGCTGCTTGATTTTAATTATGTGTATTGTTCTGTTTGTTGTCTCTGTATTGTGAATTTCCTGCCTGCTCAGCTTTGTAAGCCGCCCAGAGTTCCCTTGGGAAGATGGGCGGGGTATAAATCTAATAATAAATAAATAAATAAATAAATATATGACCTGGGTACTAGCTACCACAAAGATCGAATCTCACAGTATCAACCAACTCAGGTGTTAAGGTCATAAGGAGAGGCCCTTCTCTCCATCCTGCCACCCTCACAGGTACGTCTTGTGGGAACCCGTGAAAGGGCCTTCTCAGCTGCTGCGCCCAGACTCTGGAACTCCCTCCCACTAGAGGCCAGGACTGCCTCATCTCTGTCGTTCTTCTGGAAACGGGCAAAGACCTTTTTCTTCAGGCAAGCTTTCCCTGAATGATGGACTACCATTATGTGTCTTTTATATGAATCTATATGACCACATAGACTTTGTGTTTATAACTACTTATAACCGTGATGCTTTAATGTACTGTTGTCTATTAATGCTGTAAGATGTCCCTCAATTCCTTGTTCTCAGTACTTGAACATGTCTTAATTGTACTGGACTGTATAATATCCCTCATTCTGTAAGCCACCTTGGGTCCTTTTCCAAGGAGAAAGGCGGAGTAAAAATACTCTAAAATAATAAAAACAAATAAATAATATAATAAGATTTCCCCCAGTTCCTCATAGTTGCTGTCCTGGGTTTCTGTTTAAAAAACAGGGCTATTAGGCTGGAAGTTAAACATGTAGAATCACAGAATCACAAACTCATTAAGTTTGAATGGGACCTATAAGGCCACTGATTCCCACCCCCTGCTCAAGGCAGATCATAGGATATCTGCTAAGTGATGGTCTAAATTTCTCTTGAATGCCTCCACTGTTGGAGTGCTCACTGTCTCCTGAGGTATTTGGTTCCATTGCCATACTGCTCTAACAGTTAGGAAGTTTTCCCTGAGACGCATTGGGTGTAGGCCTTTGAGATCCAATCTTTTAATCAAAACATAAATTTCGTGGTGGCTTCTAAGACAGAAGGAGAGAGAGAGAGAGAGTAGCTTTCTAATCCATTGGTAATTTAATTGCACAAACGGAGCAAAAGGAAATACAACTTACTGTATTCACTCTTGAACCACGGTGCCTAAAAGGTGACCTGATTGAGGGTTATAAAATCATACACGGTGTGGACAAAGTAGGTAAGGAAAAATGGTTTTCCCTATCGCACAACACTAGAACTAGTGAAACTTTTGAGTGCTAGATCTCAAACAAACAAGTACTTTTTCACCCAGAGGATCACTGGTCTGTGGAACTCCCTGCCAGAAGAAGTGGTGACAGCTGCCAGCCTTGACAGCTTTAAGAAAGGATTGGACAAGTTCATGGAGAACAAGGGTATCAGTGGCTATCATGATGGATGCCTAAGTGACAACCAGAAGTCTTCAGCCTTAAAAAGCTTGCCCCATTGGTCCCTGGTGTAAGCCAGCATCTGCAAAGTTAGGTGTTAATATACCTCCCCAGAGTAGCCTTGTTGCTAGATGGGAAGTACAGAAAGTCAATTAATTAATTAATTAATTAATTAATTAATTAATTAATTAAATTATTCCACAGATACATGTTTAAAAACCTGCGGCTGCCCACTCAACACACAAATTAATCCCTTTATATACCTTATAATGGCCAAGCACTCAGCAACAGCAACTAAGCTGCAACTGGCAAAGTGGCAAAAGAACACTAGAGGATAATCACATGTATTTTACTGCATAAGACAGCTCCAGTTCTAATGGCAAAGCTGCCATGTCTTCTGGGTCTGCTTTAGGCATCCACAGAAGGAACAACACACCAGGTTGCTTCTACTGTACAGGACAGACTGGCTAAGAACCACATTTCTGTCTCATACCAATCATGCTGCATGTTAAGATGGGCCAAGGAGGAGTTTAGGCCTACATCACCACTCTGAGAAGCAAATCTCACATCTCTCTTACAAATTTAGGGGCTTTTTACACGACCCCTAAGATCCGCTGGCCACTTAAATTCGGACCAGAGATCTTAGGGGTTCCTCGCTCTTCTCTGTCCCCACCTCCCTCCGCACTTCCTGGTTGCTGGCTGCCTGAGGGAGGGAGAAAAAGAAAGAAAAGAATGGCGGTTTACCTCCGTTTTGTTCTGGGCAGCATTCAGATCTCTTAAAGGAGCGGGGCGGAAAAAAAAAGAACAAACAGAAGCCAGGAGAGCCCCGCACTCACTATCCTTACACCGGATCAAATATTTGTCTCATCCAAAAAGCAGGTACAAGAAAAGTGCAGTTTGATCGCGCTAAGTGGGCGGGGTCGCACTTAATTGTCTGCAAAGTCCGGAGCTGGTGGGTAAACATTTTTAAGGTCTGGACCTTGCAGCCATTTGCGGCGGAGCTTAGGGGTCATGTATAAACGCCCTTAAACTCATTGCTACCATAGGAATAGCCCTGAATGAGATGCTATAACTATAACCTTGAATGGACCACTTCAGACTGCAGGGGAAGACTAATGCAATAAAATACTCCATATACCCATTCCTCGCACAAAGAAAGCTAGGGTGGCAGGAATAAGGTGAGGGTAGAGCCATTTTCCCTGGCATGTTAGTTTTCTATGTGCAAGGACTTTGTTGAAATGGGAAATTCAGTCATACAATGCCCTGTTGATTGCCTGAAGTGGTCAATAATCACCAGGTTTTATTTTAACTGTCATGGTTCTTGAAGGACGGGAAGTTGGGAATTCTAAAGCCCTCTCGGGACTCTCACAAAATCGGAGTGTGTGTGGGATTCCCATGAAAGACTAAAAATAGATTAATGCCCTTTTCAAGTGTATATCGGCCCTACGTGTCTGGGTGCAGTGTCCTACCTGTGCTGTCTCCTCTGCCATTGTCTTTGACGAGATTACAGGTGGTGCAGAAGGTGTCATGGAACTGGTTCCCAGGGACGCTGACCTCCAGGCCTTGTGCCGAGCAGTTCTTGTGTGCCTTGCACGGCTCTGTGCTGGAAGCGACACCGGAGAAAGTCCCTGGAGGACACGGTGCGCATTTGGTGTCTTCCTGTGGGTTGCCTATGAGACACAACCATGGCAGGTGGAAAACAGTCGGTGAAACCTCTCCTATCATTTTTTAACATTAATTTTTTATTAATTTTTGAGAAACTAATAAGTAATACATACAGAATAATACGTAATTACGTCGCTTGTTTTTGCATCCCCCCTCCCCAACCCCTCCCCAACACCTGGAACCGAAGAACAAATTATTTTCCATTCTTTCCTACAAGCTCTTTAGTACATCCCACCAATGTCTTTGGCTTCCTCTTAAACCTCCTTACTTTCTTCATAGCTTCAGCCAATCCTTCAGTTTTTTACATTTCTCCCATATTTCTTTGGATACTTTTTCTTCCCTAATCCATCTAAAGTAACTATACCACTTTTCTTTTTCGTAATTTCCCAATCTTCCCATTTTTAATCTTGCCAATATGTCTGATTGTATTGTTTCAAGAAGATATAGATTCCAATTATCCTCATTCCATTTAGTGGAATCACCTCTCCTATCATAAGAACATAAAACATAAGAACAGCCTTGCTGGAACAGGCCACAGCCCATCCAGGCCAGCATTCTGTCTCACACAAGTTTCCTCAAGTTTAAAAACCCCAGTCTCACTCACTTTATAACCCAGAGCACAGAGAGAAATCCCAGTTCCCTGAGGTCCTGGCTCTCTGAAGATGCCGGCCACAGAGTCTGGTGAAACGTCAGGAAGAAAAACTTCCAGAACACGGACAAACAGCCTGAAAAACCCACAACAATCAGATCCCGGCCGTGAAAGTCTTAGAGAATACATTGTAGATACAGAAGTTTAAATACAATACATCAGAAATGAATGTATCACGTTTATAGCTCTCAGTTTAATAGGTTGCAACAGAATTACTGAATTTGACAAATAAAAAAGCACAAAAGCCCCATCAAGATAAATTTACAGATTAAATTTTTAACCACAGCTGAGTCTCTCCCCAGTAAATGTACTCCCCTCCTGTTCCTAATATCCCAGCTCAGCCTTTTAGATATCTGGTTCCAGAGCCAAATGCTGGGCGTTTGATTCCTTTCTGTACCTCATAAGAAGAAGGGCCAACCTGTGTGGACTTGGGCAAGCTGCACAGCCCCAGGATACCCCCCAAAGAAGGAAATGTTACATAAGAACATAAGAACCTAAGAAGAGCCATGCTGGATCAGGCCAAAGGCCTATCTAGTCCAGCTTCCTGTATCTCACAGTGGCCCCACCAGATGCCTCTGGGAGTGCATGAGACTAGATATCTGTTTCCTGATATCACTCCCCTGCATCTGGCCCTTGAAGTACCCCGCTTTTAAGCCTGGAGATGACACATCTCCATCGTGGTTTGTAACCTGTGATGGACTTCTCCTCCAGGAATCTATCCAATCCCCTTTTGAAGGCATCCAGGCTAGATGCCATCACCACCTCTTGTGGCAGGGAGTTCCACAGACTAACAACACGCTGGGTAAAAAAATATTTTCTTCGTCTGTTCTCACTCTCCCAACCCACAGTTTGAGTGGATGTCCCCTAGTTTTGGTGTTTTGTGAGAGGGAGAAGAGTGTCTCTCTATCCACTTGACTCATGCCCTGCATTATTTTGTATGTCTCAATCATAATGTTAAATCACTTCTGGGTACGGTTTACTTGCAAAACCCCGAAAGGGGTCACCTGAAGTCAGAACTGACATGACGGCACATGAGTGTTACTATTCATTTATACTTATCAGCTAATACTGCAAGCTGCTTTCAATAACTTCTGATAAAAGTTTCCATTTGCCTCGTTAAGGCAGCAAATCAAACCTCTCTTGAACAGGAAGATTGGCACTTCCAACCTAAGCAACTAGCAGGCTTTGATGATTGTGATTTTACAGTTTCTGTTGAGTTAACCCTGAAAAGAGAGAAAGCGATGCTTATATACCACCCCATACCACTTCAAGTGGTCTTTGGGCATTTTACAGTTTAATTACAGTTTGCAGTCTACACCTTACCAACTCGGTAAATGCAATCCGCCAGCTCTACAAAAGCATTCCACTATTTTAGATAACAAGAACTGCCTGTTATTGCACCCGTATCAGTTTACATCTGCTGCTGTCCTCTATGACCTTGGCATGTGCCCTTGGAGAAAGGTGGGCAAACACGAGTCGTCCAACATCCAAGTCAAGCTCCTTGGCCAATCTGGCTGAGAAAAAAGCTCCAGCACCTGCATTGCATCCCTTCTCTTGGGAAAGCTCTCCAGTCTCCACCCAAGCTGAGACAAGGGCCTCACCCCTTCATTTGGCCAGGAAAGAGATCCCCATCATTGAAAGGCAAATGCCACCAAACCGGCATGTTATAAAACACTAGGGGAGGTTCTGCTTGCTAGGGACACTGCTGGCATGGAAATCGCGGCCATTAATCTGCAGGTGCAGGAGAAATACGGCGGTGCAGACAGCACCAATAGCCTGTGCACTTCCTTGTGTGCATCTCTCATCATGACTGTTATGAAGGCCTGGCGCCCTCTTTTTCACCTGGAGAGCTTCCCCAGAAGCTATTGTGAAGTGCGGCACAAAGGTGCCGATTGGGGAGGAAAGGTGCGTGGCACCAACAACTGGCAGAAGAGTGGGGTTTTTGTTTGTTTGTTTGTGTGGCATTTTAAAAACTGCACATTTATTTGCAAAAATTGCCTTTCCAAGGCAGCAGCCTACGGCCCAAGCCAGCTGATCTCAAAGGAAACTTGATTGCTAATTTCCAAACCTGGCTGATTTTGCTGCAGGACAGAATAATGTAGATCAAATCCCTGGTGATTTTCTGAGCTTCCGATGTAAGAGTAATCACTGAGCCAAGGTTTGAATAGAACCCTCTTGGAAGCTAATCCTGTATCTGCTAACCTACTTTGTTTTGGAGAGAAATAAAAAGTCTCTTGTTTATCTGGAGCACCGTCAATGGGGAATTCCCCAGCCAAGAAAAGTAAAAGTAAAAGCATCAGTGAAAGTGGAGACGACGCCAGATTGCTTGAGGAATCAAGGATAGAGGTGATTCATTTGAAAAGATACCTTTTGGAGGAAAACCAGGCTTCCGCCCGGGATGGAAATCCATACAAAATGCTATTTGTCAGCCCTAAAAAAAAATCCCAAAGTATCTCCCCAAGACAGGATACTGAGTTTTTGCAGATTCCACTTCCTTCCTCTCACATGAATTTGCAGCATGAATGAATCATAGAATCATAGAATCATGGAGTTGGAAGAGACCTCAAGGACCATCCAGTCCAACCCCCTGCCATGCAGGAACCCCCATCACAGTATTTCCGATAGATGGCCATCCAGCCTCTGCTTAAAAACCTCCAAAGAAGGAGACTCCACCACCCTCCTTTGTGGCAGCAGATTCCGCTGCCGAAGAACTCTAACCATCATGAAGTTCTTCCTAATGTTCAAATGGAATCTCTTTTCCTGTAGTTTGAAACCATTGCCCCGCGTCCTAATCTCTGAAGCCATGGAAAACAAACCTGTTCCCTCTTCAATATGACATCCTTTCAAATATTTAAGCATAGCTATCATATGCCCCCTCAGCCTTCTTTTAGAGAGGCTAAACATTCCCAGTTCCCTAAGGCGTTCCTCATAAGACATTTCCTCCAGACACTCAACCATCCTGGTCGCCGTCCTCTGCACCCACTCGAGGTGGGGTCTGACCAGAGCAGAATAGAGTGGTACTATAACTTCCCTTGATCTAGACACCATGGTTCTGTTGATGCAACCAAGAATCGCATTGGCTTTCCTGGCCGCCGCATCACACTGCTGACTCATGTTCAATTTGTGGCCCCCCTCTCCTGTTTGTTTTGTAAACCCACAGCTGCTAACTAGGTGTTTCATTTGCCACACTACCACTGCAGAGTTGGGCAAGGTTTGTAGTTGTGGGAGGTTAGACAAGTCCCTGAATCAAGGGGGAATCGAGCTCCCAACCTCTGGTCCCACAACCAGGGACCTAAATCACTGAGCCATGACACTTAGAACTGCAGAGCTGGAAGGGATGCAAGGGAGCATCAAGCCCACCCCTTTTCCAGGATGCACCCTGGTGATTCAAACTCCCAGCCTCTGGCTCCATAGCCAGAAACCCAAACCACTGAGTTATGCAGCAGCCCAACAATATATGATCACCTGTGCAAAACAAGACTCTTTTACATGTGCGAGCACAGGGGGTGCATCACAGGCCCTTCCCATGCCGGCGCAGGAGTTCCCATGCATCCTGAAACCCATCAAGTTGCTTCTACCTGCCTTTGATTCTGAGTCTTCAGGCATCAGGGATGGAGCACATGAGCCGTCAGAGGAGGAATGGACGATCTCCAGAAGTCTTGTGGGCCAACGCTTGCCTAAGGCAAGGCGATGGACAACCCTCCGACCTTGCAAAACACTCCTCAGCAAAAGGCAAGTGGGCTTGTTCTTTTCCCCCCTGAAGGGCGAAAAAGGCCCTTGTGCAACCCGATGCCAAAATTTTAATAAATTAATTTGATTTTAAAACGTGGCTGTGTGAGGGAGGCATCAGGCTGTGGGACCCCCCTGCCCACATGGCTAAATCATTTAAGTCTGGGAACCTTTCTTTGAGGGGTGTGTTCTGGAGGGCTGCAGTGCTGCGCACACACTCCTGGCCAACATGGCATATCTGAAAAGGAAGTGACCTTCTATTTCCCATGACCTTTTGATTTAAGGTAGGGCCAAAGGGCTAAAGGGCACCTGCCTCCTATCAGAACCCTTGTTTTTGTAAGTGTTCCAATGTCTCACTTGTGAACATTGATAAGATAAATAAAATGAACCTTCTGGGAGGAACGCAGCAGTTGTGTGCCTGTGTGTCTTCTCAGCTGGCTGAGAAGGTCATTTTTCTCTGTCTGTCTATTCTTCATGCTGCGGCCAAGGTCAACCTGACCTAAAACTCCAGCAAATTCCCAAGACTTAAGGAGATTTTTAAAGCACGAATGAATGAATGAATGAATGAATGAACTTAGAATGTTGAGGGCTGAGAGGCTGTGTTTAGGGCCCTGGGGAGGCCGTGTGTGACCCACACTTGATTTAACAAATGACAAGGTCAGCAGCTTATCCCAGACATAATCTCTAGAAGATAACCCTGTGCGTTGGGGTGGGGGTAAGGAAGTAAGGGCTGATGCTGGTCATCAGAGCAACCGAACCACGAATGGAATTCTGAGGCTCCGCCTTCCATACGTACCCAGAGACACGACACCACTCCCCAGAGGACACTTTGAGTGCCTCTTGCAGGAATCCCACTTGGCGTGGTAGCCCGGCTTGCACTGGCACTCCCGGTTGTGTGTGCTGTTGCACGGCCGGGCCTCCTCTTCCAGGCTGTTGCAGAAGACGTTGCAGTAGAGGCAGCTGTCGAGGTAATTCCAGAACTCTGTGTAGTAGTTTGCGGGGCACGGCTTGCAGTTGGTGGGCTTCTCCGCGGTGCAGGACTCTGCCACGTAGGTCCCGGGTGGACACTGCGGGCACTCCCGTCTCTCATTGGTCCGGTGGTCTCTCCATTGGTAGGTGCGCTGTGAGAGGGAGCTAGGAAAACTCAAGAGGAGGAAGCTGGCAACCACCCACTGGGAGGGGAAAGGAGGAAAAAATATGTGAGAAAAAGCTCCCACCGTCTGTATGGATCAGGCTTACTTCTGTAGACTACAACTCCCAGAATCCCCTCTAGCCAGCCTGGCCAGTGACCCTCCTGAAATTCTTCAGAATGGTGGCCAAAGTGTTTTGGAGCCTGGCATTCAAAGACCTTCCTTTTTATTTATTTATTTATTTATTTATTTATTTATTTATTTATTTATTTATTTATTGTACAACTATTGCCAAAATCCACCAGCTGGCAGGGGATTCTGGGAGGTGTAGTCCAAAAATAAATGTTTTCAAGCTGGCACAGAAAATCATTGATGACACAGTGATTAAAGAAAAGGAACCCATTCTTATTTTAGACACACTTGTTCCTGCCCAGACAAGCTGGCGGGATATAAGTTGATAAATAAATAAATAAATAAATAAATAAATAAATAAATAAATTGTGGAGGGCAACCGGGATGACCGAGGGTCTGGAGGAAATGTCTTACGAGGAGCGGCTTAGGGAGCTGGGAATATTTAGCCTTTCAAAAATAAGGCTGGGGGGATATGATAGCTATGTTTAAATATTTGAAATGATGTCATATTGAAGAGGGAACAGGTTTGTTCTCCATGGCTTCAGAGACAAGGACTCGGGGCAATGGTTTCAAACTACAGGAAAAGAGATACCATTTGAACATTAGGAAGAACTTCATGACAGTTAGAGCTGTTCAGCAGTGGAAGATGCTGCCACAAAGGAGGGTGTTGGAGTCTCCTTCTTTGGAGGTTTTTAAGCAGAAACTGGATGGCCATCTGTCGGAAATACTGTGACGGGGGTTCCTGCATGGCAGGAGGTTGGACTGGATGGCCCTTGAGGTCTCTTCCAACTCTGTGATTCCATGATTCTATGACTGTGCATTACAACAGAGATGAGTTGCAATCGGGCACTGTTCCTGGAAAAACTCATTGCTCTGACAGCTCAAAGAGAACAAGGAAGTCTGGGATACTGTATTTGTGAACGATAACATTGTTCCTGTTACTCAGAAAGTCCCAGAAACTTTAATCCTGTAAGCTCTGCCTCATGGGACAGTGGGTTAAATATTTCCACCCAGTCTTTCAAACCAGAAACAAAAGTAGCTGATAATACTGCATTACCTTTGATAGGTTTGTCTCAAGGGACTTCTGTTTACTGTAGGACTTCATACTCCTGAGACTTTTAAGTCTTGCTTAGTCTTTTGGTTGGCCCCCAACTGTGTGGCTCACCAGATGAAGAATTTTGGATCTTCTGTCTGCAGTTCTTCAGCAAATAGACACAAAGCAGAAATAATGTCACTGTTAACAGATCACCTTGAATAAAGTACATATTTAAGAAATGATATCTGGAAGTCGAGTCATGGCAACTGGACTTCTTTTTCTTGAGAGAGAGAAACAGTTCGCTGCTCATCCAAACATTGGAAAGGGGCCCATAAGGGTATTGAGACCAACCCCTGCTCACTGTAGAATCAAAACAGTTCTAATAAAGGGTGGTCTTATTTATCCTGAATGCCTCCAGAAAACACAAACCTTCCCCTCCTCTGTATGACAGCTTTTCAAGATTTTGAAAAAACAACATTATGACAATGTGTCTAAAACTTAGGTCACAACGGGCTTGAAATTGAATGATTTGTATTAGTTTATTTAATAGAATTATTTTGCCCCTCCCCCATTATTTTTCTGGGCAGGATACCTTATTTTGCTGCACATGGAAGATTCTATCCTCAGAAGAATGCTGTGAGGCAGCCCAGATGGATAAAAGGTTTAAATACCCAGTGAACTTCACAGCTGAATGAAAATGGGACCATGTTCTCTTTGCCTTAATGCCTACACCACCAGATTCCAAACTTGGGTCACCAGATGTTCTTGGACAGCCATTCCCAGAAATCCTGGCCAACAAAGCTAGTGGTGAAGGTCAGTCCAAGAACAACTTAAGAACATAAGAACCTAAGAAGAGCCATGCTGGATCAGGCCAAAGGCCCATCTAGTCCAGCTTCCTGTGGACTTCACAGTGGTCCCACCAAATGCCTCTGGGAGTGGATGAGACTAGATATCCGTCTCCTGCTATCACTCCCCTGCATCTGACCCTTGAAATACCCTGCTTTTAAGCCTGGAGATTACACATCTCCATCATGGTTTGTAACCTGTGATGGACTTCTCCTCCAGGAATTTGTCCAATCCCCTTTTGAAGGCATCCAGGCTAGATGCCATCACCACATCTTGTGGCAGGGAGTTCCAAAGACTAACAACACGCTGGGTAAAAACTGGGGACCCAAGCTTGGGAACCCTTGCACTACACAATCCAAGGTCTTGCACCCAACGTTCTTGGCCAAGATGTCACTTGGATTTACGTCATTACAATTCTCACATCTGTCCCCTTGCAACATACAGTGGTACCTTGAATAAAGGAATTAATTAGTTCCAAATGAAATTCTGTTAATCAAATTTTCCTTTGTACCAATTTCCCATAGGAATGCAATGAAAACAGTTTAATCCCTAATCACAACCATTTTTTCTGTTATACAGATTCATCCCATAGGTGATTATGTTAAAGTGA
The DNA here is from genome assembly GCA_029282475.1 of Phrynocephalus forsythii. Taxonomy (NCBI): domain Eukaryota; kingdom Metazoa; phylum Chordata; class Lepidosauria; order Squamata; family Agamidae; genus Phrynocephalus; species Phrynocephalus forsythii. The sequence goes on along the minus strand of JAPFRF010000005.1, from coordinate 127,890,360 downwards.
TTTCCCCCTACCTCCGGGAATGTTTTCCTTTAAGCAGATTTTCTGTTAAACAAACTGCTTGTTATACCAGGGCCCGCTTATTCCAACAGCTCTTTGTGTGATAAAATCTGGTAGCTTGCTTTGTTTATACTTGTGAGGCTTACACTGAGACTCCAAAGCATGGCCACAGTTGTTAAGATCTATGTATGCAGTTGGTGGCACACAAGTTTTTAATTACATCTGCGGGCTCAGTGTCCCAAGAAAGCGATTAACACATGAGAACAATATGTAATTTTAAAAAAAACCAAGAGCATAGCAAGCAATACAGTACATCCACTTTTCATCTGGATTTCGGAAGGGGTTCTTTTGGGTGGGTGGGTGGGTGGGTGCTTTATTTAGAGTAGCCTTCATGCTGTCCCAGTGGCAAGATTTTAGTCTAGGAGGCATAGATATATTTTATGATTCTATTTCATTAGTGTGTGCTTCTACATTGAGTAAAAAAAAGTTTAAAATTGTTTTAGTTTTTTAAAAAAAACAACAACAAGTGACTAGCTCTCAAAACAGGAGCTGCAGGTTTGAACATGAGAAACAAGAGAAAGTCCAATCAGGATGCTGGGACAAACTGCAAGGCTGCTGATTAAATAACTGCATAGTATATAGGGCAGTGCTGTTGCACACTAGTGTGCCGCGAGAGGTTGGAAAAGCTGAAGAATATCAGCTTTGTGTTCAGCCAAACAGGCCCAGGTTGCGCACTGAATAAAGTGTTTTATAATTGTTCATATTTCTGTTTACTTACTATTTCATAATAAAGTAATTATAAAATACTTTCTTTGTGTTTATTTGATTCCTATTCAAGAGAATTACTTTATATATAGTCAATATAGGCACAGAGTTAAATTTTTTAACATTTTCTAATGGTGGTGTGCCTCGTGATTTTTTTCATGAAACAAGTGTGCCTTTGCCCAAAAAAGGTTGAAAAACACTGATATAGGGTACCAAAAAGCACCAAATCTATCTCATCCGGAAAGAACCCACACAGGGAGCAGCATGGCTTATTAACCCCTTGGTTATTGTTAACTGCTGTCAATTTCTTGGTCAAAGGACTCAGTCTGGGGGTGGGGGTGGGGGTGGGAGGCAGATTACAAAGCGCCGTCCCCTGGAAGCCCCATTTCAGTCGCGGGGAGGTGCGAGAAAGAAGCGACCTTAGATGAGCCAGTTGGGAGCGCTCGAAGGAAGGTTGAGGACCAGCTCAGAGCGCATTTCGCGCCCCGGCTCCACGGAAACAAGGCGGGTGTTTGCTTTTTTTCATCCGCTCCTGAAAAGGAAAGGCGCGGCAGGGAAATACAAAAAGAAAAAAGGAATGGGGGGAGAGAGGTGGCGCCTCTCAGATGGCGTTTGTCCTGGTGCCCCCTGAGCGGATGGACCTCGTGGGGGACTCTTGGCAGGAGCTTTCCCACGCAACAAGTGCAGCGAAGCTGGAACTGAAGAGAGGCAGGCGTGAGCTCAGCGCGTATGTATGTATGTATGTATGTATGTATGTATGTATGTATGTATGTATGCATGCATGTATGTATCTTATTGATATACCCTTTATCTGGTTACCAAGGCCACTCTGGGCAGTTTGCAACCAAGGCAAATCAAGAATCAAAATAATCAAATGTACCAAAGACATCAAATGAATGAATGAATGAATGAATGAATGAATGAATGATGAATGAATAATAATAATAATAATAATAATAATAATAATAATAATAATAATAATAATAATAATAATAATAATAATAATAATAATAATAATAATAATAATAGTGTTCTGCTAATATACCGCCCCATACCACTTCAAGTAGCCTCTGGGCAGTTTACAGTTTAATTACAGTATGCAGGCTACACATTGCCCCCCCTCATTTTACCGACCTCTGAAGGATGGAAGGCTAAGTGAACCTTGAGCCTGCTACCTGGGACTGAACCCCAGGTCCTGAGCACAGTTTTACCTGCAGGGCAGGCATTTAACCATTGGGTCATAATAATAATAATAATAATAATAATAATAATAATAATAATAATAATAATAATAATAATAATAATAATAATAATAATAATAATAATAATAATAATAGTGTTCTGCTTATATACCGCCCCATACCACTTCAAGTAGCCTCTGGGCAGTTTACAGTTTAATTACAGTATGCAGGCTACCCATTGCCCCCCCCCTCATTTTACCGACCTCGGAAGGATGGAAGGCTAAGTGAACCTTGAGCCTGCTACCTGGGACTGAACCCCAGGTCCTGAGCACAGTTTTACCTGCAGGGCAGGCATTTAACCATTGGGTCATTAATAATAATAATAATAATAATAATAATAATAATAATAATAATAATAATAATAATAATAATAATAATAATAATAATAATACAGTACTTCGACTTAAAAATACAACACAAGACGGGTGACACCACATGGCACTCCTTCCCTGCCTCTCCCATCCGAACTCCCCAGGGACCGAACCGTCGACTGGCAAACAGACCAGGTCCCGCTCCCTCGGCCGCGCGCAATGGGAGCCGTCCCTCAGCTGGCCAGCCCTCCTGCCCGCCGCTTACCTCTCGCTCGGTCGGGGCGGCGGCGGCGGCGGCGGCGCCTCCTCCTTCTCCTTTGGGGGGGTGGGGGTGGTGGTGGTGGTGGTGGCTCGGGAGTGCTGCCTTTCTGGTCCCGACACACATCGCCGGCTCCCCCGCTTTATACTCTCCTTTGCCGCAAGCCCCACCCTCCCCATCTCCGGGCGAGGGAGCTGCCAGTGGCTGGTTCTGATGGGGGGGGGGGATGGCCGGTCCTTGTGTCCGAAGGGTCCCTCCAAGGTCCGGTCCTCCGTGGCCCCGCCGGGCTCTTGTGGACACCAAACGGCGGCGACCTCGACCTGCTGCCTGCCTCCCACTTGCCCGGGCCGGATGGTCCCTTCTAATAGGGAATCGTGCCTTCTCACGAGGTACCCAAATCAGGTCAGCCGCAGCGCCACCCTTTCTGCCTCTAGAGACCTTTCAGGCTCGATTTGTTCCGGGACCCACTTCTTCCCCTTTCTGGCAGGTCCAGGGGATCCGCAAAGTTCTCCTCCCGCACCACTTTTCAAATTAACCCATTCCCCCGCCCAAGTTATCTTCGCTGTCCAGCCTTCACACCTGCACATCGCAACTGGGAATATGGTACCCTGGGTGACTTTCACGTCAATCTCTGGTGGCACATGGATCATCTTTTCAAGTTCCTATATCGCTGGCCCTTCTGAGTTTCACTCTTCTGATTTCTCGGTTGGGGCGCTTTTACACGACCCCTAAACTCTGAGGCATAGGGCTCCCAGATGCAGAGCTTAAAATTGTTTTCCCACCAGAGGCGCACTTTTTAAAAAATTAAGTAGGACCAAGCCCACCTAAGCGTGTCCTAGCGCATTTTCCAAGTACCTGGTCTCCGGAGGTGAAAAATTTCTGATGCGGATTGCAAAGCAGTGAGTGCTGGGCTCTCCTCGCCTTCTGTTTGCTTGTTTTTTGCCTCCCGCCCCTTTAAGAGACTGGAATGCTTCCCGGGGCAGCTCCAGAGGCAGAGTGGAGGTGAGCCTGCATTCTTTTCTCTTCCCCCCTCCCCTCCCCCAGACAGGAACAAGGGAGTGCGGAGGGGTGGGAACATAGACAAACCCCCAAGATCTCTGGTCCGAATTTAAGTTGCCAGCGGATCTTAGGGGTCGTGTAAAAGCGTTGGCTCCCGGCTCCCTGAGGATTGATGAGTGAACCCAGGTATGCTACACCTTTAACACTTCCGATTTATTCTTGGTCAACATTAAAGTTGCACATGCCTGTATTCAAGAGTTGTGTTTGTTTATATTTTATCCTTCTCTGAATGGCTTAAACTTGAGATGCCTCAGACTGGATGGCATGTCCCACCTGAGCCCTTGTCTGTCCAGAAGGAGATGTCCCTGTGCTTGGTCTAGTAATGAGTTCCAAACTGAGTGCAGTTTTTATTTTATTGCAGCTGCATGAGGCTGTGTAGTTACCTTAGCTTGTGATTTACAGCAGTTCTGGAAGACAGCGTACATGGGCCTTTCCTAATCCAGACAGCTCACATTCTATAGCTATTGCAGTAAAAAGAGGTTTGGAGCTTTGCAGCATTAAAACAAACAAAATCAAAACTAGACTGTGGGTGATCCCTTCATAGGATGCTAATAGAAAAATAAAAAAAAGTTGCTGAGCTTTCGAGAGCAAGCCCTCTTTTTCAAAGCAGATATAAAAGTCCAATCACGTTCCCCTTTCGCACGAGACTGCAGTTTTAGCTGAGTTTGCTCTTGTCTGGATAAATTCTAATCAGAATGGCTGTTAATTAAAGTTCTGTCAAACTACAGAAAGGATTCAGACGGTTTCTTAGGGCTCCCCCCCCTCCATCTTGCTTTGAGGTTTTAATCTGACTGGTCTACCAAAACGATAATAAAAAAAATCTCTTGACAAATCCCTGCAAGAAAATAAATGCTTATGTAATAGGAGGGGGAGAAATGAAACCGAAAGATTTAAATTAACCTGGGTTTGTTCGCTTTTGAAACTGCTAACAAAGTGAAGCTCCTGGCACCCTTATTTATCTCTGATCAAAGAGAATAGAATAGCAGAGAGCTGGAGGTAACCAAATCGTGCTGGAAATACCCAGATATTGTAAATCTTGTCATGATTTGAGGGCTGCAGCAAAATGTTTCAATCTCTCAAGAAAAGAAGTTCAGTTGCCATGACTGAACTTTCAAATTGGAGGAATAGTATTAAAAGTTTGGAATATAGCTGTTGATGATAAATTGATATATAACATCAAAAACAAGAAGAGACAGGTACATAAGGATAGGTTCATTGTTATATGGGGAGATTTTACTAAGTTTGTTTTTTTAAGAAAGGGAAAAGGTCTATGCTTTTTCAAGAACCAGGACAGTTTGGGAAGGGGCTGCTGTACAGAACGACAATCGGTTATGTCTCCAGATGGTACATAAGAACATAAGAAGAGCCATGCTGGATCAGGCCAAAGGCCCATCTAGTCCAGCTTCCTGTATCTCACAGTGGCCCCACCAGACTAGATCTGTCTCCTGATACCACTCCCCTGCATCTGGCCCTTGAAGTACCCCGGTTTCTCCATCATGGTTCGTAACCTGTGATGGACTTTTCCTCCAGGAATCTGTCCAATCCCCTTTTGAAAGCCATCACCACATCCTGTGGCAGGGAGTTCCATAGACTTACAACGCGCTGGGTGAAAAAATATTTTCTTGGTACCAGTGATGGTGGTAGGCACTTGTACTACCCTGGGTTTGTGTGTGTGTGTTTTAAGTTTTAAGGTTGTTCTATGTCAGGCATGTCCAAACAGCCCTAGAGATGTTTTGGACCACAACTCCCACAGTCCCTTGCCATTGGAAATACAGGCTTGGAATTCTACGAGTTGTAGTCCAAATCATCAGGAGGGCCAAAGTTTGGACATGCCTGTTCTATGTAATCGTGTAATGTTTTCTTTAGTATTAATAAATCAAAGAAGGAAACGCTCTATCAGCTACTGTAGAAGAGCAAAAGGCAAGTACAACTAGCATCGATGCTCATGATGGGAGCTTCCAAAAGGCCCTTGAGACGCTGACGCGCTCAGGAGTGAAAATCAAGTCTGATCCTGCACAACATACACAACGGGGACATGAAACACGAGAAGCAGGAATCAAGGTCAAAGGGAAATTTGTAGGACAAGAAATGGAGTGCTTAAACCTGGCTGTGCTTCGTGTCAGGGAAGATTCAAGCTCACACTCCATTTACAGATACTGAAGAAGATAAAAGCTTTTATGCAAAGCATCCGCGAGGAAACTGATCACACGCTAATAGAAGACCTGCTTATAATTCTCGGTGACTGGAAGGCAGAAGTAGGAAATATAGGAGAACCAAAGTGGTTGGAAAATTCTAAGGATCAGAAACAAAGCAGAACAACTCGCAGAGTTCTATAAAGGCAGCAGTCTGTTTCTTGCAAAAACATTGTTTCAAGAAACCAAAAGATGACTGTACACACATGTATGCCTCTTTCAGAAATATAGAAATCTTCAGATTTTCACAGCCTTACCCCAGATTAACCTTGCTTATGTCCCTCTGTTAATGTTGTAATAATTGGTCAGGTCATGTTTTGCTGCCATCTACTGTACATTTGTATTTTTGTATTAGCTATTTGGTACTCATAGACTTAGTTTTGTGTGTGCGTTATTAAGTTATTATTGTAATTTTAGCATATGTTTACCTTACAATAGTGTTGGCAAACCTATGGCATGGGTGCCAAACATGGCACTTGGAGCCCTTTCTGTGGGCACCTGACATCGCCCCTTCACAGCCACCTGTATTCAGGTTAAATGGCTGTATTGGCACTTTGCGAAAAATGAGTGGGTTTTGAATCACAGTTTGGGCACTTGGTCTCTAAAAGGTCCGCCATCACTGCCTTACAATATTGAAAGCATCCAGAGTAATGACCTGGCCACTACATGAGTGAGATAAAAATTTAAATAAATAAATAAATAAATAAATAAATAAATAAATAAATAAATAAATAAATAAGCAAGCAATGTAATTGGAAGCTAGAGATGGAGAAGCCACATTCTTTCTGCCAAAACAACACAAGGAGTAGATGGTAATACCGACCATGCATTGTTAATACCTAACATTAGTGTAAAGCTGAAAAACAACTCTAGAATAATTGTAGTACCAAAATATAATTTAAGCAACATTCCTTATGAATCTCAAGTCCAAATAAGGAACAAATTTGGATTATTTACCTCAACTGACAGGTAAATCAGAACCACCAACAGGGAAGTACACTATTTATACAGGATAAAATAAATATAAGGTAGACACAGTATATTAAAGATCTATACAGAAGAGATAAAAGGATGATAAGATTCCTTTGAAGAATTAAGTGACACAGAATATTTGCAACTGCTGTGAAAGCACCAGAAAGAGGCATAAATCTTAGGTGACATTTCCAATCAAAAGAATAATTCATTTTTCTCTTGCTAAGAGAAAGCACTGCAGGGAATTTCTTGGAATAGAAGGATGTGGGGTATAAAAGCTGTTGACTTTATTTTTATTGATCCTTTAATTTGATTTTTTTTAAAAAAAGAGTCTGAGTAGCTGTCTATTAGAAACAACAGTGAAGACAAATAAAAAACCCCATTATAGCCACAGTCAAGAAAAACAAGACAAAAGCATATTGGCAAAAGAAAAAGTCAAAATATGTGGCATTTTAAAGATGGTTTATTTCAGCGCAAGATTTTGTGGATGAAAATTTACTTCCTTTAAACGCATGAGTGCAAATACATCCACTCCCTTAAAATATATGTATCTCTCTCTCTGAAAACCAGATGTGCCAATCTTTTATGTGCCAGATATTACAAGGTTACTCTATCTCAGATTACTCTCAGATGCTGTGGTTGAAATCTTGTTCAATAATGTAGTCACACTAGAGTAGACATTCTAGAGTAGACTCTAGAGTAGACTCTAGAATCATAGAATTGGAAGAGACCTCCATGCAGGAACCCACATCACAATATTTCTGACAGATGGCCATCCAGCCTCTGCTTAAAAACCTCCAAAGGAGGAGACTCCACCACCCTCCTTTGTGGCAGCATCTTCCACTGCCGAACAGCTCTAACTGTCATGAAGTTCTTCCAGAGGTTCAAATGGAATCTCTTTTCCTGTAGTTTGAAACCATTGCCCCGAGTCCTAGTCTCTGAAGCCATGGAAAACAAACCTGTTCCCACTTCAATATGACATCCTTTCAAATATTTAAATATAGCTATCATATTCCCCTCAGCCTTCTTTTAGAAAGGCTAAACATTCCCAGTTCCCTAAGCCGTTCCTCATAAGACATTTCCTCCAGACCCTCAACCATCCTGGTCGCCCTCCTCTGCACCAGTTTGACGAGTCAGTATCTTTGTAATTTCCGTTAATTGAAATGGCTCTATCTAGTTGTGATGTAATATGTCCAATTAAGTTGCAAGTAGAGTAGGCCCATTTGGATCAACTAAACTTAATAGATTTTTAGACGAGGCAGCCATGTCAGTTGTGCCAGCTTATCAGGACATTTCAGGGGTCTGAGGAGGTGGATTTGCCCTTGAAAGCTCTCATCAAAATTTAGGAGTTTTGTCTTTACGTTGGCCACAAGATTTTTGTCTTCTTCCGCGATGTTATGCAATGACTGCACAGTTAAAAGTAATGTGACTCATTTGATGAACTTGAAACTGATCCTTTTTTTACCGTGCTGATTTAATAAAATTTGGTCTTTGTCAAGTGATCTTTTAAAAGCAAACCTCTAAACAAGTCATCCCTTTTTTGGCCATGAATTTACTGGAATAATTTGCATGAGCCAGAATAGTAAAATAAAACAGATAAGATTAGAATAGGATGAGCCAGAATAAAAAAAAACAGGTAAGATCATTGTTGTGAGTTTTTCGGGCTGTTTGGCCGTGTTCTGGAGGTTTTTCTTCCTGATGTTTCACCAGACCCTGTGGCTGGCATCTTCAGAGGGCAAGGAGCTCCGGGAACCGGGAGTTTCAGTTCCCTGAGCTCCTTGCCCTCTGAAGATGCCAGCCACCTAGTCTGGCAAAATGCCAGGAAGAAAAACCTCCGGAACACGGCCAAACAGCCCGAAAAACTCACAACTATCAGATCCGAGCCGTGAAAGTATTTGAGAATACATTAAAACAGATAAGATTAGATGTCTGACTATATCCTCTCATACAGAACAAGGAAGCTTTCTGGAATTTTTAATTATTTTATGCATATTGTTGTAAGTAAGAAGCCAGATATGTTAACTGAATATATTATTTTATTCAGTAGACAACTTCAGACATGTAAATATCAGCATATTTGTGGGGAATCAGGGAATAAATATGGGAATGGCCATTATCTGAGTCCATCTAACCAAGCCATCCTATAGACTTCCTGTTCTTTCAAAGAGCCAACTAGCTTGATGCTAAATATTCCAGTCACCACCACTTCAGCAGTCTCAACATTTTGGCTTTTATCTTGTGTGTCCTGCAAAAAGGCAATGGCATCCTGGTACTTTTACTCAAGATCCAAAATATTTCAAATTAAAAGGAAAGGCTAATTAACATTTCCAGGCAGGATCATCAGAGGCAAAAACAACATTGTCCTAAAAATTAAAAGGAGGCAATTAACAGTTTTTGCAGCCTGATGTCTGTGAAGATTCTGTCAACCAGTTGAGTTTATCTGGAAAGTTGAGTCATGGCAACTGAACTTTTTGAGAGACTGAAACGTTTCGCTGCTCATCCAAGCAGCTTCGTCAGTCTGAGGAAGGTTAGTGGCGAGTCCTCCATTTTATAATTCGCCTTGATTTCCCATCACCCTGGTCTGAATAGGCTCATAAGTTGGACAGTGGCCTGAATAAGCTCATTAGGTGGACAATAGCCTGAATAGGTTCATAGTTGATCCTTGATCTGAATAGGCATGTTAAATGGATAATGGTCTAGGGTACGTGAACGGTGCCCACCTATGCAACCTTTCCTAACACCCATTAAATATGGGTTGTTAGCTATGGCCTTGCTGGTGGAGGTGTCAATTGCTTGATTTGTCTGAGCATATGCAGTCCAATGCAGTCAGGAGTGTGCAGACTTCTACACTGGAGAAACTAAACAGCCATTAAACAGGAGGATGGTCCAACATAGGAGGGGCAACAGGTCAGGACCAGAATCAGGAGCGTATCTCCATTTGAAAGACAAAGGACACTCATTCAAAGATGAGGATGTACACATATTAGACAGAGAAGAGAGGTGGTTTGAGAGAGGGGTCAGGGAAGCCATTCACGTGTTTAACAGAGGTGGGGGACTCAAGACACAATCTGTATACTACTTACCTTTAATAGGGATTCATTGAGTCCCAGCATGGTTTTGTACAGGTTCAAGACCCATATGTGTGAAGAGATTACAAAAAAAGTCTCAAAGGTTACCTCTCCATCTAGGCCCCTTTCAGTTGAAACAAACTGAAAAAAATGTATATTACATTTGTATCATAAGTATAAGCAGTCAGATTTACTATCTGGTAGCAAAACTAGGACTGCATCGTTACAACATCTGCTACTGACATGCAGACAAACCTATAAATCACAATCATTCTACAAATGAAAAAGAATATTTTATTTATATAAATGTATTCAAAATACTATCCACTTTTAGAAAATGGCAAATTTTAGCAAATAAGTTCAATTTAGCAAAGAAAAAGTGTAGGGTATGAAAATATAAAAGGACTACTAGTTTCTTGACTTGACTTGACTTACAATGTGTTCACCAGATCACTGGGCCAAAACCATCTATGGCGGTCTTTAGACATTCTTTTGAAAATGGAAGGATCCGAAAATCTTTTTCACTTTATCAGTGTTAAGACCCCAAGAGGAATGGAAGTACTGGAGGCTTGGTCCAGCAGCAAACTGGCCAGAGTTGATTTCAACATCACCAAGGCCGTCTCAGCAGGAGGTGGCAGAGTTCAATTTTCTCAGTTGTTTTAAGACCTCTTTTTTCCAGCAAGCCAACCTCCATCTGTTAAAAGCCATCTAGGTGTTCTCTGCTATCCATACACTGAATGCAAGTTTTCCTAAAGGAAGCATAAAAAAAAGCAGTGCCATCAACAGTGATTTTAGGAAGTCTTTTTTTTTGCAACACCGATAGATTCTCGCATGGGAATACTGATGGAAGACCCAATGGTTCATCCAGGCGTCATTAACAAGTTCCAGAAGTCCATGCCATTGCCTCCACAAACAAGCAGAGTGTAATGGCTATGCAAGTCCTTGGATGTTGTGAAATACATGGATAATTATAATCTTGAAGGCCGTGCTGCACCTCTCGGAATGCTTCAGATCCGACGATGACATTTTTGCCACAAATGAGGCAACACAGGAACACAAAACACTCCTGGAGAAGAAAAACTGGTTGCGTGTTTGAAGGGAAAGTATGTTTGGGTTCCTTCCCGCAAGCAAGCCATGGGTGACGTTTCCCTTGGGAAGCAGTGGGTGTCGTCCTTGTAGACTTCTTTCAGCGAGGATCTGGCCAGTAAGATGGGGCTAAATGTCTTCTCTTGGTATCAGCTTGGCATTGGGGGCACTTCTTGGAAGTCTGGGATGGGTGAAGAGAAAACAAAAGGAAGACACTGATGGGGCTGACATTCTTCTTTCCATGCATGCAACACCTACTTTATCTTAAAGTGGTCCTCCCCCACACCATCTCCCTTCAGCCATCAAGAAGATATTACAGCAGTGGTTCCCAACCTTGGGTGACCCAGGTGTTCTTGGACTGCAATTCCCAGAAGACTTTACTACCAGATGGAATTGCAGTCCAAGAACACGTGGATCACCCAAGGTTGGGAACCACTGCACTATATACGCTATGACCTGCTTTCTCGTCAAAGCAAGCTGGATGATAAAGAAAAAGTGATTGGGCGGTGGAAGGATTCCTTTAAAAGATGCCAAAATGTTGGCAAACAACTGTTAGGATGTAAGAGAAGAAATGAAAGGTGGGAGCTATGTAATGGGATGCAAGAGAAAATACCAGGAAACAGTGCTAGAAAAGGCTAGGAATATCCCTTTATGGTGAAAGGATGAAGACCAGTACAAAACTCTGAACCTGCATCTCTACAGGGTCCCAAACTGGTTGCAAACCTCTGATCCACCTCCTATGGTGTTTATCAGTTTTCACTTTTTTTTGTCTACAGTGCTAAGAGCCAGAGACTAAGCTAAATGCACCACTAAACTTTGGTTGTTCAAAGATGCATTCAGTGATCAGTAGTTGCTTATTATTGCTGTTTCCCTGTTGTTTTAAATCCTGCCTCTTGCCGGGCTTTTTGTTTTTGGTCTTTTTTGCATTGTTATTGTCATGGTGTTTTACTATTTTCCCCTATGTTCTGTTTCCTGTTTTTAATTGTTGCTTACTTATTTGTTTGGCTTTGTTAACCGCCCAGAGTTCCTGAGGGAAAGTTGGTAAGGTCTAAAAATGCAAAAATAAGTTAATAAATAATAAACAAGCCACTGTCCCTTGCAATCTCCATGACCTTGACAGGACTGAATGAAGGACAGATGGTACAATCCCTAACCCTAACCCTGCTCTCTCAACATCAGAAGTAAAATCACTATGTGGCCATACAGAAGGGACATTACATTTACTTTGGCCTTTAAAAATATGCTTTCATCAAGCCAAAAGTCTCCAAGAAATTTTCTTTCACGAACAAAACC